>ML660213.1:3629257-3762853 GCA_007570785.1 Antilocapra americana
CGTGCAGCTGAGCACTCCTTCTAAGGTGTGTACAGCACCGATCCGTCCAGAATCCCCAGAAGTCTTGGTTAGCCTCCCCGGGGCTGGGTTATGCCCACTGCTCTCAGGCGGGGGCTGGGCCTGTCCGCAGCCCGCAGCTGCCCAGCCTCTCTGTTGACTCCTCACCGCCCTTTGTTTTGTGCACGGGCCTGGGTGGGGGGGGGTGCTTTTCCTGGAAGGTTTGGTCCCTCAGGCTGCTCCGTTCCCTGAGTCCGCGGCCTGCCCCTCCCTGAGCAGGAGCAGTCCGCTTCGGCTGTGCTGCTGCTCGGCTGTGCCTTGTAGCTAGAGACGAACCTTGCAGGGCTTAGCTATTAATCTGCTTCTGCTCTCAGCTATATTGCTCTCCAAGATCCACCGCAGATCTGCCAGAGAGGATGCTCCCTGGTATTCGGAAACCTTTCTCCTCTTTTTTTTTTTTTTTTCCTCTTTATTCCAGACTCCCCTTCCGGGACGGAACCCGTCCCCAGCTCTTTGTCTCTCCCTCTACTTTTTTTTTCTTTTCTTTCTTTTGTCCTACCTCCTCATGTCGGCAATGGGTCGCCCCTCCAGATGCCCGATGTCCTCTGCCAGCATTCAGTTCCTGTTTTTTGGAGTTTGCTCGGCCTTTAAAAGTTCTTTTGGTATATTTATTGGGGAGAGAGTGTTCTCCCCGTCCTATTCCTCCGCCATCTTAGTTTTCCATCTGAATATTTCCTTTAAGATTGACTGGTTTGATCTCCTTTATTTTCATTAAGATGAAATAATATTAGTGTCATATAGCTAAACATATTGGCACCACTCTTGTAGAACTTAATTTTAACTTTGCTTAAATACTCCATTTTAGAATCTTGCTGAAATTAACATCCGATGAAGCCCATCTTTATATCATAGAATCTAAATCATTCTGCATTCAAAGACATTTATGTATATCTTTAGTACATTCACAATTTTTAAAGAATAGCTAATGATGATTGAGTCTAATTTGAGATACAGTGTATCTTGGTTACAGCCTCGGAAGTCATTGATAGAGGAGATGCTCATTTATAAATTCTGAAGAGAGATTGTTAACTAGAAACTTGTCAGTTGCGTATAGCTTCTTAGTGTGTTACAGTTGGACCCTGAAATTTTCAAAAAGTTATATTGATTGAAAAGTAATTTAAAATGGTAATTATATCTTTTAAAATTCCAGATTTTCTGGCTTTTATCAAAAATTAGATCTAGAAACAACAGATCCCTGGTCTCACATGGCAGTGACTAATTAAAGTTTGTACTCTTAGTTTTTGCTTGATGTGTGTTACTACCTGGCCTTTAAGACATAGACATTGGAGACCCTTGTTCTAGATTACAAGGTCCTCAAGAAAGAGCCCAAGATTTATGCTGTACACTTAGTACAATCCTTGTCAAGCATTTTTTAAAAATATATTTAACTTGAGCTTGAACTAGTTTGTTCACCAAAATCATTCTCATTGAAAGAGAAATCAAGCAAAAGGAAATGAAATCAAGTGTGACTGCTCTTTGATCTTTATTAACACTATAGTAGTAGTCCCAGTAATAGGGCAACCTTTTTCTTTCTTTTCCCTTCTTCTCACCCAGAACAGCATTTTCCAAACTTTGCCTCTTGAACTCTAGTCTGGAAAATATTAATGAGTATCGTATCAAATAAACTTTGGAGAAATTATATTCTAAATAGTTACACTTTTTTTTCTTTTGGCATTTAAAGGGCTTTTCAGTCTTAAATATATTTTTATTTACTGTAAACTTCTAAGAGGGGTCATATTCAGTTCAGTTCAGTCGCTCAGTCATGTCTGACTCTGCGACCCCATGAACTGCAGCACGCCAGGCTTCCCTGTCTGTCACCAACTCCCGAAGTCTTCCCAAACCCATGTCCATCGAGTCAGTGATGCCATTCAACCATCTCTTCCTCTGTTGTCCCCTTCTCCTGCCCCCAGTCCTTCCCAGAATTAGGGTCTTTCCCAATGAGTCAACTCTTCACATGAGGTGGCCAAAGTATTGGAGTTTCAGCTTCAACATCAGTCTTTCTAATGAACACCCAGGACTGATCTCCTTTAGGATAGACTGGTTGTATCTCCTTGCAGTCCAAGGGACTCTCAAGAGTCTTCTCCAACACCACAGTTCAAAAGCATCAATTATTCGGGGCTCAGCTTTCTTCTCCGTCCAACTCTCACATCCATCCATGACTACTGGAAAAACCGTAGCCTTGACTAGATGGACCTTTGTTGGCAAAGTAATGTCTCTGCTTTTCAATATGCTGTCTAGGTTGGTCATAACTTTCTCCTCCCAGGAGTAAGCGTCTTTTAATTTCATGGCTGCAATCACCATCTGCAGTGATTTTGGAGCCCCCCAAAATAAAGTCTAACTCTGTTTCCACTGTTTCCCCATCTATTTCCCATGAAGTGATGGGACTGGATGTCATGATCTTAATTTTCTGAATGTTGAGGGGTCATATATTACATAGCATTTTGCAAACTTAATCACTCATTTATTCCTCAAATATTACTGCAGCCTAATATGTGCCAGACACTGTGTTAGATGCCAGGAACAAGGCAATGAACAACATAGCAGAGGTCTCCTGGCTTCATAGAGCTGATAACATGGTTAGCCATGGAATCCCTTTATCCATAGACTGGTTTGGAATAGCTGCTCAACAAAGAACATTTGATTTTTTCTTAGCAAGTTTTTCTTTTTAGTGGCAGCTTATTTCATTCTTAGACTTTCTTAAGGATAGTTTGTACAAGTGTTTCCCACAGCCTTATTTCTCTGCTTAATTACATGTTTTTTATATCAATTATACAAGTCCTGAAAATAACCTGAGCTTAAAACATTTAATGTTATAAATGGCCTATTAGAAGAAGAGCCTGTGTGAATGCTGTGTAGCTGGGGCATTTAAATTCAGTATTTCTTTAACAGAGACTTTTCTTTTTTTGGTTAAGTTTTCCACAATTAGCTAGAGGAAAGTAAAGTCAACTCTGTAAAATATGTTTCGAAAAGTTGCACAGATGTAATGAAGTTATTGAATCAGTGTGCCTGGAGATTGTTAATAATAATAATAATATATCCAGGGAATGCTAGTCCTCTTAAGCTAAGAAAACTGTAAAGAGAAGGGCAAAATAGGTCTTCCCATTTAAATTTAGAAGTTTGTAATACAAGCTCACTATCTAGCTGAACAGATAGTCTACCCATTTGCATTTTTTATGTTTAAATATTTTATCACCACCCTGGGGGAGAAATTTATGTTATTGATACTGCTGCTTGAATAGTTTATGAGTTTTCAATTTCTGTTGTGAATTTTACTCTAAGTATGAAACACTTTATGTATTACGTGCTTATAGCAATGGTTACATTAAAATCTCAACGAAAGGTGTCTTGATCCATAAATGGTCTGCCTAATTCCTACTTCAAGTTGTGACTCAGTTTACAAACATCTCTTCAACCGAAATTCTGCTAGATAAAACATCTTGATAGATTATTATACAGTGTTTTTGAAATCCCTCTGTTGGTATTAATGAGCTATATATTAGGTTTATCTGGACATTTATATTATTAATACATACAGTGAAAACACTTTATTTCTCACATTGAAGATTATAAAAAGGTATCTTTAATTGCCAAATTCATTCTCAAACTTATATTATTCTATGTCATAAAGAAAAAAGGAGATATTTAGTACTTTCCCTTTCTTATGAATGGGACAGCTGACCTGATTTTTTTATAAGGGCTAAAATTATTCAGTATTCATTTTTTCCAGTTTTACTGAGATATGTCATCCAGCACTATATAAGTTTAAGGTGTACAAAACAATGTTTTGACTTACATGTATCATGAAATGTTATATATTCACTATTAATTCATTATATTTAGTCAATATTCATTGTCAGTTGTACATAATACCAATTTAAAACATATCTCACCCTATTTCATATACAATTGACATAAATAATTTGTTTATTTCCAATTGAGTGGGTTTTAAAAATGCTTTACCTTCAAAAAAACAATTCCTACAGTTGGTTAATGAGAGCTAAGTCATCTGACAATGAAATCAGAAATGAACTGGCTATAACTCAGCCCTCAAAACATTAAATTTGCTATTTTCTACATTACAATAATGATTAAAATACTAGAGTCTAATAGAATATGTAACATTTGAGCAGGTGCACTTTTATGATAACATGGAAATTTTTGTTTGTTGATTAGTTTATTAGATTAAATTGACTTGCCTTGTTCATATTTTCTCTCCTAATTCTTTCATCAGCTCTTTGCAAACTTTTATACCTAGGCATTCTTGCTTGTCAAATTAAGTTTTGTAAACCAGAGGGAATTGCCTCTGGGATTAAGGGAATTCCTTTCTGTTAATTAGCCTATAATGGATTTTTTTCCCCTTTTTATTCACTTTTTTTATACCACACAATTAAATAACTGCTCTATTTTGAACATTACAAAACTCTTAATCCAGCTTCTCCTTTTGCAAGTATTTTAGTCAGCAGAGATCCTGGGGTGAACTCCAGCACTGACTCTTGTATCCTGTTAAGGCCTGTTTGCCCTCCCAGTGTTGTCAATGATTGGAACGAGTCAGGCTGCTCATTGACCAAGATCTTTATTAATGCAGCTTGTGATTTCTTCAGCATGTTCTATGGTTCCCCTATAACAATAAAAAAGTAATTGGCATATTTCCCACTCTGTGTAGCATATATAATAAAACTGACAATTGATTTTTCTGATTCTTTGGTCGTTTTTTAGTTAAAAACCAATAGCATCTTAGAATCACTCTTAAGATAAAAGTAAACTATCCTTTGAGTCTACGAAATTCAATTAGTCAAATATGAAGACAGTACAATTCATATGACTCTATTTGCTATGCTAGTATCTCATTATATTTTATTGACTATGAAATGTAAGAGATTTCTAGATTTGAAGATGAAATCATTTTTCACACAGTCTGTGATGATGCAAAAATATTTATTTATTTATTTATTTTTTCCAAATGAAGAGAGTGAAGGTATTGGAGTATACTGTATTCACTTTAGAGTAAGAAATCTCTAATAAAAGGAAGGAAAATGTCAGACATTTGGTATCAAAAGATCACAAGGCTTCCAATTTAGCAACATAGTGTTTTTTAACTTTATTTTTTTAATTGGAGGAAAATTACCTTGCAATGTTGTGTTTGTTTCTGCCATGCAACAACACAAATCAGTCATAATTATACATATGTCCCCACCTCTTGAATTTTTCTCCCCTCCCCCCATCTCACCCCTTTAGGACATCACGGGGCTTCAAGCTGGGCTCCCTGTGCTAAACAGTAACTTCTCTCCAGCTATCACACTGTGTCCACAAGTCCGTTCTAGTTATCTGCATCTCCATTCCTCCCCTGCAGATAGGTTCTAGAAAAATGGTATTTATGAGCAGCATAGTTTTGAGAGAGAGGCATGGGCCACCCTTCCTCTGTCCCCAGTGTGGATCAGCCTTCAGCATGCTGTGGGCAAGTCTGCCCTCATAGAGAGGGCTGCACGGAGACCTAGTGATGGTTACAGAGTCTGGTGATAGAATCTGTGAGGAAAAGGCTAAAGTAACTGAGGACAGGATTCCGCAGGGACATTAAGGAAGATGAGATAAGGCTGCAGAAGCTTTACCCTTCTGAGAGGAGCCAGTGTAAGCACCTATGAAGAGCATTGTTCCTATTTTCAAGGCCAGTGAACTACGTACATCCAAGACCCCACATGTGGGTTCCAAATTTTACCTCTGAGCCTATACTCCTACCGGTCTACGGCTTTTGCATCCTCTTTCTCAGTTTTCATTTCTGCCTAGTGAAGTCTGACTAATTTGTTAAAGCACAGATTAGATATTTCCCCAATGCCTTCTGTTCCCATACTCTTTTGTTTTTCCTTTATCGTGAAATTGTCTTTCTCCCCTTGTCTACTGGTCCAGCTATTTGCTCTTTCCCTCATTAGAGTTTACGGGTCTTAGGGTGAGGTTTCTGCTTATTCACCTTTTTATACTCACAGTGTCTAAACACATTACTGTTGAACAGATTAAGACGTATTTGGTGGGCTTTCTCGAAGGCTCAGCAAGTAAAGACTGCCTGCCAGTAGAGGAGATGCTGAAGACATGAGTTCAATCTCTGGGTCAAGAAGATCCCCAGAGGAGAAAATACAGCCCACTCCAGGATTCTTGCTGGGGAAATCCCATGGACAGAGGAGCTGGGTGGGTTATAGTCCATGGAGTCGCAGTGTTGGACATGACTGAACAAGGCACAATGGTAGACTGAATTAACTATGAATCAAGTCCTCTAGTATTTCCTATAGACTATTTGCTTATCTGATAATACAGGCCCAGAATTGAATATTCATTTCTGTGTTATAAGGAGCTGCCTCTAGGGAAAGTGAACATCTCTCTTTGGCTTCCTTGCCTCCCCTTCTCCCCCATCTCTACCCCCTTCAGCTCAGCAAGGGGGAATGCTGCTCTTTGGGGGGACTGGTCCCACCCAGGGTAACATTCCATGAAGGCTACCTCTCTCCAGAGTTTCTCCTGACCTATTAGTGGACCCCATTATTCAGGTGCTGGCCTGACATTGCTCTCAATGGGGAGAATCCTTGACCATCCCTTCCTTTACCCTTTTGACATGTGGTTAAAGAGAAAGACTCTTCTCCCAGGGGAACATCTGCCCTATCTCTTATCATACCTCTCATCACATCTCTGATTTTTGTTGGCTGTTGAGACTCAGGACAAGTCAGATTACACAAACTCTGTTATAAATGTAGGGACAAACTTGCTCTCAGTTCAGTTCAGTTCAGTCACTCAGTCGTTTCCGACCATTTGCGACCCTATGGACTGCAGCACTCCAGGCTTCTCTGTCGATCACCAATGTGCAGAGTTTGCTCAAACTCATGTCCATCAAGTCGGTGATGCCATCCAATCATCTCATCCTCTGTTGTCCCCTTCTCCTCCCATCTTCAATCTTTCCCAGCATCAGGGTCTTTTCCAATGAGTCAGTTATTTGCATTAGGTGACCAAAGTATTGGAGTTTCGGGTTCAGCATCAGTCCTTCCGATGAGTATTCAGTACCAATTTCCTTTAGGATTGAATGGTTTGATCTCCTTGCAGTCCAAGGGACTCTCAAGAGTCTTCTCCAACACCACAATTCAAAAGCATCAGTTCTTCGGTGCTCAGCTTTCTTTATGGTCCAACTCTCACATCCATCCATGACTACTGGAAAAACCATAGCTTTGACTAGATGGACCTTTGTCGGCAAAGTAATGTCTCTGCTTTTAAATATGCTATCTAAGTTGGTCATAGCTTTTCTTCCAAGGAGCAAGTGTCTTTTAATATCATGGCTGCAATCACCATCTGCAAAGAATGGAGACCAAGAAAATAAAGTCTGTCACTGTTTCCACTGTTTCCCCATCTATTTGCCATGAAATGGTGGGATTGTATGCTATGATCTTAGTTTTATGAATGTTGAGTTTTAAGCCAACTTTTTCACTTTCCTCTTTCACTACCATAAAGAGGCTCTTTAGTTCTTCATCACTTTCTGCATAAGAGTGGTGTCATCTGAGTATCTGAGGCTGTTGATATTTCTTCTGGCAATCTTGATTCCAGCTTGTACTTCATCCACTCCAGAATTTCACATGATGTACTCTGCATATAAGTTGAATAAACAGGGTGACAATATACAGCCTTAAGGTACTCCTTTCCCAATTTGGAACCAGTCCATTGTTCCATGTGTGGTTCTAACTGTTGCTTCTTGACCTGCATACAGATTTCTCAGGAGGCAGGTCAGATGGTCTGGTATTCCCATCTCTTGAAGAATTTTCCACAGTTTATTGTGATCCACACAGTCAAAGGCTTTGGCATAGTCAATAAAGCATAAATCGATGTTTTTCTGGAACTCTCTGCTTTTTCAGTGATTCAACAGATGTTGTCAGTTTGATCTCTGGTTTCTCTTCCTTTTCTAAATCCAGCTTGAACATCTGGAAGTTCTCGGTTTATGTACTGTTGAAGCCTGGCTTGGAGAATTTTGAACATTACTTTGCTGGCTTGTGAGAAGAGTGCCATTATTCAGTAGTGAACATTCTTTGGCATTGCCTTTCTTTGAGATTGTAATGAAAACTGACCTTTTCCAGTCCTGTGGCCACTGCTGAGTTTTCCAAATTTGCTGGCATATTAAATACAGCACTTTCATAGCATTATCTTTTAGAATTTGTAATAGTGCAGCTGGAATTCCATCACCTCCACTAGCTTTGTTTGTAGTGATGCTTCCTAAGACCCACTTGACTTCACATTTCAGGATGTTTGGCTCTAGTTGAGTGATCACATCATCGTTGTTACCTGGGTCATTGAGATATTTTTCTGTACAGTTCTTCTGTGTATTCTTGCCTCCTTTTCTTAATATCTTCTACTTCTGTTAGGTCCATACTGTCCTTTATTATGCCCATCTTTGCATGAAATGTTCCTTTGATATCTCTAATTTTCTCGAAGCGATCTCTAGTCTTTCCCATTCTATTGTTTTTCTGTTTCTATGTATTGATCACTGAGGAATGCTTTCTTATCTCGCCTTGCTATTCTTTGAAACTCTGCCTTCAAAATGCACTCTGCATTCAAACTTGGTCTAGTTGGCTTTTTTTTTCCTGCCTCTAGCCTAGGCAAAAAGACTTAATTCACATGCTCTGCATAACTCAGTGGAGAATTTATTGTGATCTTAACTCATTGGAAAATTTATTGTTATCTGGAGTCAAATTCCTAGCTTGTAATAAAGTACCCTTAATCCTGCTTTGAGCTTAATACATATGTTTCATTAGTAGACCGTTAACAGAGAGAGTGCTTCTCTAGGACATGTTTGAAACCTTAACAGGTATTTGAGACTTGTTCCGTAGATATGTGTCTCACTATCTATGAATCACTATCTCCATGCCCAGTTTGAAATGATTTACCTAAGTCAGGATTCATCATGGCTTGGATAACTACTCTTTTGGGCAATCAATATATATGGAGAAAAATGTTTCACAATTTATAAAGATCTGTAATATATTTTTATACATAGTCTCCTAGGGCCATCTCATCTCTGCTATAAAGCTGTCCATGATCTCCTTTGCTTCCTTCATAAAGAACTCAATTTTCTAGTTATGCTGAGCCCCTTTCAGTTTCTTCAGCATCTGTTTTCATTCTCTAACTCACTTCCATATATTTTGTATATGTTGATTAATTTTAATTTTTGCTTCCTGAGACCTCCACCAATTCTTTTCTAATTCTGCAGACACTCAGGTAATGACTTATTTATATATACCACTGTTTCTCCACATTGAATTTAAGAATTTTTTCCAGATCTGTATCTTTGAGGAAATTATAAAAATTAAGAGGCAAACCTATAACACCTTCTTCTTTAATATAATGCTCAGTTAATTGAAAAGTACTCTCGGCAAGAATAAAGCATATCTGAATATATATTTAAAACTGTTAACAGATGCCATTTTAAAAGTAAAATTGATCATTGTCTAAACTTTTGTTTCAAAGCTCAATTTATTTTTAGGATTTTCATAGCTGTACTTTTATAGAGCAATCTATCTGAAAATTAAATAATTTCTCCTGAAGTTGAAGGTAGACCTTTATATATTATTTATAAAATGGATATAAATAGTTTCGTTATGTATACAGATATACACAGACACATGTGCACTTAATATGCACTACATGTTTCTCTAAAGAAACATTATGGCTCAATGGAATTAAAATTAGTTCATGTGCAGGGAAATGCCTAGTCTTCAGCCTTATCTTTTCAGCCATCCAGTCCCTTGAGAAAGCAAATTTTGCCCAGACACAAAAGAAAAATATACTATTAAAATGCAGTTCAGAAGTGGGAAAAAGTGGAAGTGCAGCAGCCGGCTCACAGCACCCCCTCTGTATACTAAGGGACATTGGGGCCACATTAATTTTTTGTGTGAGTGTTGTCCATCCCATGTGCAAATTAGCACTGGAAGGACCATAATCTGTCTTACATGAGAGGTCTTTTCCCAAGGGCATATATAATACATGCTTGTGTAATTTTGTATATTCAAAGCTCTGTGTTCTGTTTATTTTTTATCTTAAATAAATGTAGAGGATATCTTCTTAGGAAAAATATTGAAAAGGAGTCTCTTAATAAACATTAAAGAGAAATTGTAGAGAGGTATGAAACTTGATGAAATAACACATTTCCTAAGCTTATTATTTTTTAAACAAATTCATGAATATAATGGGAGAAATTTCAATTGAGTTGGGATTTTTAAAAAGGCCCTTTCTTTGTCTTAATTAGATAAGATAATATATGTGAAAATATCAGCATTGCCCCCAAATTTATTTAACCTCAATTTCATTTTTTATGTGTCTAAATTTCAAAGCATTTTTCTTGGCAGAATATTTGATTTAGTTGTAAATTAAATACCTACTTCCCAGAGCTTGTATTTTTCCCTCTAAAAGGTTCTTATATTTAAAATAGGATATAGTTCTAGTATTATTGATACCATGTCTCCTTTGATTATATTAATTAATATTTTCTGATGTTTACTCCTCTTTCCTATACTATATGTTTCTTCTAGGTTATCTTTTATATTTAGGTATGAGTTTTTCTTCCACCTTGATGTTAGTTGCTCAGTTGTGTCCGACTTTGTGACCCCATGGACTATAGCTCACCAAGATCCTCTGTCCGTGGGATTTACTAGGCAAGAATACTGGGTGGGTTGACATTCCCTTCTTCAGGGGATCTTCCTAACTCAGAGATCAAACCTAGTTCTCCTGCACTGGCAGACAGATTCTTTACCATGACAGCCAATGCCTAATTAAACCATGGAATTCTCCAGGCAAGAATACTGGAATGTGTAGCCATTCCCTTCTCCAGGGGATCTTCCCAACCCGGGGATTGAACCTGAGTCTCTTGCATTGCAGGCAGATTCTTTACCATCTGAGCCACTAGGAAAGCCCTCCATCTTGGTAGTTTCCCCAAATCCATTCATAAATTCATATTAAAAAGAAAACTCTAATCTTCAGATTAAAAAGTGTATTTGTGTGGGAGAGTGGCTTATTTGACTGATAGACACTGGGATATGACCTTTTAATTAAGAAATTTTCAAATATCGATATTTGAAGTTGTTGCATTGAGACTCTCGGTATCTTTTGAGAAGAAACAATTAGTCTTCTGAAATCTATTAGTCGAGCTTCCAGGTTACTTCAAGCTGAGCAAGGGAAGAGTTCACTGAGTAATCTTTGAGTTAAAATTCATGTATTCGATTTGGTGCCTCACTCTGGCCTGCGTCCCTGAGCCCAGAGCTTGCTGATGTAATATTTCTGAGGATACACTCTTTTTATGAATATATAAGCTGGGAGAGAAATCTGGGGGTTTGCATAGGTTTCTCACCTGTTTTCAGCTTTATTCTTCACTCTCACCCATTGCAGTAACTTCCAGAATCTTCCAGGATTCTTCAGGACTAATGGCATAATTTCTCTTTGGCCTCTTCCTCTTTTTGAACTCAACTTTTCTATCTGCATTCCACCTGCCAAAAATTTGTTAGCATTTTCCTCTTCTGTTCTTTCTCTTTTGTCCTCTTTCCTATGAACTTATAACTTTAAAAAAATCCCTTTACTCTTATGTCAGAAGGTTTTGATGAGGGATTAAACAATTCATCAGGTTCCACTATAAATGTATCACAATCTTAAATGTTCTGTGAGAGTTTAAAATTTTCATTTTTTTGTTGATCAAAATAACGTTAAAAGTAATAATGATAATGGTGATGGTGATGATGATGGTAGTGGTAACGATACAGAGAGTTATAACAATAAGCTACTTCTACTTTTGCAATACCGTTATTTATTGAACACTTACTATTTTCAGCACCATGCTAAGTTTTGTGTATATTAAGTTGTTCATTCATGGCTCAGATGGTAAATAATCTGCCTGCAATGCAGGAGACCTGAGTTTGATCCCTGGGTCAGGAAGATCCCCTGAAGAAGAAAGTGATGACCCACTCCATATTCTTTCCTGGAAAAAAAATCCCATAAATAGAAGAGCCTGGTGGGCTACCATTCATGGATTCTCAAACAGTTAGATGTGACTGAGCAACTAACACTTTCTTTCCAATTACTCCATAGCATGAGGGAACACCAGGAGCAGGGGCAAAGCTAAGATGCAAATATAGGTCTGACTGACACAAAAGCTTCTTTATCCATACCCTGTACTGAGAATGCCTTTATTATTTGGATAAGTTAAGATTTGAAGAAAGCCCATTTCAATGAGAGTTGCCAATGGTAGCCATCCTTCACATTTGGGGAATACCATTTTATTATGGGCGTTTTTACTTATGTGATGAGTTTTGAATTATTTGGCACAATTAATTAACATTTTCTATATTTAGCAAATATTTGAGACCCACAAAATTCTGTAAAATTTTAGTATCTCCATTTGTGGTGTAAGAAATGAAGATTCATAGAAGTTAGTAACAGAGATGGTCAGTTCCAAGACTGAAGTGAAGTCCTGGTGATCTGATTCCAAGCCATGTGTTATTTTCCCTATAATTTATGACTTCTTTAAATTCTTTTTTTTTTTAGTTAAATGTCTCTACAAATCAAATTAAGACTATTACCTGACTGTTCTTTCAGGTTTTTGCCATTTTCTTCCTACCATAAAAACAAAAAATACATCCCGACAATGCATTTATCAAGCAAATATGGTCCTGATGCTTATGGAACTCAACATTTCCGAGATGAAAATCCTAAGAGATGGATCTGTAACAAGGTGAGTCGATGCAACATTAAAAAGAAAATAATGTTTCTTTTAAAAGGCTAAAAATGGACACTGATGATAGCAAATATACTCTAATTACAACTAACACCTTCATGGTTACAGAATTATTTTTATCTATTTTATAGGAAGATAGCGCAGCTTACTGTGTCAATAAGAGCTTTAAGGTTTTGGGGAATTTTGTTGTTGTTGTGTTCTTGTGTTTTATGGTTTGGCCACCCTGTGTTCAATGGCATGGATCATTAGCTTTGGCAAAACCAATTAGGGTCAAGCCTGAATCTGTGGAATAGAGTTAAGCTAACTCTCAGGCATGCAAATCAATGCTTCCTTGCTTTCATTCAACCTCCGTGTATATGTAGATAGGTATTTAGGAAAGAAGGAAGAAGAAAGGAAGGGAGAAAGGAAGGAGGGGAGGGTAGGAGGGAGGAAGGAAAGAAGGAAGGGGAGATATATGTGATATCCTATCTATATATATGACATAGAAAAGGAAAAAGCAGATAAATATTTACTTTTGGACTCCAGAATTATAGTTGCTAGCACTTAAATAAAAATTTCTAAAATGGGAAAACACCTACCTACATGTCTTACACAATAGGAGGAAACAAGGAAAGTTCTTACTAGGTTTTTAACCTATTATCTAGCAGTTAGAAACTCAAACTTACTCATATCAAAATTATACAGATAAAGTGGAACAAGAAATTATATTTTGGAAAGGGCTTAGAGCTACTGAGTTCCATACACTACCAGGCCTATTGTTTCTATTAGTAGTCTATCAATGAGGATTTATTCATTTACCCACAGTCTCCTACCAAAAGGATTTAAGATACCTTGCTTGCATGCATGCTTAGTAAGTTGCTTCAGTCATGTCCTACTCTTTGCAACCCTATGGACTGTAGCCCGCCAGGCTCTTCTGTCCATGGAATTCTCCAGGCAAGAATACTGGAGTGGGTTACCATGTCCTTCTTCAGGGGATCTTCCAAATCCAGGGATTGAACCCGTGTTTCCTGCATTGCAGATGGATTCTTTACTACTGAGCCCCTGAAGGCACCTTATCAAGTGGCAAATACAATACAGGTCATATTCTAGAAATTTAAACAAGAGAAATTTAAACATATTCTAGAAATTTAAACATCTTAGATGAGAAGAGCACCTATGCCCACAAAATAAAGGGGGTCTGGGAGGAGGGCATGGCAACCCACTCCAAAATGCTTGCCTGGAGGATCCCATGGACAAAGCAGCTGGGTAGGCTGCAGTCCATGAAGTTGCAAAGAGTTTGACATGACCGAGCAACTGAGCATGCACGCCCGTGACTATGGTGGTTGGTGGCAAGGACGCAGAGAACAAAAGTTGCAGAGGCATCCTCACTACTCAAGTGGAAGAAACATGTTAGACCTTTAAGGGAAATGAGATCTTTCTTTACCAAATTCTAAGAAAAGTTCTTTTTTAAGGACATTGTAAATAATGGCATTGTCAAAGGAACTCATGCTTGGATTCCTTGGGAAGTCCCTTTTTCTTTTGAAGCTACTAAGTCTTTTTTTGTTTTGTTTTTTTAAATGGTCTTCTAGAACACTAAGGAATATGTACAATGAGTAGTTCAATCTGGTCCACTGACTGACAAACCTGAAAGTTGATAACAATATTATTTCGTAAAAATCCATAGCAAGACTACTCTAGGCATTTGTTTTTTTTACCTAATATGCAGCCATTCAGAATATAGGGTAAATATAATTTTTAAACCTTTAATTTGTATTTTGAATGTACATAATGTGATCTACACCTCCTTTTTCTATTTGATATAAACTTTTCTATTTGATATAAATGGTGATGCTGTTAAGCCATCACAATTCTATTTAATTCAAGGAAATTCTCATTTCATTTCTTTAAAATGTGAATGACTTACCTTAGGACACTGAGCTATTTCAGTATAAGAAATATCCTTGCGCCAATGTTTCTTTCCTAAAATAATATGGTTCTTTGGGTTTTATGCCATAGGTTTATTCATATGTTTGACATATTCCAAGACCATGCTTTCATCTAACTAGATTAAGCAAGTTATAGAGACTCTTGTATATTCACTAAAAAAAAAAAGTTTATTTTGTTCTTTTGGAGGAATCATTGTTGCTTCTGTATACTTTTAGAAAGTATGCATACTTGAAAAGTTAGTGACAAATAATCGTTCTTGTAGATCCTAAACACTAAGGAAGTGTAGAGATTCCTTATGTCTTAATAAATCATTAATCCACTTGCACAAAATCACATAGAAAGATATTAAATGCAAATTTAATTTTATTCCTCATTTCCTTCTTTTCCACTTCTTCTGATCTCTTAAAATAACCTTATTAGATTGGCAAATTATTCCTGTGTAGCAGATAGATTCTACAAAATAGAAGAGTAGCCATTCTATTGTTTCTATGAAAATATTTTATGTTTTGACTTGCTACTCAGTGATCTGGGTGAGCTTGTACCCAATAAATGATTAAAAGCCTGCTAATTTTTCTTTATTTTATATAAGACTTTGTTTATTGATTTTGGAGACACGAAACCACAACTTATTCATTATTAGTAGATGAAGGATAGTTTTAGTGAGTTGTTGAGTTCAAAATGTTGAAGAGGGAAAAGACTGGTGTAGTTTTATGCTGCTTCTATTGGAAGATGGACTATTTACAAACACTTAAATACACATACAGAGAAGGCAATGGCAACCCACTCCAGTACTCCTGCCTGGAAAACCCCATGTACGGAGGAGCCTGATAGGCTGCAATCCATGGGGTCGCTAACAGTTGGACACGACTGAGCGACTTCACTTTCACTTGTCACTTTCACGCATTAAAGAAGGAAATGGCAACCCACCCCGGTGTTCTTGCCTGGAGAATCCCAGGGATGGGGGAGCCTGGTGGGCTGCCGTCTTTGGGGTCACACAGAGTTGGACACGACTGAAGCGACTTAGCAGCAGCAGTAGCAAATACACATAAGATTTAGTTGAATGCATTAGATTTACTGAAGTTAAGAAACAAATATATTTGTTTCCTGTCCTCCACCCTTTGCATCATGTTTTAAGTTTGTCTGCCTGGAGATTTTTTTTTTCTCTTTTGTTTTCTTTAAGCATAGAGGTTGTAACCGTTAGGTCATTTGTTATACAACTATGATAAAGGGTATGCATTGAGAGAAAAGTAAAATGTTTTTTCTCTAATCATATTCACATTAAATCAGTTAATAAATAGTATTTAATATTTTTGATTTATTTTAATGTGATTAACATGAACAGTATACAAAGACATCACAAAGTCAGCAGATTAAGAGCAAATATAATTTTTCCTGACAGTATGAAAATCAATAATGAAAAATAATACATGTATATCATTTTTGAATTTATGGAAATCAATAATAATGTATACATATCATATAACTTACTCATATTTCTTTTATCTAACTGTAAAATGCTCCAAGGTAATTGTTAGATTCTAGGTCTATGTCTTAAATGGTCAAACCTTTTTGAAGTTCACCTAAAGACTTTATATTTATAAATTCTTTGTTGTGCTGATGTCAATATCTTAAAGAGAAATGAAATTAAATAAAGACAATCTATCAGTCACCATTAATTTAATCTATCTGACTAGGTCTAAAAGAGTTGGCCAAGAAAAAATTGTCTACTAAAAACATTCCTTTGATTGTCAAAACATCAACACATGTTCATATTTACTGAAGCAGAAATGATAGTCTCAGGCTTTTATCTGAATAAGAATGAGTTTCATATGCATCTTGGACAACTGACTATAATAGAACCACTTCATGTTTTCCCTTATTTGCAAAATTCAAGAAGAGACTTTTAAGATGGTTCCTGTTGACAGAGCTTCTCCTCCTATGCCTTATTATAGGTGAATTACGGCAGTAGAGCAGCCCTTTTGTGTTACTTTCACATGCGTTTTGGTCCTAAACAGAATTTTATAAGCTACAAAGCATAAAAATAACTAGTACACCCAAGAATTAATTTAGAGAGCCTAAGCATATTGCACAGAACATAAAGTTGACCTTTACCGTCGACGGCGTTTGGAATGGAGTGGGATGTGGAACACATCAGAGATTTAATGTGGCACGTCGCTGTCTGCAGAAACTTGGGTGGGACTGTGACTGCTTGCCCATGGCACCCGGTGATTGAATCTGCTGTCACCAGCATCCTGATAATAATGAACACCCAGCTCAACGACCGTGATTATGATTATCATAATTGATGTGCAAGAGCAGTGTGTGGGGATCATTACAGCTGAACTGTACATCAGAGAAACATGCCTCAGTTATGGATAATTTTACTCTTATGCATTGATTGGGATAAAATATGCCTTTCTCTTTAAACAGACCAGCTTCATATAATTTTAAGAATCTTTCTGTACACGCTGATGGATGATTATGTGTCTGCTGAAAATAGTCCCCGACAGTTGTTTGTTTTGTGTTGTTTCGTTTCATTAGTAAATGTAAACAATTAAATAATTAGGTGTAATTGAGGGAAAATATTTTGCTTAGGAGGATGGTCTTCAATAATCAAATATTCAGTTTAAGTGCTTTTTTCTGTCTCTCTGACGCTATATCTGGGACTGAAGTTCTTCAGCATTCTCCCTCTGATTATCCTTATACCTGAATTCCAGAGGTCAGCAACCATCAGGGAAAATATAAGCTTATACAGTTTTTTTATTATAAAGTATTGTGCATTTGAATATGCATACATTTGTGCATATACTCTAGTTTATTATGCCTTTAGGACAGAACCACTATTGTGTTATACTATAGTAAAGAATAGTGTTTGACCTATGGAATAGCTTGGATGTGTAGTGTTGAGATGTATAAATTTACACTTCCTTAGCTCTTTCATCAATATTTTGTTTCAGACAGGTTTGTTACATTGTGTGGAAATTTTCAATTACAGTTTTAAAAGTGAGTTCGAGAGTTTCTGATTTTAATTTTAACTCATGAATGAATATGATATTAATATGTGCAGTGATGTTTCCAAGATTTTCAGTAGATTAGAACTGACCGTGTTAGTCTATAATTATTAACCTAAGTGGGCTTCCCTGGTGATTCAGCAGTAAAGATCTGCCTACCAGTGAAGGAGATGCAGGGTCAATCCCTCGGTCGGTCGGGAAGATCCCCTAGAGGAGTCATGACAACCCACTCCAGTATTCTTGCCTGGAAAATTCCATGAACAGAGGAGCCTGTCGGGCTACAGTCCGTGGCCTCACAAAGAGCCAAACGCAACTTAGCGATTAAACAACAACACCAACCTAAGTACTCAGGTTATGTTTGAGTCTAAAATATTATCTTTGAGTGATGAGCAAACGCAATGTAGTACATTTTTATGAGAACCATGGTAAACTAGTTTTTAAAAAAACTTTATTTTGTGACTGCAGTAAAGTCAGAGATTGAGAGATTGCGATTGGATTAATAACTGTACAGCCCAAGAGAGACCGTGACCACCGCTGCCCTCTGCAGTCTGTAAAGTTCACATCACCATCACCCTAGGTAACATGCCCGCCCCAGATGTGCAGCTGTACGCTGTGCTGTAGGATACCATCTTTGTTTGACAGCTAGAGATTTTGCAGCTTGCCTATATAATTTTCTTTCTGAAAGTTTTTAATCTCAATGTGATTCCTGAACTTAATAATTAAGTTCCATTAATTAATGGAAATAATTAAGTTTCCATTCAACTCAGATCCAAGGGTGAGATGGTTATATATGCCCAAAGTCTCCCTAATAGGATCTTTTCCATTTTCTACTTCATCTACTGAAGATATTATTTTTCAGGAGTGCTGGATTTTATACCACGTCCTCTGGTCTAACTTCTTGCTGTACCCAAAGCCCAGATGTCTGTTTCTTGACCATGTGCCATATTATGCCCAGACTCTGGAACTCTATGGATGTGTATATATCATGTGACATAAGCTGACTATCACGCTCACTGGAATGCACTTTCTTGTCAGTTCTTTCTTCCAAAGAATCCTCTTAATCTTTCCCCAGGTCATTTATGCATTAAAAAGATCTTAACATCTTTTATCTAGAATTTTTAGGTCATAAGCTTTTTGAAACCTCCAGTTTGCTAACAGTACTGATACTTTACCTCAAATATTGGAAATATTTTTGCTAGATATAATAACAAATGGTTAATTCTGTGGAATTATTTTAAAGGGGATTGTTTCTATTATTATGTACTTAATTTAGTTAACTTTTAATTCGCTGTGAAATTTTTGCAGAATTTTTATTATTTTATATTAACTCTGTTCTTTAATGAACCAAACTTTTGTATATTATATATGTTTTATTCTGTTGAACTCTTTTTTTGGCTTTTAAGGCTTTTTATAAAAGTTCAAGTATAGTTGATGTACAGTATTATATAAATTATAAGTGTACAGCATAGTGACTCACAGGTTTTAAAGGTTGGGCTCTATTTATAGTTATTGTAGAATATTGGCTATTTTTCCTGTGTTGTACAGTATAACTTTATAACTTATTTTATACATAGTAGTTTATACATTTTGAAAATATCTTGATTATGTGTCAAGATGATACGGAATACCAGAATATTATTTATAAAATAATAAATTAATGAAATCTTTACCTGGCTTAGAGAGAAGACATTCATGTTATTTAGAAGTCTTGTGTGGCACTCTCAATGATTCCATCTTTTCTGTTTCCAATGAAAGAGATATGCTATCCTGAATTTTAAATACTTCCTTTGCTTTTATGCTTTTATTACATACTTGTATTCCTAAGCAATAGCTAGTTTTACATATCTTAGGCATTTTATATAAATGTGTAAATCAAATCACGTGTATTTTTCAAACAGCTTTCTATACCACACATTTACTGTGTATGCATGCATGCATGCTAAATCGCTTCAGTCATGTCCAATTCTTTGTGACCCTATGGACTGTAGAAGGCTTCCCTGTCCATGGAACTCTCCAAGCAAGAATGCTGGAGTGGGTTGCCATGCCTACCTCCAGGGAATCTTCTCCAACCAGGGATCGAACCAATGTCTCATGTCCCCTGCATTAGCAGGCAGGTTCCTTACCACTAGCACCACCTGGGAAGCCCTCTTACCATGTATAGTGAGAGTAAAACTTGCTCAGTTGTGTCCAACTCTTTGCAACCCCATGGACTATACAGTCCGTGGAATTCTTTTCAGGCCAGAACAGTAGCCTTTCCCTTCTCCATGGGATCTTCCCAACCAGGGATCAAACCCAGGTCTCCTGCCTTCCAGGCAGATTCTTTACCAGCTGAGCCACAAGGGAAGCCCTTTACTTGCATTTAATTTTTTCCACTGTTATAAAGTATTCCACACATGAGTTTGCTGTAATTTATCCATTTTATTGGAGAAGAATATGCATTATTTGCAGCCGTTCTGATCAACCATACTGATGTGACTATTATGTTGGTCCTATTGTAAATCTCCTGGTTCACATGAGAGGAAGGTATTACTGATTATAGGATGTATATTGAATACATTTTCAAATTTGTTCCGTAAGATTATATTTTACGAAGAACTGTTCAGATTTAGTTTACAGCAGTGATACTACAGTATTCCTTCCATTATTTATTACTGTCAACCTTAAAATTTTTTGCCGATTAGATAGATGTGATGTTATGTTTTAGTTAGCATTTCTTTGATTTTAATGAAGTTGAACTTTCTTCTCCAGGAGCACACATCTCTCAACAGAAGTTGTAGTTTTCTCACATGGATTCTACACATTTATTATGAGACTTATTCCTAAGAAACTTATATTTTACTGTGATTGTGAATAGCTATTTTTTTTTCCATTCATTTTCTAACACACTCTTGTTACACAGCCTTTTGTGTTCTTCATATGTACTTTTGTTACTATGTTAGTCCGCTCAGGTTGCCATAACAAAATTCCACAGACTGGGTGGGTTGTATATGTTTTTGCACAGTCTGGGGAGCAGGAAGCCCACGATCAGAGTGCTCTCGGGGCCAGTTCCTGGTGAGGCCTCGCTTCCCAGCCTTGCTCCTCCCGGGGAGTCCTCACGAGGCACCTTCTGTGTGCATCCATGGAGAGAGAGTGTTGTGGTTGGTGTCTCTCCCTGTTTTCCTAAAGACACCAGCCCTATAAAATTATTCTGCTGTCAGATTTTCTAGTTTCAAATGACTGCTTATGTGCCTGGTTTTGAGCAGTTTATTTAAATTCCCTGTACCTGAGTTTTCTCATCTTTGGAAAGGGGAGCTATTTTACCTTCCTTACACTGTTACAATGACTGAATTAGGAAATCATATTGATTACTTAGAAGAATACCCAACAAAGTAAATACTGTACATTTAGCTGTTATTGTATTTATGATCTTTTAAATTTCCTCTTTCATTAATGCATTTTGACCACTTATGTTATAATGATCTTCTAAATCTCTAATACTCTGTATCATTTAAAATCTAACCATTATTAGCCCTATTTTCACATATTGACATTATAGTAAAAGCTATAGGCATAGCTCATGTTATTGTACTTTGCCACATTACACTTCTTGGATATTGCTTTTTTTAAAAAAAAAAAGCAAATTGAAGGCTTGTGGCAACCCTTCATTGAGCAAGTTTATCAGCTCCATTTTTCCGGCAGCATTTGCTCACTTCATGTTTCTGTGTCACATTTTGGTAAATATCACAATATTTCAAACTTTGTTATGATTGTTACTATATATGTATAGTTATTCTATGATGAGTGATCTTCGATGTTACTATTTTAATTGTTTTGGGGCACCAGAACCCATGCTCGTGTAGGACAATGAACTTAATTGATAAATGTTGTGTGTGTTCTGACTGCTCCCCTGACTGGTCATTCCCCTGTTTCTCTCCCTGTTCCCTGGTGTCCCTATTCCTTGAGACACAGAAATACTGAAATCAAGTCAATTAATAACCTTATGATGGTCTCTAAATGTTCTAAAGGAAGAATCATATGTTTCTCACTTTAAACCAAAAGCAAGAAATGATTCAGCTTAGTGAGGGAAACATGTCTAAAGCCAAGATAGGCTGAAACCTAGGCCTCATGAACCAAACAGTGAGCCAAGCTGTGAATGCAGAGGAAAAGTGCTTGAAAGAAATGAGAAGTGCTGCTCCCGTTCATATAGAAACAACCTTATGGCCTATAATGGAGAGCGTTTTCCTAATCTGGATAGAGGATCAAACTGCCACATTCCCTTAAGCCAAAGCCTGGTCCAGAGCAATCCCCTAACTCTCTTCAGTTCTGTGAAGGCTGAGAGAGGCGAGAAAGCTGCAGAAGGAGAGTCTGTAGGTAGCAGAGATTGGTTCATGAGTCTAAAGAACGCAGCCACGTCCGCAACATGAAAGTGCAAGGTGAAGCCGCCGAGTACGGATGTATTAACAGAAGCTGCAACGAGTCATCAGGATCTCGCTAAAATAATAAAGATGGCTTCACAAGCAACAAAATTTCAGTGTAGATAAGACAACCTTACAGTGGAAGAAAATGCCATCAGGGACTTTCATAGCTTGAGAGGAGAAGTCAGTGCCTGTTTCAAAGGTCAGGCAGACTCTCTTGTTAGGAGCTAATGCAGCTGGTGACTGAGGTGAAGCCGGTGCTCATTTATCAGTCTGAAAATCCTAGGACCGTTAAGAGTTGTGCTAAGCCTACTCTTCTTGTGCTCTGAAAATGGAACAGCAAAGCCTGGTTGACAGCAAATCTGTTCACAGCATGGTTTACTGAGTAGTTGAAGCCTGCTCTTGCATCCTACTGCTCAGAAAAGAAATTTCCTTTCGAAATATCGCTACTCACTGAAACAGAGACATACGTTACTCATCACTTTTTATGTCACCCAAATTCTAATAACTAGAGGATTGATTAAAAGTGGTTTTTCTTACCTCATATGATCATAAATTTATCCATCAAGAAAGAAAGTCAAATCCTGGTAATGTTCTCTTTATATCCAATGGTGGAATTTTTATTTTGAAAAACAGTAATGGTTTTATTTTGAAAAAAAACTTACTGTTTTGTATTAGTTGGAAGGGATTTAATTGGTAGTGGCGAGTTGAGGGTGGTTATACAGGGGATCTGAAACCAAACTACTTGGAGCTTTCTTAGCTGAAATATGATGTGGTCAACACAGAAAAGCCCCCACAAAGTTTCCATGTTATGACTCTATTCCATGGGGTGATGAGAAATACAGTATATTGAAAAAAGAATTACTTTTCATTGACAGTGTACCTGGTCAAATAAAAGGTCTGACAAAAATGTACAATGAGATTACTATCATTTTCATGCCTGCTAGCACAACATTCATTCTGCAGCCCATGAACTGAGTAATTTTGACTTTCAAGTTTAATTATTTAGGAAATACATTTTGTATGGCTATCACTGCCATAGATAGTGATTCCTCTGATGGATCTGGGCCATGTCAACTGAAAACCTTCTGGAAAGGATTCATCATTCTAGGAGCCATTAAGAACATGTGTGACTCATGGGAAGAAGTTTAAATATCAACATTAACAGGAGTTTGGAAAAAATTGATTCCAGCTCTTGTGGATACCTCTGAGGGGTTCAAGACTTCAGTGGAGGAAGTCACTTCAGGTAGCAAGAGAACTAGCCTTAGAAGTAGAGCCTGAAGAAGTGACTGAATCGCTGCCCTCTCATGATAAAGCTTGAATGGATAATGAGTTTCCTCTAAGGTCTGAGTAAAGAAAGTGGTTTCTTGAGATAAGAACTACTCCTGATGAAGGTGGTATGTAGAATTATTGAAATGACTAAGGATGTATCAACAGAATGTGACATCAACTTAGGTTGATAAAGCAGTAGCAGGGCTTGAAGGGTTTATCTCCAATTTTGCAAGAAGTGCTACTGTGGGTAAGATGCTATCCAACAGCTCAGGGATAGTATCAACACTCAGGGAACTCAGTGTTCTGTGCTGACTGAAATGGGAAGGAAATCCAAAAAAGAGGGGGTATATGTATATGTGTAGCTGATTTACTTTGCTGTACAGCAGAAACTAACATCGTAAAGCAACTACAGTCCTATAAAAATTAGTTAAGAAAAGAAAGTGAAAGTTGCTTCGGTCATGTCCGACTCTATATAGTCCATGGAATTCTCCTGGCCAGAATCTGGAGTGGGTAGCCGATCCCTTCTCCAGGGAATCTTTCCAACCCAGGAATCAAGCTGGGATCTCCTGCATTACAGGTAGATTCTTTACCAGCTGAGCTACCAGGGAATCCCAAGAGAAGAAAATAATAGTAAACTAACACTAACAAAGTGACTGAGTCCTAGATAACTCAAAGATTAATTTGTTTTTATTAATTTAAATTCACTTCCTTTACTACATGTTTTAATATTATACAAGTTAAATATTGAAGTTTAAATACATCAAACATCTAACTTGTGTTACAACTAAGACAAATATGTGAAAGCTTGCCATCAAGATGATTTTAAACTTACAGATAACAGTTTATATTCTTTTGTATCTTTGAATTGACTTTATATCACTATTAAATAGTATTTTGAAAAAATGTTTGATATATTTCCAAATTGGTGCTTAAAAATGTTTTTAAGTCTTATAAAATGGAAAAGGGAATCAACAGCAACACATACCACAAAAATCAAGGAGAAGTCAAATACTTCTTTTTATTATGTGTTTCCTTATCGCTACGTATCACTTACGTAATGTATGCCAAGGAGTGCATGGGACTCTACTCATGGATTTCACAGACTAGATTTCCTGCTTGAGAATTCATTTGAAGAAATTGTTCCAGTGTGAAAACTATTGTTGTGGATTTAATTTCTCTTAACATACTTAATTGCATATTTTCCAAATTATACCTAAATGCAATATATTTTCTCCTAAAAGCATTCTTCAAGGAATTATTTAAACATTCATATTTATCCTAACAAGATGCTAGAAACCATACTCCCAGACTGCTTTTGAGAAGGCTACAGTTTGTGAATTTTATTACAGAAGTGCCAGATTGATATTTGCATCGTTAATCTGGATTAATTTGTGAGTTACTTTTTAGGTGGTTATGATAAGGTTAAACTATTAGGGAAAATTTTATATCTGTTTGCATGTTAACATAGTAACAACCAAAATTTCAGATGACTAAAAAGTGATAGCTTGATAATCTGGGCAGCAACTGACTTTAAGGATAACAATGAAAGACTCTAAGGTACAAAAGTAGTGAAAATATTTCACATGATGGTTGTAAAGATACGAGTGTTGACCTTAACTTTTTTATTATATCTATTCCAGAGCTATTTGCAAAGATCTTGCTTGCAATAATTGGAATATTTAATAAAACCTAATTTTCCTCCTCTGTAGTTCCTCAATTGGAAAATGTAGTCCCTTGATGATGATCTAGGGTTTTGAAGAATAAATGGATTTTAAAGAGAAAATTAGGTGGTACTTATTATGCTGTCTAACAAGCAATGCATTGTCATTTGTCTGTTGTATTATAAATGTCTTGCTCTCTCTACCTTCCTCATTTAATCATGTAACTTGTCTGTAAGCAGCATTAGAGGAAAAAAAAATGTTGCTGTATTACTTTTTCAATTGTTTTCTCTGCTTATCCAGAGAGAACTCACACTTATCATAGCTAGTGCAGAGCTCTTCATCTTCTCCCTGACACCTGGTTGCTTTTAAATTCCTTTCACCCAGGCAGTCATTCAATTTTTGCCAAATAATGGGGAGACTTCCTAGTTTTCTCCCTCTCTTCCTTAGGAAAGATTTCCCCCAATGACATTGCCTCTCCCAAGTGAAGTTATGTATGACTGACAAGTTTGGTATTTTAAGAATTAAGCCATGATCTAAAAATTACATTCTAGTCCAGAATTTTCTTATAGTAAATAAAATACAATTTCTGTGTATGTAGTCAGTGTTTTATTTGTTTTATTATATATTCTTTCTGAATGTGTTCTTGTTTTTTGTCTGATTATTTGTCTTGAGAAGACTGGGTTGGAAGGGTGTCTCTATGCAAGTCTCTTTGTAGCTCACTAACCTAATGCCATGTATCAAGATGGCATTTCTTATAGAAATAATGAAGAGTGCTCATATTAACTATATACATTTTTCCTTCACTTTATGTCATGTATATACTATGGTTAAGAAAATGACTTCCATTTTGTCAGAATACTCCATACAAACTCATTTATATTGTGAAAGCCTATAAACCATGAAAACTTTGGGTATTTTTTTCAGAATTCTATTTTTTAAAAGAAAGTATTTGAAGTTATACTTCTTTGAAGCTTTGCCTTGATTCTTGAGACACTGCATATTGTTTTTCTAACTGCATTCAGAAATATCTGTCATTTATGCTTTGATATCAAATAAATAGTGTGTGAGGGTAGAAGCAATCTAATCTGCAAGCATGAATATACTTTCTAGTACTAATAGCATAATTAATAGCATATATTATATATTATTATAAATTTAATATATATTAACAATATATATTAATATTATAATATAGTATATATAACACAATATTGTTATTAATAACATCATTAATTATATATAATTAATAATAGATTTAATATAATATAATAGCATAATAGCATAATTAAGCATTCAAAATGCTACATGTAAAATTTTAGTATGCTTAGTTTTGAAAGTAAGTTTCTATATTCATGGCATGTATTACTTAAATTTCAAAATAAAAATTCTAAAATGTTGAGAAAATATATTAGGTATTTTGGTAGCTAACACAAATACTTTTGCTTTTCCTCTCCAAACATTACTGATAATATTTACCATGCTTCAACTTTCTAACTCTCATGTTACTGATCTACAATAGATGTGAATGCCCCAAATAACAAAGGATCTGAAGTTGCATGAATTTGTCAGATTGGAATATTTTCAGATATCATATGCTAAGTATTTGGTGTTCTATGAAGAAAATCATCTCAGAATGTAACTACTATATTCATATAAGTGTATGACTTAGTAGCACTAAAATAATCAGTGGTAGATTGAAGGGTTTATTTTTTTATGACATGCTAACATAAAAAGTGTGCTTTCCAGAAAGCTTCTTTGTATTGTAGGGCACAGTATAGCTTAAAATACTGCCCTAGTAAGATCTACTATTAGAAAACAAAGATGCTCTTTTTCAAATATTTATCTTTTATGTATGTATAAACAAAATTTATACGTGTTTAAATTCTGATAGATAAATAATAATTTTCATCATTATCATATATTATGAACCAAAGGGATGACAGTATATTTGTTTTTATTTTACTTTATTTACTTATTTATTTTTAAAGTTATAGTCAAAGAGTTAGCTACCTTAAGAACACATTAACTTAAGTATGTCTACAGCATGTACTCAAGGTTTGTCTTTGCCCTGTTGAGCTCACTAGTTCTCTTCTTCACAACTATGAACACACACCCACATTCAGGAAAGGCATCATTAGATGAGATGAGAAAGGGAAATAAATGAAGAACCTGCTCTCTTGTTTTGAAACTTACATATAGCGGACAGGCCAGGCCCGGGGGCTGCGCATGCTGCAGCTGCCCCCGGGCACCCCCGCCGCCGCCCTCGCCGCAGAGCCGCGCGGAGCCGAGCTCACGAGCTAACCCGAGCCGGCGGCCCGGAGCCAGCCGGCGGGCGTCCGGGAGGCGGCGGCGCAGGGAGGGGCCCGACGCGCGCACGTGGCCCCGGCGGCCGCCATGGCGGACAGCGGCCCCGCGGGGGGCGCGGCGTTGGCGGCCCCGGCCCCCGGACCGGGGAGTGGCGGCCCAGGGCCCCGCGTCTACTTTCAGAGCCCCCCTGGGGCTGCAGGGGAGGGCCCGGGCGGCGCGGACGACGAGGGCCCAGTGAGGCGCCAAGGGGAGGTCACGGTCAAGTACGACCGCAAGGAGCTACGGAAGCGCCTCAACCTGGAGGAGTGGATCCTGGAGCAGCTGACTCGCCTCTACGACTGCCAGGAAGAGGAGATCCCAGAGCTGGAAATCGATGTGGATGAACTCCTGGACATGGAGAGCGATGATACCCGGGCTGCCAGGGTCAAGGAGCTGCTGGTTGACTGTTACAAACCCACTGAGGCCTTCATCTCTGGCCTGCTGGACAAGATCCGGGGCATGCAGAAGCTGAGCACACCCCAGAAGAAGTAAGGGTCCTCGACCCAGCTGAACGGTGGCTCCACAGGACAATCGCTGCCCCCTGACCTCGTAGCAACAGCAATACCAGGGGGCCCTGCGGCCAGGCCTGGTGCCGCGAGCAGGGCTCCCCATGCCCCTGGCCCAGGGGCCTCTTCCCTGCCCCCTCAGTTTTCCATTTTTGGGGTTTTTTATTATTATTAAACTGATGGGACTTTTTGTGTTTTTAAAAAAAAAAAAAGAAAGAAACTTACATATAATGATGTTCTATGCCGTGATGGTTATCTCTATGGAAGTATAAGTAACAAGAATAATGCAAGGCAAAGAATCCATTACAAGTGTATGTTACGTGATTGTTGACTTGGCCATTTGTGCTCAAGTCCTGACTACCAACCCTCCAAAGATGACTAATGTAAGTCAAGTCACTATCTTTTTCCCCACTGAATCATTTGGTTTTATTTTCATTTGTAAGAAATAATTTTGCTGATCTCATTTCTTGTACTACTTTTATGTGGGAAGTTTGATTTAAAATATAGAGTGGAATTTTACAGTCTTTGGTCTTACATTTAACTCTTTAATCGATTTTGTATTTTTGTATATGGTGTGAGATACAAGTGTTATTCTTTCATATGTAGCTGTCCAATTTTGCCAGCACCATTTATTGAAGAGGCTGTCTTTTCCCCTTTGCATATTCTTTTTTTCTTTGTCATAGATTAATTTACCATATGAGCATGGCTTATCTGTGACTTCTCATTTCTCTATATGTCTCCTTTTGTGACAGTAACATACTGTTCTGATTACTGTAACTTTCAGTATAGAAGTCAGCAAGTATGATACCTCCAGTTTTGTTCTTTCTCAATATTGCTTTTGTTACTCAGGGTCTTTTGTGTTTCCATGCAAATTTTTAAATTATTTGTTCTAGTTCTTTGAAAAGTGCCTTTGTTATTTTGATGGAAATTGCATTGAATCTGTCAGTTACTCTGGGTAGTATGACCATTTGAACGATATTAGTTCTTCCAACCCATGAGCACAGTATATCTTTCTGTTTGTTTGTGTTGTCTTCAATATCTTTTATCAGTGTATTATAGTTTTCAGAGTACAAATTTCTTACCATTTTGGTTAGATTTATTCTCAATATTTTATTTTTTTTCATGTAATTGTAAGTGGAATTATTTTCTTAATTTCTCTGAAAGATTGTTATTACTGTATAGAAATGCAAAATTTCTGTTTATTAATTTGTGTTATAAAACTTCATTGAATTCATTTATTAGTTCTATTAGTATTTTGGTAGCATTTTCATAATTTTCTATATGTAGTATCATGTCACCTGAAAACAGTGAAAGTTTTACTTCTTTCTTTCTAATTTGCTTTTCCTTTATTTCTTTTTCTTCTCTGATTGCTATGGCTTATGTTGAATAAAGGTGCTTCTATTGATATGATCACATGATTTTTATTCTTCAATTTGTTGATGTGATGTATCACATTGATTGAATTGTGAGTATTGAACCATCCATATATCCTGGGCATAAATCCTACCTGAGCATGGCATATGATCCTTTTAATGGATGCTTTTTGTACAGTCTTAGCCATATTTTTTGGATCTGTTTCCTCAAACAAAGGAAACAAATGAAAAGGTGAGCAAATGGCACTACATCAAATTAAAAAGGTTTTTGCACAGTGAAGGAAATTATCAAACCAAACAAAAAGACAACCTACTGAGTGGGAGAAGATATTTGCAAATGATATATCCAGTAAGGGATTAGTATCCAAAATATACAAAGAACGCATACCACTCAACATCAGAAAAACAATGTGATTTGAAAATGGGCAGAGGACCTGAATAGCTATTTCTCCAAAGAGAACGTATAGATGGCCACCAGACACATGTGGTTCTCACCAATCAACAGGGAAATGACTTGGAAATTAAGATCACACTGAGATACTGCCTCACACCTGGCAGAATGAGCGTCATCAACAGGATAACAGATAACAAGGGTTGGTGAGAACTTGGAGGAAAGCCCTGGTGGGCTTTTAAACTGGTGCAATCACTATGGAAATTTGTTTTTAAACCAAAAATAAAACTGCCATATTGATCCAGGGCAAAACAGGTGAAGGGGATTAAGAAATAAAAACCTCCAGTTATAAAATAAATACGCCACAGGGACATAATGTATCATAAGGAATATGCTCAATAGTATTGTAGTAACTTTACAGTGATTATTTAATAATTTATCCAAATGTCAAATTGCTATGTAGTACATCTCTACTCCAGTACTCTTGCCTGGAAAATCCCATGGACAGAGGAGCCTGGTAGGCTGCAGTCCATGGGGTCACTAAGAGTTGGACACAACTGACCTTCACTTTCGCTTTTCACTGTCATGTACTGGAGAAGGAAATGGCAACCCACTCCAGTGCTCTTGCCTGGAGAATCCCAGGGATGGGGGAGCCTGGTGGGCTGCCATCTATGGGGTCGCACAGAGTCAGACAGGACTGAAGCGACTTAGCAGCAGCAGCAGCAGCACATCTTAAACTAACATAATACTGCACGTCAACTATGTTTCAATAAAAAAATAAATAAAATATAGAGTAGCAAAGCAGGTTTTTAGTTTAATTCTGGAGACTCCTGCATTATTCATAAATAATGTTAAGGCTTCAAATTAATATTGGTACCGTTTATGGTCTCTAACTCCAGAGAATCTAACTGAAGCTATGGACCTTCTCTCCAGAAGAAAGTACAAATATATGGTGTACACAACACTTGCATGCCATCATTTTGTTTCATTTAAAACTAATTTCCTTCACCAAATAAGTGAAACTAAAGTTTTGTTTACAACTATTACTCTCAAATGTGTATTTTATAAAAATGTGGACATGAATACAAAAAAGAAATGAAGTTTTATAGAAGTAAATTTCAATAAAAACACTACTATATTTTTATTAATACTTGAGTTAAAACATTGAAATGTTAGGGTAGACTTTTAGCATAGCAATGCTCTTATCTTTGAAATTAATTTGATTTAAACTTTTTGTTCTAATGGCAACAAATGTTAAAAATAATTTACCTAGGTGTATGTATCAAATGGAATCAGAATGCTAATAATTTGTTCTGTCAGAGAACAAAGTTTGAAGTAAGAGAATATGAAAGCTTTCTAAGAACCTATAGAGATTCTAGAGATTGAACTCATGTCATTTCAACTCCTTTGTCCTTCAACCACTGAGGTTATGTATTTTGGAGTCTGCCTTATTGACATACTCTGCAACAACCTAAAGCCATGGATCCATGTGTCATTTTAGGGACATTGAAGCAGAAGTGAACTTCCACAGAAATTTGTATTGTTCATGGGTATTCAGAGATTTCTCCCTATACAGTAATAAAATGTCATTTTCCACTTCAGCATGCAAAAGTACTTCATCTGGAATTAGAGAGTAGGCATAATTATCTTCCTTTAATCTTATTTTCCAGAGAAAAGGCTTGTTCTAAAGAAGCCATGACTTTCCAGCACTATGCATACTATGGCAGTAGTGTGTTGAATAATAATAATAATTCAGTTACCTAAGTAATTACAAACCTACTGTATTCCTTATCATATTGCTCTAACCAAGGCTTCCTATTTCTCTCAGATATTTTGAAGCATCTACTTAAGTTGACTCCTTATCCTCAGGACACTTTATTTTCTATCCTGTTTGCCTTTTCTCATGAAAATTCTCTGAAGTTGACTACTGAAAAGGAGTATAGGTGCCTCCATTTCCAAATTTGGAGGTAGCATCTTTGGCAGTAATTCATCCTCATGTAGGAAGTGATTGAGGTGATACGTGGAACTCTTTTCATCAAACAGTAAAACCAGATATGTTTCCAAAGATTGCAGATACAGTACCTACTCATAAAGTTTTGGGTTTTTTTTTAATTTTCTTTACTTTATTGTGTTGGTTTTGCCATACACTGACATGAATCTGCCATGGGTATACATACGGTCCCCCTCCAGAACCCCCCTCCCTCCTCCCTCCCGATTCCCTCCCCCTGGGTCATCCCAGGGCGGGCTGGTGATTGATTTCACATATGATAATTAACATGTTTCAATGCCATTCTCCCATATCATCCCACCCTTGCCCTCTTCCACAGAGTCCACGAGACTGTTCTATACATCTGCGTTTCTTTTGCTGTCTCACATGCAGAGTTCTCGTTATCATCTTTCTAAATTCCATATATATGCGTTAGTATACTGTATTGTTTTTCCTTCTGGCTTACTTCACTCTGGATAATAGGCTCCAGTTCCATCCACCTGAGTAGAACTGATTCAAATGAATTTTTTTTTAAATGCTGAGTAATATTCCATTGTGTATATGTACCACAGCTTTTTTATCCATTTGTCAGTTGATGGGCATCTAGGTTGCTTCCATATCCTGGCTATTGTAAACAATGTAGCGATGAACATTGGGGTACACGTGGCTCTTTCAATTCTGGTTTCCTCGGTGTGTATGCCCAGCAGTGGGATTGCTGGGTCATATGGCAGGTCTATTTACAGTTTTTTAAGGAACCTCCACACTGTCCTCCATAGTGGCTGTACTAGTTTGCATTCCCACCAACAGTGTAAGAGTGTTCCCTTTTCTCCACATCCTCTCCAGCATTTATTGCTTGTAGACTTTTGGATGGCAGCCATTCTGACTGGTGTAAAGTGGTACCTCATTGTGGTTTTGATTTGCATTTCTCTGATAATGAGTGATGTTGAGCATCTTTTCATGTGTTTGTTAGCCATTTTTACGTCTTCTTTGGAGAAATGTCTGTTAAGTTCTTTGGCCCACTTTTTGATTGGGTCGTTTATTTTTCTAGAATGGAGCTGCAGGAGTTGCTTGTATGTTTTTGAGATTAATTGTTTGTCCGTTGCTTCATTGGCTATTATTTTCTCCCATTCTGAAGGCTGCCTTTTCACCTTGCTTATAGTTTCCTTTGTTGTGCAGAAGCTTTTAATTTTAATTAGGTCCCATTTGTTTATTCGTGCTTTTATCATAAAGTTTTAGATTTTCCTTCCAATTGAAGTTATGCTCAACAAAAGAAATGTTAATCATCTTGAAGACAGGAGGCAGTCTACCTGGTTTCTGAAAAGGACTCCCAGAATAGAAATTTTTTTGTCATTATAGGCACATACTAGATCAGATTCATCAGTTGATTGCTCTCAGAAACATCTTGGGTCATGCAAAGGAAATGGCTGCCTCGGAGGTTTTCTCTGTGACTTATTAGAAAATATCAACTATTTGGGAGAGGATGAAGTATTTCTTTTCTTTTATTCTTATGTTCTAAGTCATAAATCAACTCCACTTATTCTCATGCTACATGATTCCTTTCCTGTACTACATGGCTTTATGTGTGCATTAGGAGATGATTCCAGGCAAAGTCTTTGGATGGAGCCAATAACAGTTTGGTTAGTTTCTAACTTCTCAAATCAAGCCAATTTTGTGACAAAGAGCCCCATTCTCAGAAGTACTTTCACAAGCGGCAGAAGTGCTCAGCTGTGTTTACTTCATGTTGTTAATAGTGACAACTTCACTACTGTAGAGGTTGTTTATTTACTGTGCTGTTTTATAATCTAAACCTCAAGACTCTGTCTCTTTCTGGTACAATATTAAGATGAATGCTTCAACACAATTTTGAATATTATGTATAACTACAGGTGTTATTTTGGGTATATCCTCCACTGTTTAAAAATTAAATCAAGTCTAAATAATAGAGATTTAGAATTATGAAAGTAAAAGCTTCTTCACACTGCAATACCCCAGAAGAAATAATCTTTGTAATATCTTTTGAGTAGCAAATGGCTTGGCAGACTCGTCTGAGATTAGTTTCCTTATGGCTTTTGTGACTGTTTAGAGCTACTGAATTTAGATGTTTTGTTTCTGAGCATGTTTTCTAAGGTTTTAAAGAGAAGCAATTTCCCTCCAATTAAAAAATTAAAAAAAAATAATTTGATGAGAAGATCAAAAACAACAATATCGCTAAGTTAGCCACAGATTTACTGGATAAATAATTGTGTTCAATATGCTTAGCTAATTGTGTATGTATTATAGGCATGAATCATAATGAATTTATTTCCTAACTATACTTCACAGACATTCAGCAATGAAAATGGACAATAATCCTGTGGCTTCCTGCTGGGGCACATAGTAACTATTTAACTGCTGGATTTTGAAGGATGTTTGAGGTAGTGCTTGGGTTCGTAACCATTTACTGACAGACATGAAAACACTGAAACCACTTCTAATTGTGTTAATAACAAGTATACCCATACTGATGCATGTTGGTAGAATTTCAGCTCTCATTCCAGTGTGGGTCTTAATATAATCATACATCCCTACCCAAGTAATGGGCATTATCTTTATGGCCTTGTGTGTGTCTATTCTAGGTCTCTGTCATGTGTATGGCCTGTTGATTTCTTAAGTCTTACATTATCTTCACTGACTGTTAGAATTCTTATAATCTATATGCATTTCAACAGTGTGCATTTATTAAGTTAGAAGGACATTTCCTCTTCACTGTAAAGAATTGATTCAGCTGCTGTTGCTTCTGTTCATAGAGATCTACGTGTTGTGTGGGTAATTCCAAAGAACTCCAGAATTGCTCTGTTCACTAAAGAGCAGAAGAACTACCCTCTGAGATAGCATGCCCACAAGCTGTAAATTTGTATTGTTCAGTATGATAGCTGTGTAGCTGTTAAGCACTTGAAATGTAGCTTCTCTAATTTGAGATGTGCTGTAAGTCTAAAAGACACTGGATTTCAGAGATGTAGTACAAAAAAAGTAAAATATTCATATTTTTATATTAATGACATAGTTATACTGTTGAGGATTTGAAATAGCTCAACTGGAATTCCATCACCTTCACTAGCTTTGTTTGTAGTGATGCTTTCTAAGGCCCACTTGACTTCACCTTCCAGGATGTCTGGCTCTAGCTGAGTGTGAGGGATCACACCATCATGATTATCTGAATCATGAAGATCTTTTTTGTACAGTTCTTCTGTGTATTCTTGCCACCTCTTCTTAATATCTTCTGCTTCTGTTAGGCTCATACCATTTCTGTCCTTTATCAAGCCCATGTTTGCATGAAATGTTTCCTTGGTATCTCTAATTTTCTTGAAGAGATCTCTAGTCTTTCCCATTCTGTTGTTTTCCTCTATTTCTTTGCATTGGTCCCTGAGGAAGGCTTTCTTATCTCTCTTTGCTGTTCTTTGGACTCTGTATTCAGATGGGAATATCTTTCCTTTTCTCCTTTGCTTTTCTCTTCTCTTCTTTTCACAGCTATTTGCAAGGCCTCTTCAGACAGCTATTTAGCTTTTCTATGTTTGTTTTTCTTGGGGATGGTCTTGATTCCTGTCTCCTGTACAATGTCACAAACCTCCGTCCATAGTTCATCAGGCACTCTGCTTTCAGATCTAGTCCCTTAAACTTATTTGTCACTTCCACTATATAATTACAAGGGATTTGATTTAGATCATACCCAAATGGTCTAGTGGTTTTCCCTACTTTCTTCAATTTAAGTCTGAATTTGGCAATAAGGAGTTCATCATCCAAGCCACAGTCAGCTCCCAGTCTTGTTTTTGCAGACTGTATAGAGCTTCTCCATCTTTGGCTGCAAAGAATATAATCAATCTGATTTCGGTGTTGACCATCTGGTCAACATGTTCTGGTCCATGTGTAGAGTCTTCTCTTGTGTTGTTGGAAGAGGGTGTTTGCTATGACCAGTGCGTTCTCTTGGCAGAATTCTATTAGCCTTTGCCCTGCTTCATTCTGTACTCCAAGGCCAAATTTTCCTGTTACTCCAGGTGTTTCCTGACTTCCTACTTTTGCATTCCAGTCCCCTATAATGAAAAGGACATCTATTTGGGGGGTTAGTTCTAAAAGATCTTGTAGGTCTTAATAAAACCATTCAACTTCAGCTTCTTCAGCATTACTGGTTGGGGCATAGGCTTGGATTACTGTGATATTGAATGGTTTGCCTAGGAAATGAACAGAGGTCATTCTGTCATTTTTGAGATTGCATCCAAGTACTGCATTTTGGACTCTTTTGTTGACCATGATGGCTACTCCATTTCTTCTGAGGGATTCCTGCCCACAGTAGTAAGTATAATGGTCATCTGAGTTAAATTCACCCATTCTAGCCCATCTTAGTTCACTGATTCCTAGAATGTCGACATTCACTCTTGCCATCTCCTGTTTGACCACTTCCAATTTGCCTTGATTCATGAACCTAACATTCCAGGTTCCTATGCAATATTGCTCTTTACAACATCGGACCTTGGTTCTATCACGAGTCACATCCACAACTGAGCATCGATTTTGCTTTGGCTCCATCCCTTCATTCTTTCTGGAATTATTTCTCCACTAATCTCTAGTAGCATATTGGGCACCTACTAACCCAGGGAAACTCCAATACTTTGGCCACCTCATGCAAAGAGTTGACTCATTGGAAAAGACCCTGGTGCTGGGAAGGATTGGGGGCAGGAGGAGAAAGGGATGACAGAGGGTGAGATGACTGGATGGCATCACTGACTCGATGGACATGGGTTTGGGTAGACTCCAGGAGTTAGTGATGGACCAGGAGGCCTGGTGTGCTGCAGTTCTTGGGGTCACAAAGAGTCAGACATGACTGAGTGACTGAATTGAATTGAATTGAATTATACTATTTAGACATATTAGCTTAAATGTTTTATTGCCATATAATTAATTTCACCTATATCTTGTTACTATTTCTAAGTGACCCCATGGACTACAGCCTACCAGGTTCCACCGTCCATGTGATTTTCCAGGCAAGAATACTGGAGTGGGTTGCCATTTCCTTCTCCAGGAGATCTTCCCAACCCAGGAATTGAACTCAGGTCTCCCACACTGTAGGCAGACGCTTTACCCTCTGAGCCACCAGGGAAGTAATATGGCTACTAGAAAAGTAAAGTGACGTACATGGCCCACATTGTTTTTCTATTGGACTGTACAGATCTAAATGACATAGCTAAACAAATCTTTAGTCTAACAAGGAACTTCGTTTTAATGGAACCTGTGGAGAATTTTGTTCTGGAAACTCAGGCAAGCATTTTTATCTGATGTTGTTGTGAAGTGAATCTAAAAGAAAAGGTACATGAAGTGGAAATTTAGGGTTTTTACATATAATTCAATTCAGTTCGGTTCAGTCGCTCAGTTGTGTTTGACTCTTTGCAACTCCATGGACTGTAGCATGCCAGGCCTCCCTGTCCCATCACCAACTCCCAGAGTTTACTCAAACTCATGTCCATTGGCTCAGTGATGCCATCCAACCATCTTATTCTCTGTCATCCCCTTCTCCTCCTGCCTTCAGTCTTTCCCAGCATCAAGGTCTTTTTCAATAAGTCAGCTCTTCACATCAGTTGGCCAAAGTAGTGCTTTCAGCTTCATCAGTCCCTCTAATGAATATTCAGGACTGATTTCCTTTAGGATGGACTGGTTGGATCTCCTTGCAGTCCTTGGGCATCGATTCATCAACTCTTGGAGAAGACTCTCGAGAGTCTTCTCCAAACCACAGTTCAAAGGCATCAGTTTATCTTATTATAAATAATTAAATAATAAAGCCAAGGGATTAAACTAAGGCTTTGGTGAAGTTTTTAATGACAGTGTAGGTACAGACTCTTTACTCTGGATCAGCTTTGCCCATGGCCAAAGAACCAAAAGAAATCACTTTTGTTCTGTATAAATGAAGTAGTAGTCCTGTTCCTACCACTCTTTTAATTTGATTTTATTAACTTATTTTGTGGGAAATCAGTATATTTATTGAAACCAGGAATAAGATTAAAGTGCTACATTTATAAAGATAGGTAAAATTAACATGGCTTTAGAAGTTGGTTAGGAAATGCAACCCACTCCAATATTCTTGCCTAGTAAATCCCATGGACAGAGAAGCCTAGTGGACTACAGTCCATGGGGCCACAAAAGAGTCAGACATGACTTAGTGATTAAACAACAGCAACAACAAAATACGTTGGTTAAAACATGTGCAGTCTTAGAGAATCTATAAATACACTTAAAATTTGTCAATATACAATTGTAGAACTATATGAAGCCACTTCTTGAGCTGATCTATGGTTCAAAAAGGAAAGCGTGACTGGAGACAAAGTACATTAATTAACCAAAATTTTCAATATTTTAGAGGCTATTTTCCAATTCTGATATAGATAGATAGGCGTGAGTCTTGGACCCAGAAAACAGGAAGAAAAATCAGTCAAAAATACCCTGGATATTAGAACCGACTTTGTGCTCTGATGTGAAGCTACTTGATTGAGTGGTGCAGTGTCAACCGTATCTCTCTTCCAATGCTGACAGTAATGTACACAGACAGGGTGACAATCGCAGCACGGCCTCCCATCAGCAGTAATTACTCTTTTAGTTAACAGAGGCTAGAAAAGCCTCTCATCGGCCTCTTCTGGAGTCTGAGGGACCCTGCTTTTTGATGTTTGCATTCTGAGGAAAATTGTCCCCACCAGTTCTAACAAATTGAAACACCAGGCTAATTATGGCAGCTAATGAAGTGTGTGGAATGGTCACAGCTTGTCGTGAAAGTGTTCCTTCAGCTTGGATTAGGGTTTCATCAATCACTTTTTTAAACTGATCCAGAATTGCTTCTGCCCGGTGCTTGGCATTTTTAATGCCTTTTCTGTAATTGGTTTTTTCCCTAAAGCTTAGACTGTTTTTGGAAATGTTATAGTCTCAGGACAGGACTTACAAACTCTAGTTTGTAAAAAAAAAATTTATTATTAGTGATATCAGCTGATCAAGTGGTAAGAAGCTAATAAAAGGACCACTAGAATAAAAGTTGATATACTGTTCCAATCCTGCTAAAGGTAGTAATAAAGCATATCTATGTATATCATTTTCCCAAATGTATGTATAATATAATGTAGGAAAATCATAGTTGGTGGTTATGTGACTAAAATTCCACCAAGAGTTTCTGTGAAATTAATATGTAGATGTTAGTTTATTGCTAGGGGAGGATCACTCTCTGTTTGTCATCCAACATTGTTTTACAAGATGTCTACATTTCGTACTGAGCCAAGCATTTTGAAGCATTAAACCAAAGATATCTATATTCCCAGTTAAATCACTCTGCATAAATCTACAGTTCAACTCAGAAAACTTTGCATAAAGGCTTTTAACTTATCTACAAAAGGGAATCAGTTATTTCTCAGGCATGACTATAATTTCTAAATAATTAAGACTTGCTTTAATGTTGAAAGTTCATCAAAGCAACTATTGAGCACCCACAGTGTGCAGAATACTGCCTCAGTATTTAAGACAATTCAATAAAGCAGAAGCATTAAAGTTCATAGGCTATGTCCTTTGATATGACATGAGGAAATATATATATAATGTAATCCCATAAGGCCTTAAGTTTCAAAACATGGATTTTGTGACATCTCACAGGTTGTCATCACAAATTTAAAAATATTTTTTATTTTGGCTCATAGTTTATTTACATGTAGTTGAATTATTTAACATTTGGAGATTTTCTAGGTTTTTTTTTTAATTTGCAATTTAATAATTATATGATTATTTATACAAATATAAATAATCTTTATACAAATATGAACAATTTAATAACTTATCTGTGGTCAAAGACCATTCTCTGAATTTAATCTTCTGAAATTTGTTGAGAGTCACTTTATGGTCCAAGATTTGGTCAATTTTGGTAAATGTTCCAAGTACATTAAAAAGATATATTTTCTGCAGTTGTTGGGTACAGTGTTACATATTTATCAATCTCTTGAAGTTTGTTCAAGCCATCTTCTATGTCCTTACTTATGATACCTATATCATATTGCTATTACTGATATCACTAGTAAGAGCCAAATGACAAATATCTTAAGTTTTGAAGGTCACATGGCCTATGTAAGGTCACACTACTCTAGTCTGCAGTTATAGCACAAAATAACCACAGACAATACATAAAAGAATGGGCTTGACTGTGTTCCAATAAAGCTTTATTTAAAAGTTAGAAAGTAGGCTGGCTTGGATCAGAAAGTGGGCTGCAGTTTGCTGACCCCTATTAGGTACTAACAGAACCTCTGATTTATAGCTGGGTATGTGATTGCATGAGATTAAAGTTGCATTTATCCGCCACCTCTTAAAGCTAATTATAGTCCTGATACTAGATACTGGAAAATGGAAAGTAAGTAAAAGTGTGGGCTCTGCTCTAGGAATTATTTTTCATTACTTTTCCCTATATAAAAAAGTCTGATGGTGTGCAAGATAGCTAAAAGCAGTGCTCTCATTAAAGAAGATCTATGCAAGCTAATAAATTAGTCTGATAAAATTCCATTTGTTGTCATTCAGTGGTTAAGTCATGTCCGTCTCTTTGCAGTCCCAAGGACTGCAGCTCCCTGGCTTCCCTGTCCTTCATCATCTCCCGGAGTTTGCTCAAATGCATGTCCATTGAGTCAGTGATGCCATCCAACCATCTTATCCTCTGTCTTCCCCCTTCTCCTCCTGCCTTCAATCTTTCCCAGCATCAGGGTCTTTTCCAGTGAGTCAGCTGCTTGCATCAGGTGGTCAGAGTATTGGAGCTTCAGCTTCAGCATCAGCCCTTCCAATGAATATACAGGGTTATTGCCTTTAGGATTGACTGGTTTCATCTCCATAAAATGTAAAAGACACAAGCCTGCTAGTTCACAGACTGCTCCTCATAGCAAGTGTGGAGAAGGAGTTCAGCATAATTGTGCCAGTTCCCGGAGCCCCAAGTCCCACAGGTGATACAGAGCCCTGCGGTGCCTGCACATGCCTGTCTAGTGTGCCATAGGAGGAAACCCCATGTGTGTGAAATCCACCATTTTCATGGGAAGCAGTAAGCAAGATTGCTCTGTCTAGAGGGAGATCAGGTGCTTTGTAGGACTGCACGTACATACTGAGGTTTAATTTCTCAGGGTGGACAGCTGCATATTCCTAATACTGAGAAGTGACCCTCACACTGGGTAAAAGAATTATCCAGACTTCGTGATTTTAGCACATTCAGCAAGATTTGTAGGTCCCATGGTAGACTACCTCCCTTTGTGTTTTTAAAGAAAAGTGTCATTGTTTTCATTTCTTCCTTCTGGAGGGTTTGGTAGCTAGAGATTGAATGACGTCTTCAATCATATTGTAATCCTTGGATCAACGTGGCCATGAAAGATAGAGCCATCATATAAAAGACTGCTGGGTCCCTTTCACTGTGGAGTATCATACCAACCCTGCACTTTTGTGTAAATGAGAAAGAAAACTCTCTCTTGTTTAAGTCATTGTTAATTGGAGACTCTAACAGTTACAGCTAAATCTAATCCTAATTAATACACTATCTAAGAATACCTTTCTGTTGCTTCCATATATAAAGTGACAGTGTATATATAAGATACTGAGGTCACAGCCTTTTTCTCTTAACTCTATAGATGTTAGTTTATGATCTTCTATCAATAACTGTTACAAAAGAAGTATCTGAGACAAGAGTGATTCTGTGTGTGTGTGTGTATATACACCCATGAGGGGGTTCTCTTATAAAACAAATTTTCTTTATTCTAAAATACAACTTTTACCACTCCTTAAACTTTGAATAGCCAATTATTACCTCTAAAGTGAATTTTAATTCTGCTATTGTAATCTTAGTTTATTTACCCTCTTCACCTAATATCTCTGACTTAGTTGTTTTTATGGATATCTAGTCTTGTTATTTTAGCCTCTTTATCCTTTTGTCTTTTGCTCTATTTTACAGAATCTGTATTTTTTAGGAGATGGTTGAAGTTTGAAAATATTTTCCAACACTTAAATTTTGTTCAGGTTGCTGTAATTGATGGCTTTCAGATACCTGGTTTTCATCCAACTCTGTTTTTCTTACCATAGTCTTGTGTCATTCTCCCCTGCCCTCTTCCTTCTCCTAGGCTTCCCAGGTGGCTCCATGGTAAAAAAAAAAAAAAAAAAAAATCTGCCTACAATGCAGGAGATGAGGGTTCAGTCTTCCCTGGGTTGGGAAGATTCCCTGGAGGAGGAAATTACAACCCAGTCTAGTATTCTTGTCTGGGAAATCCCATGGACAGAGGAGCCTAGTGGGCTATAGTTCATGGAGTCACAGAAGAGACAAACACGACTTAACAACTGGACAACAACATGATCCTTTTCCTATCTGAAGAGCACTAAACACATTCATTATTTACCAACATAAGGAGCTAGTGGATTTGGTTCTTTTATCTCTTTGAATCAAGGCCTCTTTCCAGGTTTCAGTTAGAAGGCAGCCCAATTCACTTGAACCCATTCCTTAGATCTCCAATACTAATGATGGAAGAGTTGAAAGCTTACAGTTCTAACCTGGTATTGCCTGTTACAATTCTTCTGTGCATGTGTTGACCTGAAACAAATAGGCTGCCAGATATTCTCCAGCAAGGATGGGTTTATTGGAGACCAGCAAAGAATTGCAATTCAGAGTCTACAAAAAATGGTGAGCCACATGCAAGTCCACCCATGGCACAGGGAGGAGAATGTTTCTATACAGGGGAAAGGAAGGTGGGAAGGCTGTAGTAAGCAAAGTGTCCATGCCTTTTCATTGACTGAGTCCTTGCCAGAAAAGAGGAAAGGTCTTTTTTCTTCCTGTTGGGCTCTGCTGTAATTGCGGGATCTGAGAGCTCCCCTTTCTGGACTCAAAAGTATTTGTAACTGAGGTTACTGTTTAGTAATTTTCTGCACATAGTGTAGAGGTCCTGACTGCAGTGAGTCTTTGCAGAACCTATATAAAGCCTAGCCCACAGCTCTGTTTCTATAGCTCAGCAATTGTGTATCCTCCATTCGTTATCCTGAACCCTCCTGAAAAGAGAAACATATCCATCCTTTGATTTAAAAAAAATGATCTGAAAGCAATCCAACTTTTAATTCTTGAGGTAAAGTCAAAGATAAGTAAGGAGGACTTCTAGAGAAATTTACTGGGACTGAGAATTTTATCTGATATTTGAAATTTTCAACAAACAAATTTTCTATCTGTCTGAGCTTCAGATCGCTTCATGATGACTTTCACTTCCAACCCTGAATGTAGACATTAGTACTATAGTTTTTGTTTGCAATTTTCTTTCTGCATCTAACCAATTCTTCCTTGTACTATTGATGGTAGAAATGAAAAGGATTTTTCTTAGGGCTCTATTCATAAGATTTCTTGGAAGTGGAAATTTTTTCTTTAGGCTAATTAACTAGCCCCCATGACGGATGGGAACTTAATGGAACATTGTGAGGTTAACACCTACTAAATCATAGTAACAGTTGAAAATTTGAATAGGCCCTAACCATATGGTTGGAAGCAGAAAAAATGAATTAAAATACTTTACCATTAATTTCCAAGCTCTTGGAAACTAATAGGTTTCTAGAAATATTATTAATGATGACTAACATTCATATCATAATCTATATTAGCTAAACATATGTCAGCATAAGAAATGTATTAAGTATCATGCATTAATATCCAAAGCTACATTGCTAAATAAAGAATATTTGCATAAAAGATGGCTCCTACTCATAATCATTTCAGTCTAGCATATTAATATTCAGTTCAGTTCAGTCAGTTGTGTCAGCTCTTTGCAACCCCGTGGACTTCAGCACACCAGGCTTCCCTGTCCATCACCAACTCCCAGAGCCTACTCAAACTCATGTTCATTGTATCAGTGTTGCCATCCAACCATCTCATCCTCTGTCATCCCCTTCTTCTCACGCCCTCAATCTTTCCCAGTATTGGGTCTTTTCTAGTGCATCAGTTCTTCGCATCAGGTGGCCAGAGTATTGGAGATTCAGCTTCAGCATCAGTAATTCAAATTAACATTCGGGAATGATTTCCTTTAGGATGGACAGGTTGGATCTCCTTGCAGTCCAAGGGACTCTCAAGAGTCTTCTCCAACACCACAGTACAAAAGCATCAATTCTTCAGCCCTCAGCTTTCTTCATAATCCAACTCTCACATCATACATGATTATTGGAAAAACCTTAGCTTTGATTATAAGGATCTTTGTTGGTAAAGTAATGTCTCTGCTTTTTAATATGCTGTCTAGGTTGGTCATAGCTTTTCTTCCAAGGAGCAAGTGTCTTTTGATTGCATGGCTGCAGTCACCATCCGCAGTGATTTTGGAGCCCAAAAAGATAAAGTCTGTCACTATTTCCACTGTTTCCCAGTCTATTTGCCATGAAGTGATGGGACCAGATGCCATAATCTTAGTTTTCTGAATGTTGAGTTTTAAGCCAACTTTTTCAGTCTCCTCTTTCACTTTCGTCAAGAGGCTCTTTCATTCTTCTTTGCTTTCTGCCATAAGGGTGGTGTCACATGTGTACCTGAGGTTATTGACATTTCTCCCGGCAATCTTGATTCCAGCTTGTGCTTCACCCAGCCCAGCATTTTGCATGATGTACTCTGCATATAAGTTAAATAAGCAAGGTGACAATATACAGCCTTGATGTACTCATTTCCCCATTTGGAACCAGTCTATTGTTCCATGTCAAGTTCTAACTGTTGCTTCCTGACCTGCATACAGATTTCTCAGGAGACAGGTCAGGTGGTCTGGTATTCCCATCTCTTGAAGAATTTTCCACAGTTTCTTGTGATCCACACAGTCAAAGGCTTTGGTGTAGTCAATAAAGCAAAAGTAGATGTTTTTTGGAACTCTGTTGCTTTTTCAATGATCCAGCAATTTGATCTCTGGTTCCTCTGCCTTTTCTAAATCCAGCTTGAATATCAGGAAGTTCACAGTTCATGTACTGTTGAAGTCTCAGTTGGAGGATTCTGAACATTACTTTGCTAGTGCATGAGATAAATACAATTGTGCAGTGGTTTGAACATTGTTTGACATTACCTTTCTTGGGGATTAGAATGAAAACTGACCTTTTCCAGTCCTGTGGCCACTTCTGAATTTTTCAGATTTGCTGGCATATTGAGGGCAGTACTTTCACAGCATCATCTTTTAGGATTTGAAATAGCTCAACTGGAATTCCATGAGTTTGAGTTAACTCCAGGAGTTGGCGATGGACAGGGAGGCCTGGAATACATGAGGTCGCAAAGAGTTGGACACGACCGAGCAACTGAACTGAACTGAACTGAACTGAACTATAATTCCATTACCTCCACTAGCTTTGTTCATAGTGATGCTTCCTAAGGCCCGCTTGACTTCACATTCCAGGATGTCTGGCTCTAGATGGGTGACCACACCATCATGGTAATCTGGGTGATGAAGATCTTTTCTGTACAATTCTTCTGTGTATTCTTGCCACCTCTTCTTAATATCTTCTGCTTCTGTTAGGTCCATACCATTTTTGTCCTTTATTGTGCTCATCTTTCCATGAAATGATCCCTTGGTATCTTTAATTTTCTTGAAGAGATCTCTGGTTTTTCCCATTCTATTGTTTTCCTCTATTTCTTTGCATTGATCACTGAGGAAGGCTTTCTTTTTTTTTTTTTTTTTCTTTTTTGAGGAAGGCTTTCTTGTCTCCTTGCTATTCTTTCAAACTCTGCATTCAAATGGGTATATCTTTCCTTTTCTCCTTTGCCTTTAGCTTAGCTTCTCTTCTTTTCTTAGCTATTTGTAAGGCCTCCTCAGACAAGCATGTTGCCTTTTTGCATTTCCTTTGTCTTGGGAATGGTCTTGATCACTGCCTTCTGTACAATGTCAGGAACCTCCGTCCATAATTCTTCAGGCTCTCTGTCTATCAGATCTAATCCTTTGAATCTATTTGTCACTTCCACTATATAATTACAAGGGATTTGATTTAGATCATACCCAAATGGTCTAGTGGTTTTCCCTACTTTCTTCAATTTAAGTCTGAATTTGGCAATAAAGAGTTCACAACTGAGCCACAGTCAGCTCCCAATCTTGTTTTTGCTGACTGTACAGAGCGTCTTCATCTTTGGCTGCAAAGAATATAATCAATCCGATTTTAGTATTGACCATCTGGTGATGTCCATGTGTAGAGTCTTCTCTTGTGTTGTTGGAAGAGGGTGTTTGCTATGACCAGTGCATTCTCTTGGCAAAACTCTTTTAGCCTTTGACTTGCTTTATTTTGTACTCTAAGGCCAAATTTACCTGTTATTCCAGGTAGCTCTTGACTTCCTGCTTTTGCATTCCAGTCCCCTGTAATGAAAAGGACATCTGTTTTGGGTGTTAGTTCTAGAAAGTCTTGTAGGTCTTCATAGAACCATTCAACTTCAGCTTCTTCAGCATTACTGGCAGTGGTATAGACTTGGATTACTGTGATATTGAATGGTTTGCCTTGGAAATGAACAGAGGTCATTCTGTCATTTTTCAGATTGTTGATATTACATCTATGATAAAGTGGAGTTCTAATGTGACTTTTCAATATTAAACAATTCTTACTTTGCCTTTGTTTTCCTAAGAAAAGTGAATACATACTTGTCAAAATTTCACTTAATAACATTGAATAAAATCAAGAGCATTCTGGCTGTTATTTGTTAAAAAGACAATATGAAGTATGGGCATAGCTGGTGGTTCAGAGGTTAAAAGCATCTGCTTCCAATGCAGGAGACCTGGGTTTGATCCCTGGGTAGGGAAGATCCCCTGAAGAAGGAAATGGCAACCCATTCCAGTATTCTTGCCTGGAGAATCCCATGGATGGAGGAGCCTAGTAGACCCTAGTCCATGGGGTCACAAAGAGTCAGACACGACTAAGCGACTTCACTTTTACTTTCAGTATGAATTACCTATGGAAGATTTTTATTTGTTTGAAATACTTTTACTCTATCAAGCTTAATTCAGCGATGTTTTCTGTTAATAATTCATGTTAACCATCAAGTTGCTAATGGATCCAAGACATTTTAATATCCCAGTAAACTATTTTAGCCTGTTCACATCAAAATCAAACCTGCCTTAATTCGGACTTAAGGTTGTGAATGCTTAATACTTTTATACTTGTTTTATCATTTCTTATGCTGAATCTATTTTATATTTCTTATAAAAGTGATTTGTGAAATAGAATAGTAGTTTAACCAACATTATATGAATAATGGGCTGCCCTGGTAGCTCAGCTGGTAAAGAATCCACCAGCAATGCAGGAGACCCTGGTTCAATTCCTGGGTTGCAAAAATTCCCTGGAGAAGGGAATGGCTACCCACTCCAGTATTCTGACCTCGAAAACTCCGTGGACTGTATAGTCCATGGGGTCGCAAAGAGAAGGACATGACTAAGCAACTTTCACTTTCGTAAGAATAGTTACCTACATAACAGGTCTGAGATTATCAAGTGTTTGTAAGTATCTCCTTTATATAATTTATGTACTATGAATAGAATATATATTAATGGTTTAGTTTTAAAAGTACAATTTCAAAAGAGATATCAACTAATCAGCAGTTATTATATATTGGCCATGGTGAGAAATACTTGATTTCACTTTGTTTCTGATAAATTCTTATTTGCAGAACAGAAGTTCTGTAAGTCAAAACAATAATACACAATTGAATTTAACTTTATTCAAAAGACTTTCTTCTCTTATGTTGCAGGATTATGCCAACAGTATAATCAAAGGCCATAATTATTTAAATTTTTCTATTTTTATATCTTCTCAATCTTTAATTTTTTATTGTTCAAAAATGATGAAATAATGTGGTAAATATTGAGGATAAATTCTTTTATGTATTATATGCCAATTTTATAAATGAAAATCTTTTAACTTGTAAACTTTAAATAAATTAGTAGTTATATGTAAGTGTTCTGTAATAAATTGTATTTTATATGGCAAAAGCAAATAAAAATTTCTTAGTATTTTGAGTACCAAAGTATTTTACCTGCACATGTTTTTTTGTCCAGAATCAGTAAAGTTCAAGGGCATCTGAGTATGAAATAGCTTGTGAGGAAATTCACATTGCTTTGTTAATTTGATTAGGTTGGTGAAAAGGACACTAAATAGATCATCATCTTTAATCATTTTAGTTCAAATATAGACATTAAGTATTGTACATAGACTAGTAAATGTGTATATAATTTTTCTCAAAGCTTATAAAGGGAGTTGGCATTATAAAATTCATTAATTTCCATTGACTACTTCATCTGCATTTGAGTATGCTTTCTTATATAGACTTGCTTATGGCAAGCTTTGTTAAAATGCTCAGAAAGGGCAATATGGCCAAAAAATAGCATATGAGAAATCATACCTTTAGGTTTTTAGGATAAATATAACTAAGTATTGCAAATGATTGATCATAATGGGGCAGCAATGACTGAGAAGAATGTAACTGATGAATAATTGTCCAAGTAGAAAGGAAACTTAATTCTAAGAGAAGAGTAAACACTTTGGTGCACTAATTGTTTTAACTTTATATCAAAGTAAAACATGTACATAGTTTAAATAAAATAGACGTTTATAATGCAATGTCTGGAATACTCCTGACCCAATCCTCCCAATCTTCATGTCCAGTCCTTCTTTCTAGAGATCACGACTTTCAATTCTTTTATCTTCTCGCTAAATAATATGCTATCTCTTGATTTATCAGTTTTAGATGATAGTCACCGATCTTCAACTATAGAAGAGGAGAATTTGACTGTTTCATACTATCATCTCCATGTTTTTTTAGAATAAAATTATAAGCTTTGAGTCAGCAAATTATCAAACTTTACTTTTTTGCCTATGGAAAGATTGTTTCCTATTAAACTAAGAAGTGTTCTAAGACATTTCCTACTTGTACAACTCTCTGTTTTTCCTGCGTTAACCATTGCCTTTTCCCCCTTTCACTTTTCTTCACACCTCTTGTCAGATTTCCCCATACCCTGTAACAGCCTCTCAGCATAATTTTTATTTCTGAAAATTCAATCTCACACATAATTGATGTCGATTAGATATAGAATTTTTAAGTTAAAAGGTGTCTTTATTTTAAGCCATTGCCATCTGTCTTTCTGCTTTGGGGAATTTTTCCTGCATTCTTTTCCAATTCTTTTCTCTTTGTTTTCTCAGATTCTTTTTATTGTAGCTCCTGTAGTCAGAGATCAAATTCTCTGCCTTTACCCTCAACTTTTAAAAAAAACTTTTATCTCTCATTTTCATTTTATTGTCCTTTTGTTTTACTTTCTGGGAGAGTTTCTTGGTGTTAAATTCAAAATTTTTTGTATCAACTTGTTTTTCTGCTTTCATATTATTAATTCCCTAATCTTTTTAATTTAAAAGAAAGCATCCTGTACTTGCTTAATGGATGCAGTATCCTTTCTGATTAATATCTTTTAGAATGTATGTTTTAGATTTTTAACAGTATTTGGTTTTTCTTCTTGCATTGTCTGAAGCTCATACTAATTGTTTCGTTGTTGTTGATCTTTCTGTCTTTTAGGTTGGAGGCTTTTCTCAAACATCTCTTGATCTTGGGCTGTTCTTTCATATTTTAAAATGAGGCACGGAATTGTCTTTCACTGTAGAGGTGACCCTCTGTGGAGGGGCCAATACTTATGGCCATGTAGTTTTCCCAATGACAGTTCTCTAATCCCTGCCGAGAGTGCTTGGGAGCTGGGAGCTAGGAACAGCTAGGGAGTAGAAGGGTCTTCACACCACTCATTATGTAGGCTTCTGCTTACATCTCAGTGTGGTGCCTAACCCTTGTCCTCTACTAGGCCTGAGTGCTTCAGTTTTTGTTTTTCAATGTTTCCCCTCAGAAAACAAACCATCTGAACCCAGGAGGAGAAAGGGAGGGAGGTTCCTTAGGGGGAACTTGGGGAGAGAGACTGAGTTAAGCCGTGTCCAGATTCTTGGCCCACAGAGACTGAGAGATAACATTTGTGTGTTGATATTAGCCTCTGAATTTGTGGCCGTTCTTTACACATCAAGAAACGATTGCTACACTATTAAATAAATATTTGTGGAAAAAAGTTTTAATAATAGTTAAGTGTTCTATAATGGAGACTTTCAGCCAAGCCTGTGCTTCACCTTTGCCCTCTGAGATGTCTGATGATTTCAGTGCCTGAAGGTTCCAGGTTTAGGAAGGAAGAGTAGGATGGCATTGCAAGGAAATCCCCCTCTCCAGACAGAAAGTGTGTCTGCCCTCTATTCCTTTTAGGTCTGATACCACCCTTCATGGGGCTTCCCTGGCGACTCAGACGGTAAAGAATATGGCGGCAAGGCAGGAGACTCCGGTTCAGTCCCTGGATTGGGAAGATCCCTTGGAGATGGGAACGGCTACCCACTCCAGGACTCTTGCCTGGAGAATTCCATGGACAGAGGGCTGCAGTCCATGGAACTGCAGAGGCAGACACGACTGGGTGACTAACCCTTCACTGTCACCACCCTTTACCGGTTTCTCATCATAAGTCACGATTTGAGGTCTCTGTTGTCTCCTGATTTCGTGAAAGATGTAATTTTGTAGATTTGTATAGTTCTCTTGTTTGGGGGTACCATTTCTGAGGACGTAAAATAAGGCAAGAAATTCAGTACCCTGCCATTTTAAAACTAGAAGTCGTCGGAATAATTTCTAATGATACAGGTTATACAAATTTTATAGAGAGGCTTTTGAAGTAATAGTGTTACTTCCCAAAACATAACACCCAGAACATTTTATTCATACTGATAGTTTTTCATTTTCAAGTATTTTTTGGATGTGATAGATGGAGGATATAAACACAGACAGCCTGGGTCCTGCCCCCAGGAACCTTATCATCTAATGGGGAGACAAAATGTAGAGCGGAATTACTGCCACAAAACCGAGAATAGAAGAGGGTTGTGAGAAAGTTGTGTTTATGCACCAAAAGCATTCAGTGCCTGGAAGATGTAATTTGCATCTTAAGAGGCAAGGATTTCCAGGAGGAGGTAGCATTTTATATGAGGCTTAATGTTTGGGTGGGCTTTGCACCTAGTAAGAGCTTAATAAATATTTTCTGAATATAATTAATACTGTTCAGCTTTGGTGGTTTGACATTTTTCTTTCCACTTCTGTTAATGGTAAATACCCTTTACTTCAATGTGGTGTATCAGCAGCAATCAGCTTCATTTATTCTCATCTTAGTTTTCTTGAGAGGAATTCACAAAAACATTTCTTAAAGAACAGTCACCATTCAATGACAGTTATTGATATATCCTATAATTACAAAAAAAAATCTTCCTGTGAGAATTCCACCATATTAATGATGCATGTATATTATTAAGAATTACAAATATTGAGTAATAAAGTGTCAAGTTCACATGTTCCCTGATGTTATTTTTGGGCTGGTAGATTAGCAATTTTTCAAGAACATAAGCAGTAATTAGAAATCTTTCATAATTTCTTTCAGAAACAGCATTTGGTTTTAATTCTTTCATTTAAAAAATCTTGTAAGAAAAAAACTGTGTCAGAACTCTTGACATTTTTATAGCTTGACAAAAATTAAGTATAATTAAAATGAAATATTTGGTGCATAAATTAAACTGCAATTAATATGTTTTCTGCCACTGCTTGAAGGATAAGATGAAAATGGTGTTGTTAGCAGACTGCCTGCTGTGAGGCTAATTTCTTGATTTTTCTACCCCACATTATCACACACTTTCTCACAGCAAAAGAATAAACCAACAAGTAGAAAACACTGTTTGATGAAAATGGTATACAGGAGATAAACTGGCTTTTATGAAGGCAAGGCAATATTACTTTTTTATTTTAAGATCTGATTACTAGTTGATTTCAAGGCTATAATTTGTATTTTCAAAGTCATTAAAATAAGCAGAAAGTTACCCTTCATTTTAGCTAGCTACACCTTTTAAATTAACCATTGTATTGTTTCAGGATGTTTGCTTTTTCAGGAGGTAATTAGAAAATGAACAATACAAGTGATACAGAGTTCTCCCCCTCCAGCTAACCAAGAAATAATAATAAATTCCATCACAAAAATTTAGATGTGACCAATTTCAAGAAAAGTGGAGGAAAAAATACTTTCTCTTAGTACTCCTCTTGGAGGAGGATCACTGTTTTCTCACTGGAGCCCACAATTAAAGAGAAAACAAACAAACACTGAACCTTGACTAAAGTTAGTTATTGCTATCTTAAAAAAATTTTCCAGCTGCCACTTCTCCAGATAATGAATCAAGAATTATTTCTATGTGAATTTTTCCTAGCTAATTACTTTTTTTTAATTTTTTTATTAGTTTTGCCATACAATGACATGTTATCGCCATGGGTTTACATATGCTCCATGAGACACCATTTGTGCCGGGAGCCGTCAGGATGCCCCCTTGCTCGGATGACAAGGTCACGAGACTAAGAAAGTATTTGCAAAGCTGACTTTCTTTATCGGGGCATCCTGGGCAAGCCCCACCCTGGTATTTTTCTTGGAAGTTCTGTCTATGCTCGGAACATTGGCTCATCTCAGTAGGTCAGTCACAGTTGGGAAGAATTCGTCCTGAGATAATCCCCCCAGACCTTATTGACCAGAGGATCCGGGAAGGTGGATCACCTTCTCCGGGGGCTTAGGAGGAATGAAAGGGACATTTAAATAGGTTACTACTCCTCCTACTAATTACTGGGGAGTTTACCAAGAGTTCTCTGGGGGTCATGGCAAGGCCACCACCAGAAAGGCTCGTACTTGGGTCACCTTTCCACCTCCCACTCCACCGACCACTCCACGGAGGAGGCTCGCTTCCTTGAAGAAATCAGGCTGGATTGAGACTTAGGAATGCTCATAATTGTGGCCAGCATAGTTGGAGATATTGATTGCTTTAGGATATGTAGACATAGGAATTCATTATAGTAGTTATAAGGTTAATAGGGTTTTATTGCTAAAGCAGTGCTGCTTGACTGTCTCTTAGTTCTCTTTCCTGTCTCTAAACTGTCTCTTTGTCCTCTTTCCTCTTCTCGTAAGAACTTGAGTAGGTTACTAGAATAAACAGTCTCAAGCTTAAGCCCTTCCCTCTAGCTTCTACAAATTTGTACCTGATAAGAGAAATGTAACCTTTCTACTTAGGTTGATGTACTTATCTTGATTGAATGAAGTATACTGAAGACATTCAAATGGTAAACATACTATTGTTAAATCTAATTACATAAAAATCTGACTTCTGCAAAGGGAATGTTTCATGATAGTTTGGGGAATGAACTCAATGATAAGGTTGCTATGGGAGGTAGAAAACAAAAAATTGTATAGAAGGATAGGTGATGTAATGGGGATGTCTTTTGGCTATAAAAACTGTAAACCAACAACAATAAACAGAGAGACTGCTCCATCACCACACATCGACTCAGCCCAGTTCTTCTTCCGCCGACGCCACCCATCCCTCAAGACCCCCGGACCCCGCCGAGGCTGGACCCCGGCACATTTGTGGAATCAGTGAGAGAAATAGGTAATCATTATTAGTAGTCTTATTTCTCCAAATGTCTCTTGGACAGTGCGTTTCACTGGGTGTACATGCATCAGTGGAAATGAGAAGTTACGGGTGAGGCCCCATTCACTGGCTGACTCTTGCAGCCTGACCCTTGGGAGCCGGGGCCGTGTCCATTCACGCTGTGCGACTCAAGCACTGGGATGTAACAGTGTCTCTTGAAGTGAATTAGTGGAGCTCTGTTCATATACAACCAGACCACGGGCCCTGATTTCCCCAGGGCCAAAGTCTATTTATCCATCATTCAGTCATTCCTTCAGTCAAGTAATACTTTTCAAGCCCCTATTTTGTACCAGCTAAACCCTCGGAGTGGCTTCCATGGTGGCTTAGTGGCAAAGAATCCGCCTGCACTGCAGGAGATGTGGGTTGGGTCCCTGGGTCAGGAAGAGCCCCTGGAGAAGGAAATGGCAACCCACTCCAGTATTGTTGCTTGGAGGATCCCATGGACAGAGGAGCCTGGCAGGCTACAGTCCATGGGGTCACAAAGAGTCAGACACGACTTAGTGACCAAACTCCCCCCAGAAACCTTGGAGTAGAACTGTGAACGCAATGTGTCCTGTCTATTAGTAATTATTTTCACTGTTGAGAATTTTCTTAGAATTTCTAGTTACTTAGAGACAGGCATTCAGTTCCTTTCCTACAAAAACTCTTAGTATTTAGAAAGTGAAAGTGAAAGTCCCTCAGTCGTGTCTGACTCTTTGCGGTCTCAAGTGACTGTACAGTCCATGGTATTCCCCAGGCCAGAATACTGGAGTGGGTAGCCTTTCCCTTCTCCAGGGGATCTTTCCAATCTAGGGATCGAACCCAGGTCTCCCACATTGCAGGTGGATTCTTTACCAGCTGAGCCACAAGGGAAGCCCTTAGTATTTAGGAATGTCACAATTCTGACTTCACTTGTATTCCCCACTTAAGTGGTTCTCTTTAAGCCATTGTGATATCATCTTGGAACATTTTTGCAGCATATTCTCTGGCACACTAACTGGATGCAAGCCCAAACATCCCTTTTAGTGCCAGTCCCATATAGCAATCCTTCTTTTTCAAGAAGCATTCCTTCTACTTTAAGTTCCTTCTACTTCAGATCCCCTGGAGAAGGGAGTGGCTACCCACTCTAGTATTCTTGCCTGAAGAATTCCATGGACAGAGGAGCCTGGCAAGCTATAGTCCATGCGGTTGCAAAGAGTCAGACACTACTTGCACTTCACTACTTAAAATGGACTACCTTTGTGTTGGAAAGTTATGTTACTGGAACCTCCTACCCTGATATCATTCATTAGCTCCATTATTAAAACAACTCACAGGCTTCAGATGATTCTAACTACAACATTGTCTCCAGTTGGGTGTTCCATCTCAGCGACTTTTATTTAGATGACATTCTTATTGTTTATAGTTGAAATTAAACAGGTAAGGCCACATTGTATCTGTACATCCATATTTCTGCATCTAGGCCTATTGCTTCTTATATATCTTTATGTCTTGTATCTCTTTTACTATGGCTGTAATGTATATACACCATAACACAGTGGAGAAGTTGAACAAGAAATCCCATTATTGGTCCTTCAGTTTACATATTGGCCTGCCATTTCCCACTTCTGCTTTTATAATCAAGACTCCAAAGGTGGGAAAGGAGCGTGAAGTAAATAAGAAAAAGATGAAACTATTAAGGAAAAGAAACATATATAAAAATGGAAAAAGGATTAAAAGTAACTCAAATATACAACTTTAGAATTTAGGTGTACCTACTTATAAATAAGAATATGTACATGAAAGCCAAAGATAAATGACCTTTGAATAAGCAACTGTTTAGGGTTATTTTTCCACAACTACTTTTTATAAAAGTTAAAGGGTTTTTGAGAGTTTCTTATCTGAAAATAGCTAACACTGAGTACTTTCTATATACCAGAAACTGTTTTAATTGCTTTGTAAATATGAATTCATGTAATCCTAATGGAGAAGGAAATGGCAACCCACTCCAGTATTCTTGCCTGCAGAATATTCCATGGACAGAGGAGCCTAATGGGCTACAGTCTATGGGGTCGCAAAGAGTCAGACATGACTGAGGGATCTTTAAAACTATGCACTCTTGTAATGCTAATAACAGCCCTGTGAGTGGGCTGTCATTATTTTTATATCACTTCATCTCTCACTTTCAAACAAGGAAACAAGCACCCTGGCAGCTTGGCTCCAAAGCAACCCTGCCTCAGAACAGAACTTCCAAAGTTCTCAAAGAACCCTTGCAAATACCCTCGGTGAGACTCTGAGCATGACATAACAGACAGATGAACTTGGTTACCTTTCTAGGTTCAGATTGATGTTATATCGTCAACTCAGCTAAAAGCTGTTTGGAAACATATACAAATGATTTAATTGAATGAATACTTAATAAATCCTAAATCTAAAGAGCTAAAAAGAGCATAATAATAGAGAATGCTTTGGAATGTCTTCCTGAAAACTCATAGAAATAGAAGTAACTCTTATAACTCTTAGCCATTGCACGTATGTTCTTTGTCAAAACAGTGGAGATGTTCGGGCCATCACAGACTTCTCTGCGTGTCATGAGAATGAGATTTGATCATGCAGGAATAATTCTGGGTGATCCTTCAAGCTGCCAATGAACTCTTGTTTATAGACTATGGAAAATCCCAAGTGCTACCCAGACTCAACTGTAGTCTCTTTCAGGAAATATTTTCCTGTATTTAATAGTCAGCTGAAAGTTCTTGCAATTCTCCTTCTCTCTCTCTCTCTCTCTCTCTCTCTCTGTGTGTGTGTGTGTGTGTGTGTGTGTGTGTGTGTGTAGCTCTAAGGAAATCTTTGCAATACGAATATGTAAAAAGAATATTTTAAGCTGACCAACATGTGCATAACCTTTGGTTTCCATCCTTCCCTTTCAATCTTGGAGGTTTTTCCTACTTTAGTTTATCAGCTCTGCCCTGCTTACCAACATTGAAGCTGGTAGTGAGTATCTGATGAAGAGCCTTAAATAACTAGATAAACAGCACAGCTGCCAACCTAAAGTAATCTTACGCTTTGAGGGTGAGTGGCCCAGGAAATTTGCTCTTTGTCATTTTGACTTGGGTTTGAAAATGGACCTGGGCTGCATTCCAGCTCAAAGAGCCGTTCACTTCCAAAGAGTCCTAAATTGTCCCAAGGAGCTCATTTTGGCAGTGGATTATTTGTGTTTGGCTGGGCATCCTAATGGCAAAAGCTGTCTGCTCTGGCAAGCAAGGGCTGTGGCAGGATTTAGAATTACATCCCCAGTGTTTTTCCTTGATGAGGTTATTTTTCAGAAAAGCTGTCCCTCACCCCCCATTTCAAAAGTGACAATGCATGAGTGTTGTGCTGGTGGTTTCTTGAACTAATAAATACTTTCCCATGGCAGGATGGTCTGTTGTATATATTTGAGGCATATTATAAACAAATGAGAACCAGCACCCGATTTTTTCTGAAACCAAAGCTGATTGGATGGCATCACCGACTCAATGGACATGAGTTTGAGCAAACTCTGGGATAGTGAAGGACAGGGAAACCTGGCGCGCTGCAGTCCATGGGGTCACAAAGAGTTGAACATGACTTAGCGACTGAGCAAAGCTGTTTTAATGGTGAGTCCAGCTCTTTCTGTATCAGAGGCAACAGTTATTGGTTCAATAGGGCTGAGTAAGAAAGTGGGCTTCCCTGTGGCTCAGCTGGTAAAGAATCTGCCTGCAATGCAGGAGACCTCGGTTTGATCCCTGGGTTAGGAAGATCCCCTAGAGAAGGGAAAGGCTACCCACTCCAGTATTCTGGCCTGAAGAATTCCACAGACTGTATAGTCCATGGGGTCGCAAAGAGTCAGACAGGACTGAGCGACTTTCACTTTCATTCACAAGAAAGTAGGGTTTCAAATAAAATAATGATAAAGAATTTGTGAAAGATTTTCTCTTATGGGATGTAGAGTACAGGTACTTGAAGAGTCAGTCCTTGTGTGTCTACACAGCCCCCAATGCCTATTGTCTCACCCTCCCACTTCCCTGTGAGGGATCCTGGGGAGACACAGTTAAGTTTTGGTTACCGTTGTTGTTGTTTAGTTGCGAAGTCAGGTCCAACTCTTTGCAACCCCATGGACTGTAGCCTGCCAGGCTCCTCTGTGCATGGGATTTCCCAGGCGAGAATACTGGAATGGGTTGCCATTTCCTTCTCCAGGGGATCTTCCAGGCTCAGGGGTTGAATCCAGGTCTCCTACACTGCAGGCAGATTTTTTGCTGCTGAGCCACCAGGGAAGCCCTTTGGTTTGCCACTAGTTGGAAACTATGTAGCAGGGTGCTGACACTGTAGATGTTCAAGTGTTAGTGCCACCTACAGGTTAAAGTATAACGCAGAATTCATTACTGCCTCACTCATTATATTAGAGGAACCTGGAACTAAGTACACAAAAATATCCAAAGGAATGAGGGAAGAAAATATTACAACTTCTATTTATCTGTATATCTATGTAACATTATATTTGCTCATCAAAATGTTACACACATATAATTTCAAACAGATAACCAAACTATATTGAGGATGCTTAAAATATTTACTGATGGAAGATACGATCAAAATCCTTTCAGTCCTGTTTCACTACATTATTGTACCATAATCAGTCTCTCATATGTGTAAATGGAGTTTATTTAACTTTTAAAAGCTCATGGTGGATAGAATATGAACAGATTTTTACCCTTGAATGAAAGACAGAGAAAGAAACTAATGGTAAGTGCCAGGTGTTTTAGCCTATTTAATCCTCATACCAATCCTGCAGGATATCTCCATTTTATAGATGATGACACAGAATGAGTTAGAAAGTGCTTCCTGTGCTTCTGTATTCTGAAAGGAATTATAAAGAATTGGTATTGTTTATTCTTTGTTTGGTATCGTTCACCAGTGAAATCAGCTGGGCCTGTTTTGGAAAGTTTTAAATTATTTATTCATTTTTTAAAAAATAAATGTAGACCTATTCAGATTATCTCTCCTTGTTTGAGTTTTGGTAAACTGTGACTTCCTTGACTGATCCATTTCACCTAAGTTATCAAATTTATGAGCAGAGTTGTTTATAAAATTCCTTCATTATCCTTTTAATGTCATGGAATCAGTAGTGATGATTCAGCTTTCATTTCTAATATTTTTAAGTCGTATCTTCTTTCTTTTTTCTTAACCTGACTAGGTGTTTGTCAGTTGCTGAATGTTTCAAAGAACTAGTTTTTGTTTTGCTGATTTTGTCCTATTGATTTCCTGTTTTCAAATTTGACTCTGATTTTGTTTGCTTTGTCTCACTTTGGATTTAATCTACACTTTTTCTAGTTTCCTTAAGTGGAAGCTTAGATTAATGACTCTAGATCTTTCATCTTTTCTACTATATGACTTCATTGTTATAAATTTCCCTCTAGACACTGCTGTGGCTGCATCCCACAAATTTTGACAGGTTGTATTTTAGTCTTAACTCAAAATAATTTTTTCTGGACATTTTTTTCCTTTGACTATGTACTATTTAGTAGTGTGTTATTTAATCTCCAAATATACTCAGAAATTTTATGCCGTCTTTTTGTTATTAATTTTCAGTTTAATTTCATCATGAACTAAAAGCATACTTTGTATGATGTCTACTGTTTTGAAATTGTTAAGATATGATTTATGGCCCAGAATGTGGTCTATCTTGGTGAATAGTTCATGAGAGCTTGAGAAGAGTGTGTGGTTATTGTTGGATGAAGAAGTCTATAAATGCCAGATACATCCAGTTGAGTGATAGTGCTGTTTAGTTCAGTTGTATCCTCACTGACAGTCTGCCTGCTGGATCTGTCAGTTTTTTATAAAGGAGTATTGAAGACTCCAATTTTAGTAGTGAATTTGTCTATCTTTTCTTGCAATTCTATTAGTTTTTACTTCATATATTTTGATGCTCCGTTGGTTAGGTGCATACACATTAAGGACAGTTACGTCTTCTTCCAGAATTGACCCTTTTATCATGTAATGCCTGTCTTTATTCCAGATAATTCTCCTTGTCATGAAGTCTGTTTTGTCTGAAATTAATGTGTCTACTTCAACTTTCTTTTGATTAATGTTAGATAGTATATCTTTCTCCATCCCTTCACTTTTAAATTGTTTTTTCTTTTTTAATTTAAGGTAGGTTTCATATGGGCTTCCCTGGTGGCTCAGATGGAAATGGCAACCCATTCCAGTATTCTTGCCTGAAAACTCCCATGGACAGAAGAGCCTGGTGGGCTGCAGTCCAAAGGGTCAAAAAGAGTCGGACATGACTGAGTGCCTAAGCACAGTACACAGGTTTCATGTGGCCACCATATAGCTGGGTCTTTTTTTGTATCCACAGTCTCTGCCTTTTACTAGTTTATTTAAATATCCTATTTATTAGTATATTTAAAATCACACTTAAAGTGATTATTGATATAAGTGGAATGATATCTACATATTTATATCTGTTTTCCATTCATTACCTTGTTATTTGTTGGGTTTTTGTTTTGGTTTTGCCTTCCACTCTTTCTGGTTTTGCTAGTTTTAATTTAGCATTTATATGGTTTCATTTTTTTCTCCTCTTAGCACATCAATTCTGCGTCTTTAAAAAAACTTTTTTAGTGGTTACTCTAGAGTATGGAATATACATTTATGACTAATCCAAGTCCACTTTCAAATAACACTATATTATTTCATGGACAGTTCAACTACCTTATAACAGATTATTCCCAGCTCCTCCCACCCATTCCTTATAATGTTGTCATTTATTTATCTTATCCATAAGCTATAATCACAGATTATATTGTTGTTATTATTTTGAACAAGACTATTATTTGTAAGATTAATTAAGATCTTTCCCTTCATTTATTTATTCTCTAGTGTTCCTCATTTCATGTAGAAATAAATTTCTAATGGATATCAAACAGAAAAAGACAAATACTATATGGTATCGTTTATATGCATAAACTAAAAATAATACAAAAAAAGTATATGCAAAACAAAAACAGACTTACAGATACAGAAAACAACTAGTGGCTGCCAAAGAGGAGAGGGAGGGAGAGAGGAGAAAATTAGGGGTATAGAACTAAGAGATACTAAATACTATTATAAAACAGATAAGCAGCAGGATATATTGTATAGCACAGGGAATTATAGTCAGTATCTTATAATAACTTTTAATGGAGTATAATCTGTATAAATACTGAATCACTATACTCCAGTATTCTTGCTTGCAAAATCCCATGGACGGAGGAGCCTGGTGGGCTGTAGTCCATGGGGTCGCTAAGAGTCGGACACGACTGAGCAGCTTCACTTTCACTTTTCACTTTCCTGCATTGGAGAAGGAAATGGCAGCCCACTCCAGTGTTCTTGCCTGGAGAATCCCAGGGACGGGGGAGCCTGGTGGGCTGCCGTCTGTGGGGCCGCACAGAGCCGGACACGACTGAAGTGACTTAGCAGCAGCAGCAGCATGCTGTACACCTAAAACTGATATAGTATTATACATCAATTATACTTCATTTTTTTTAGAGGAAAAAATTTGAAATAAAAATTTTAAATATCAAAAATTGTTTATTATAATGAAATAAAACACATGGTTGTGGCTTCCCTGGTGGCTCAGTGATAAAGAATCCACCTGCCAATGAAGGCAACACTGGGTTCGATCCCTGGTCCTGGAAGACCCCACATGCCGCAGAGCAGCTAAGCCTGGGAACCACAGCTATTGAGCCTGAGCTCCAGAGCCCTGGAACTGCAGCTGCCGAAGCCCACACGGCCTAGAGCCTGTGCTCCACAGCAAGAGAAGCTACCACAACGTGAGGCCCGATCACTGCACCTCGAGAGTAGCCCCCACTCTCCAACACCAAAGAAAAACCTGTGCAGCAATGAAGGCCCAGCATAGCCAAAACTAAATATATAAAGACAGTTATAAAAATATATATTAAAAACATAGCTAAAATGATCAGAAGTTTAAACTAAGACCATTTGCACAAAACTGTTTCATTTACTGTCTTGAAACGTTGATTCTTATTACACATATATATTTATAAAACAAGCTGTTCGTTATCCTTGTCTTCAGGATTCATCATTGTAAACAGTAAAAAGTCACAGGAATGCTTCACACGTATGCCTACCTTCAGACATTCAAGTTTAAAAGTAATATGAATTAATTACTATCTCAAAATATACTCTCTATGTCATGTGCAACGCTTGCAAATGCTACGTCGATTACTGAGTGTCCCTAGAATCACAGTATCAAATTAAAAAAAAAGCCAGAATATGGATTTCAGCACCCCAAGAAAATAATACTTTATTACATAAAGTTCTGTTGTGTTCATGCTATCCAAAAGGAAGGATTTTGCTCAAATTAATGAATTTGTCTTTTGCTTAAGCATTTTTGTCATGCAGATTTTCTTCACACTCTAACGCAGTGTTTGTTACAACCTCTTGTCCTTCATGTCACTTGGGCTTAGTCGCTTTTGTTTCATAAACACAAAGCAACAGATGTGGGGCTTTTCCCTGGGGCCTGAATAGCGTTATTCATAGAAGTCGATACTCAGAGCTGGGGCTCCGCTGTACCAGAGGGGAGAGCCAGATCACTAGTGACAAAGGTTCCTGCATATTCTTCAATATATTTATTTTCTGTGTGTTTGTAACGCAGGAACCCTCTAAAGAGGTCGACCCTGGGCAGAGGTCCTTCCTTCTGAGGTTTTCTTAAATAAAATTATCCCAAATCATTTTCATTGAGGATAAACATCCTTTGCAAAAGAGAAACATGTGCTTTTATATGGTCTGACCACTTACTTACACAATCCACTGTCGATTTAGTGCTTTACCTCTCTAAGGACTGCCTGTTTAACGTACTTGAAAAGCATTCGTTTCTGTTCTCAATCAAATGCCGCATCTCTGGTTACTCAACAAAAAATGATTTGTCCTTTCTTCCTTCCGCACTTCTTCAGCGTTTGTGTGAATCAGTTCTGTGATACTTACCACAGGTGTCCCTCTGTTTTAAGTATTTGGATGTAACACCTTTCCCTTTTCATTCATTCAGTGAGCAAATGCTCTTTTGCACAAAACAAGGCACTTACCTGCATGAAGCTTATAATCTCTTGCAGGACACAAAATAAGCACATAATATCAAAGAGTAGTAATAGCTATGAAGAAAATAGAACCATTTAAAATGATAGAGAGTTCCAGGGGGTATTATTTTATGTGCAGGTAGTCACGAAAGTTCTCTTTGAACAGATATGTGATGAAGGGGAGGAATGAATCATGGGGATGCAGAGATAAAGCCGTTGAGGTGGAGGCATCTTTAAGTATAAAGACTGAGAAGTAACGTGTTCAGTAAACAAAGGTTTTGCTAGAGACAATTCATTGAGGGGAAATGTAGAAGAAAAATTGTGTCACCAAAGGAACCAAATCCACCATTGTCAAGGTCAAGGTAAAACGTGTAGACTGTGAGCTCTATGCAGTCAGGAGTCCGTGCCATTGTGTTGCTCAGAACTTCTCCAGGCTATCATCTACAATGCTTAAAAACTATGTATTTGACTCACAGGCTTAGAGAATGAACTTATGGTTCCCGGAAGGGATAGTTAGGGAGTTTGGTATTGACATGTACACACTGCTATATTAAAATGCATAATGAACAAGATCCTACTGTATAACCCAGGGCACTCTGCTCAGTGTTATGTGGCAGCCTGAATGGGAGGGAAATTTGGTGGAGAATGGATACATGTATATGTATGGCTGAGTCCCTTTGCTGTGCATGTGAAACTATCACGACATTGTTATTTGGCTGTTGTTGCTTAGTCACTAAATCATGTCCAGTTCATGTGCCTGTAGCACACCAGGCTTCCCTGTCCTTCACTGTCTCCCTGAGTATACTCAAACTTATGTCCTTTGAGTCAGTAATGCTGCCCAACCATCTCATCCTCGGTTACTCCCTTCTCCTCCTGCCCTCAATCTTTCCCAGCATTAGGATCTTTTCCAATAAGTCAGCTCTTTACATCAGCTAGCCAAAATATTGGAGCTTCAGCTTCAGCATCAGTCCTTCCAATGAATATTCAGGGTTGATTTCCTTTAGGATTGACTGGTTTAATTTCCTTGCAGTCCAAGGGACTCCCAAGAGTCTTCTGCAGCACCACAGTTAGAAAGCATCAATATTTCAGTGCTCAGTCTTCTTTATGGTCCAACTCTTACATCCATGGGCTTCCTGGTGACTCAGATTATAAAGAATCTGCCTGCAATGCAGAAGACTGGGTTTGATCCCTGGGTTTGAAAGATCCCCTGGAGTAGGGAATGGCTACCCACTCCAGTATTCTTGCCTGGAGAATTCCATGTACAGAGGAGCCTGGTAGGCTACAGCCCATGGGGTCGCAGAGTCAGACACAACTGAGTGACTAATATTTTCACTTTTTTTCTCACATTGTACATGACAACTGGAAAAACCATAGCTTTGACTACATGGACCTTTGTTGGCAAAGTGATATCTCTGCTTTTTAATGCACTCTCTAGGCTTGTCATAGCTTTCCTTCCAAGGAGCTAGCATCTTTTAATTTCATGGCTGCAGTCACCATCTGCAGTGATTTGGAGCCCAAGAAAATAAAATCTGTTCCTGTTTCTACTTTTCCCCCTTCTATTTGCCATGAGATGATGGCACTGGATGCCATGATCTTAGTTTTATGACTGTTGAGTTTTAAGCCAGCTTTTTCACTCTCCTCTTTCACCTTCATCAAGAGGATCTCTAGTTCCTCTTTGCTTCCTGCCATTATAGTGGTATCATCTGCATATCTGAGGTTGTTGATATTTCTCCTGGCAATCTTGATTCCAGCTTGTGATACTTCCAGCCTGGCATTTCATCTGATATACTCTGCATATAAGTTAAATAAGGTGACAATACAATGCCTTGTCATACTTCTTTCCCAGTTTTGAACCAGTCAGTTGTTCAGTGTTCAGTTCTAACTGTTGCTTCTTGACCTGCACACAGGTCAAGAGACAGGTAAGGTGGTCTGGTATTCCCATCTTGTTAAGAATTTTCCAGTTTGTTGTGATCCATGCAGTCTTAAAAATTTTTAAAAAACAAAAATCTATGTGCTTAAGAAAGCTTCATGTATCTGGCTTTCAACCAATAAAAATTCACTGCTAATTTTGTTGTTGTTGTTTTGAGGATGTGATGGGGAGTTTGCCATGCAGTTAGATGATATCTATCTAGCAATTTAATATAATATAAATTATAACAAAATACCATATATTAGTTAAGACCTGTTTGGTAATTGTTGATCTTTTTCCTCCTAGGATTTCCAAACTGTATTACCATCATTTGATCTCTTCTCAAAGTATGGAAAAATGTATTCAAAAGCTGGACAAATTGTGTAAAGGTATGCATTTTTGCTAAAAGGTACTTCAAAAACTGCTATAGTAAATAATATAAAAAATCAAATGAGAATGACTTAACTATGAAGCGTTTAATAAACCACGCTACTATAATTTATAAAATACAGCTCCATATATTTCTTTTATTCTAATCTAATGGTTTTCAACATTTGAAAATCATGAATTTTGTATTTCAAATCTCTTCAAAATAAACTCAAAGTAGAACTAACACCTGAAGTACCTTCCTCTTTAAATTAATTAAAACAGTAGATAAATAGCTTCACATAGTATAATGATAAAGTATTGATGGTATCCACAACCTAAAATATTTCTCATAACTATATGGATACAGTATTATTTAAAATACTATATTCAATATGTGCTATTTAAATTGCGAGGTACCTTTAGGGAATTTCAAGTAAATGGCATCTTGCGTCTCTGATGAACAAAGTTTACCGACTAGAAAACAGAGATCACCACATAAAATTCAAGATCACAAAATAAACTCTCAATGAATACTGCATTTAATTACTAAGGCGTTTCAGAGTAGAGAAGTGATTACAATCAAAGAAAGCCTAATCAGAGGTATTCTGACATTTTCAACCAAAGATAAAGGAGATACTGGATGAAGACAGAATAGAGCACTACAGTTGAAGGAAAAGAGACAGGAGTGTGAATGCAGGCTAGTTAATTCCCCAGGGTCCTCCCACACCAAGAACAGCTGGGGAAACCTGTGGTCTGTTGGAAAGAACACAAAGTGGATACAAGCAACTGTGTTCCTCAGATTTAGTTATAACTGGATGCTTCATCTGAAAGTCAATAGTTGAATGCAAAGAGCAATAACCACTCTGTAACTCCTCCAAAGGAATACACAAGGGGAAATATGAAATATTCTGAGCTAATAGAAAAACATTAATATGATGCCAAGTGGAATTACAGTTTCAAGGTTTATAAAGTATCATTACCCATTGGAGTATTTATCTAGTATTCATGTTTCACAGCATGAAGTAGCCTAAGTAAATTTTTTCATATTTGTATGACTTCAGGTTTTAAATCAAAGATGTATCCTGTTCATAGCAGCAAGGTTGAAAACAACTTGAATACTCACTAGTATGTGAGTGAAGTTGCTCAGTCATGTCCGACTCTTTGCAACCCTGTGGACAGTAGCCTACCAGGCTCCTCTGTCCATGAAATTCTTCAGGCCAGAATACTGGAGTGGGTAGCCGTTCCCTTCTCCAGGGGGTCTTCCTAACCCAGGGATCGAACCCAGGTCTCCTGTGTTACTGGCAGATTCTTTACCATCTGAGCCCCCAGGGAAGCATTTACTAGTATATGTTAAATTAAATGATAGACATATAAAATGTGATACTGTGATAATGTTAAATATGTTAACATAGATCGTTCCCTATTAATTTGAAAAAATGCCTACAATATATTTCTAAGAAAAGAGAGCTGGGTTCAAAGATAACTGTGTAGTCTGATTTCATTAAATATATATATATATGTGCATGCATGTATGTATACACATACACACATGTATATAATGTATATGTATATATATAAAACATACTTGCATGTGCTTATTTATATATTACATATGTATGTATGCATTTGTGTAAGGCAAAACTGTTAATGGTAGTTATCTCTTGATAGTGAGATTAGGGGTAGATTTTAGGGGGATATTTCTTTATGGTCTCATTTTTTGAAATTTGTGTCTAATCAGACAGGAGCAAATTGTAAAACAAAACACTCCAGAAGGAACTACTTACTCTTCCCTACCAATTACAAAGATATCTTGACTTTATTCTGCTCAATCATAATAATTTAGAGACAATTATCTTTTTTTTTTCTGAAGACAAAATAATGGCTTGCTAAATTATTTAGACAAGAATGGCAACAAATGTTTCATATTCCTTTTAATTAAAAAGTGCACAATGTACAAATATGTGAGAGAAATTTTTAAAAACTGTTCATTCACTCTTCTCTTGGATTTTTAACTATTTTGTGAATTGAAAATAATATCAAAATGTCACCTCCTCCTCTTAGAAAGGAAATTAATATCTAGCATTTAATTTTGGTAAGTAGCAGCCTTAACTGATGCTCTTCTATTAAGATTTCATTTCACCAAATACAACAAAGTGCTTCTGCTCTTTGTAAAGAAGGCTGAGTTGGAAATCCTTGTCCCGAAGTGTTGAATAGAGATGCCTTGGTAATTTTGAGAGCTATCTATTTGATTGCTTCAGCTTCAAGGTAGTTCATCTCTTTGCTATAATTCACCCAACGTTGTCTCATCTCATACACCCATATTACACTTTCCCATCAGTCCGATTAGAAGTACTGATGCCTTTATCAGATTAATCTCCCTTCCTTTTAGCATGTCTGAGTTTAGGATAAGCAGAGCCAACACCTAACCATTATGATTAATGCAGTAAAATCTCAGCCTCTGAAATTGCTCAGAGTGAGTTAGATTTTAAACGCACATATATCACACATATATTTTAAAATCTACTCCCTGATTAGGATGATTCCTTTTAATTTCTTTAATTTTTCTGTGTAACCACTCACTTTTGGGACCTTTGATAGTTTCCAAAAGGCACCTTTGTCTAAATCAGAAGGTGCTGTATCCCATCAGCTCACTCCACCATCTTTTAAGCTCCATTCATCTTTCCAGGTGGAAGCGTCTCTTTAAAGGTTAGAGTGGAGAAAAATTAGCACCATCAGATGAACTCATTGGTTAGCCCAACATCAATGAGAGTTTTCTGGCATGATGAGCTTTTCATGTCTTTTTTTGTGATGGGCTTTGGCCCAGGCTATCAGTCTGCTAAAATGTGCAATTGTGAGGCCACATGAGATGAATTTTAATGGAATTATTTGTTATGTGTGAAAAGCAGTGTACTTGGTTCCTCTTTTCGTAAGAATTTGGCATGGGCTTGACTCAAATCGCTAAGAAAAATAAGTTTAATGAGTACCTGAATTGGGAAAAGGGTGAAATCCCATTGTTTTTTTGTTTTGTTTTTCCCCAAAGGAAATAAGGTCTCAGCAGCTGTGTAAGGAAAAACGATGATACCTGAGGGGAGAGTAAGAATCAGGTATAGAAGCTACATATGTGCCTGTTGGGGGTAAATTTTTATTTCAACAAGAAAAGTTGCTGCACCAGGTCATTCAGGTTGGCACTATGTAAATTCATAAGCCTTTTCAGTTTAGTTGTAGTGAGATGGCAATAAACAAAAAACAAAAATATCTGTAGTGTTTTTATTATTTGACTAAAGATGATGTGACCAACCACTTACCTCTAGGAAGGCATTCTGCTGTAGTTCCTTTATGACTGAGGCAGGCTGGCTGAATGCTCCCTGAGACCAATGGCGCACGCAATCCATGCTGTTGACCAGGACCTGCAGGGTTAGGAACGAGTTAGATCAGTTAAGCTCAGACCCTTAACTGACCTTAAGGCTAAGTGAGGAATATTTAAATAGAGAATCTGAGAACTCCTTTTATTTTTCTTCTTTCAATTTTGCTGTTTTCATTTTAGACAACAAGACAAAATGTAAAAATGAGATTATGGTGTGAAGTGTGTTGAATAGAAGACCCCACTGCATGGAATCCTGGATTCTACTTTGATGGCGCCTGAATAATCATCTATCAGCCTCTGAAGTATTTCTCATTCTCTATCTCCTCTCCTGTCTCTCTCTCTCTTTTCTCTCCCCCTCCTCCTCCCCATATTTGTCCAAAGAAGAAATTGGAACCATCTCTGGTTCATTCAAAACTCTCCAAGTCTAAAAGGAAAATACAAATGAGGATCCTACAGAAAATACACTTAAACCATAATTATTATGATTCAATAAATGTAATATTTTATAGCTGACTACTCATGAATTAACTCCAGTGAGGGGAAAAAAAAAAATATATATATATATAGTGTAGTGGGTCTTTTACCTCTGAGAATGTCTGTCACAACCATAACCTCTGGCGACCAAAAGTACCATAAATGGTTCCCCTGAAATGGCTTCATTCCACTGAACTGGCCTGACACCATTGCCCTAGGCACAAGTGGTGAGCCAGTGTTGGAAGCCCAAGGAAAAGGACAGCTAGCATGAAGAGCGAGTAATAAGCAGTTTGAAGAATGAATGAGTTTAAGCAGTTTGGTACGAAGGCTGTTCTCTGAGGGAAACAGTGATTTGTCAGACCAGTTAGAACCCTCCTGGGATGTTGACCTCGAGACACATAGACCAGTGCAAATGGAGCAGAAATGTAGACACCCTCAGATACAAAAGATATTTGTAGTTCTTTGCTGAACAGAGAGCATCTGCTTTGAGCGCCTATCCAGCTCATTGTCTTCACTTAGTGATTGAAAAACAAGTATCTGACTCATTAGATTATGAAATTTTAGAGTATTCCTCCAGCCCTTTGAATCTTTAATAACAATTAATAATCTGCTAGGTATTTTGTAGATCCTGGGACAATATTTGTTAATTCTGACTTTAGCATGAACTTGTAAGACAATTGCTGGAATTAGAAAAAGTCTGAACATTGCCTACTTCAGAGTCGCATGACAAGTCTTAGGATTCAATCTGTAACATTGCCCTTCTCATTATAATAGTTTGGTTTTATGAGGTATCATGTAAGAGCTTATAATTTGTAAAGTTTTATATGAAGAGGATTAAGAAGCAAAGACATCACTTCACTAACAAAGATCCATATAGTCAAAGCTATGGTTTTTCCAGTAGTCATGTATGGATGTGAGAGTTGGATGTAAAGAAGGCTGCGTGCCAAGAAATTTATGCTTTCAAATTGTACTGGAGAAGACTCTTAAGAGTCCCTTGGACAGCAAGAAGAGCAAACCAGTCCATCCTAAAGGAAATCAATCCTAAATATTCATTGGAAGGACTGATGCTGAAGCTGAAGCTCCAATACTTTGGCTACCTGATGTGAAGAACTGACTCACTGGAAAAGACCTTGATGCTGGGAAAGATTGAAGGCAAAAGGAGAAGGGAATGGCAGAGGATGAGATCGTTAGGTAGCATTAGTGACTCAATGAACACGAATCTGAACAAACTCTGGGAGATAATGAAGGACAGGGAAGCCTGGCGTGCTGCAGTCCATAGGGCCGCAAAAAGTCAGACATGACTTAACGACCAAACAACAGCAACATATGAAAAAGATTCATTTTGAAAAAAACATTGTCAGTCCTTTTCTTTTAAAAAACAGTACTATTCATTTAGAGCCAAATTTGGTAAATATGTTGGGAATTATAATAAGTGCAGGTTTGTAGAAAACTCAAATAAGTAACAGTAACAAGCTTTTAAAAAAATAAGACATTTATTGCAAGGAGGGATTTGCTACATTTGGGGATAGGGGAATAGAAGTAGAATAGAAAAATAAGTTATTGGTGTTATTAATTATTTTATGTTGTGAAGTGTAAGAAGCTGAGTAAAAGTAGCTAGATTCAGAACAGATCAGAGTCCTTTGACACTTTATGCATTGAGTCTGTGCATGCATGTATGCTAAGTCCCTTCATTGTGTCTGACTGTTCACAGCCCCATTGACTATGCTCCTCTGTCCTGGGATTCTCCAGGCAAGAACACTGGAGTGGGTTACCATGCCCTCTCCAGGGGAGCTTCCCGACCCCGGGTCACATCTCCTGTCTCCTGCACTGGTAGGGGGGTTCTTTACCGCTAGCGCCACCTGGGAAGCCTGCACTGAGTTTGTACCAGATGACAAAGTGGATGATTCAACTGTCAAACTTCATTTACTCTAGAAGCCACTGATGAAAAAAAAAAAAAACAGGATGTTATTGGTGAGTAGGGAGTGTATAACTTGGCTTCTTGTTGTGATGGTTTCCCTGATTTTTTTTTCTTTTTTTTATAGGATGTATTACTTTATTATAATGGAATCAATAATTCCTGTTCTTTTCTAATAATAATCTTAGGAGACCGGAATCTCATTATAATTGTGCTACTTGACCTCACAATATTCAGGGAATGCATTCTTTTAAAATAACTTTCAGCATTAGATTATGAACTATTGCATAGCCTTAACACTCCAAAGTTACCTGTCCTGGAAATTCAGAAGCAAAATTGCGGGTAATAGAAAATTGTGAATTGCCTGCTCTAGTATGCAAGTTTCACATATAGTGATCTATCTTCCTTTCTGTCCTTCTCTCTCTGTCTCTCTCATGTTATAACACCAAGAAAAAAGAATTCCTGCTGTTGACATATTCTTGAGAACTGCAAAGTATTTCATGACTCAGAATGCCAGTTTTATCTGTCTTACTGATTTCCAAACTCTTGAATGATCCAAGTGCTCTGTAGCCAGTCCATGTAATAGATATGTTTTTCACCACCCCACACCCCTGCCTACTCCATACATACGTTTCTGATAACTATGGAGGTATCAAGATGAACCAAATATGCCTTGGCATTGAAGAGAGAGAAGAATGAGATATGGCATCTTATTAGAGAGTATAACTAGGGAAGAAGTCTGTTTCTTCTGAAAAACTACTCAACTATCAACTCAACAACTTATATGTACTTTCTTTCCTACATTCCCTAGATGAGCTCCTCAAGGAAATTAGCAAGACCTAGTGTTTGATGAAAACTGGTGATAAGTCCACCACCCATCTCATTCACCAAAATTAACCTTGTATGAACATTGACCGCTAAAACATCAGGAGCACTGTGGATGTTCAAAGCCACATCCTTGAGAGCGCTCAGAATGGAATGACGTTCTATCCTGGTGTCAGAGCGGACAAGAAACACATCACCATCTGTGTTAGTTTGTTCAGGGAGCCATAACAGAATAGCACAGACTGGGTGGCTTCAACAACAGAAATTTAACTTCTCACGGTACTGGAGGCAGGAAATTCAAGATAAAAGTGTCAGCGTGGTTTATTTCTGGTAGGTATCTCTTCCTGGCTTTCAGACTGCTTTCTTGCTGTATCTTTGCATGGCCTTTCCTGTCTGTACATGCACACTCCAATCTCTTCCTCTTCTAATAACACCAGTCCTATTGGTTTAGGGCTGCTTCTTTAAGATCTCATTTAAACTTTATTACCTTATTAAAGTTCCTTTCTTTAAATGCATTCACATTAAGGATATTGCTTCAACATATGAATTGGAGGGGGTGGAAGTCACATTCAGTCCACAACATCATCTCAAAGATGGAAACCTCTCTTCAACTTTATCACACAATAGGTTAAGGTGATTGGCACTTCTATTAACCATTGTCCAGAAGCCAAAGTAAATATTTTTTTAAAGAGCATCTTGAGTCACAGTCACTACATGTTTCATAAGCAAGGAATATATGCAAGGAAAAACAAATGAACAAGATAAAACCTAGGAGGGGAAAAGCCTTAATGAAATGGAGATGTTATCTACTTGATAAAGAGTCCAAAATTCTGGTCATAAAGATGCTAACCAATCTCAGGGAAAGAGCGAATGAACATGGAAGGAACTTCAACAAAGGGATAGAAACGATAATAAATAGCAAATGAAAGTCACAAAACTAAAGAATATAATAGCTGAATTGAAAAATACTAGAGGAATTCAGCAGCAGCCCAGATGAAGCAGAAAAAGAATGAGTGACCTGGAAGTCGGTGCAACGGAACTAATACAGGCAAATAGAAAAAAGAAAAAAATAATTTTAAAAGTGATGATAACCTAAGGGACCTATGGGACAACCTGAAGTGGGACAACTTTCACAGGGGTCTCGGAAGAAGAGAGACAGAAAGAGGCAGAAAACTTATTTGAGTAAATAACGGCTGTAAACCTCTCTGACCTTCCTGGAAGAAGATCCAGGAGGCCCAGGGAGTTCAGATAAGATGAGCCCAAAGAGCTCTACACCAAAACACATTTATAATCAGAAGTTAAAAACAGAGGATCTTTAAAGCAGCAGGAGAAAAACAACTTGCTACGTACAAACGCACCCCTATAGGAGTGGGAGGGGATGGGAGGCAAACAAACCAAACCCTGGAGAGTACCATTCTCTCTGAAGATGGCACCTACTCCCCTGCCCCAGCTATGAGAAGGCAGACCCAGTACAAGAGAAGCTGGACATGTTTCCAAGAAAACCCCCTACTTTAGGTGCTGACAAAGATTTCAATCGTCAAAACACTGTGAAAACCGTGCAAAGTGCAGCCAGACCTGGACTCTCCCGATGTCGGCGGCTTGGGCAGCTCTAACGGCTGTCGCAGGTGGCTCTGTCGCTCAGCTCTGCACGGTCTTGGCATAATTTTAATCTCTCTAAACCTCAGTTTTCTCATCTACAAGAACTATAGTAATGACACTTTCCCCTCAGGATTATTAAGAGGACTGATTACGTGTTAAAATCACTTAAGACTATGCCTCTGATTCAGCAAGTGTCTCAATAAATGATCATTGTTATTATTATTTTTATTGCCAGTGTACTCCCTGAGGATAACTGAAAAGAAAAAAGGGTGACAGCTTGAAACAAGGACACACAGCTACTGCTTTCCATTCCCATATTTTCCTGTCATCCCTATCTTTCTCCTCTCCCTCTAACTGACTTCCCATCTTAAATCTTTACCAGTTGCTTAAAATGAAAATGGGAGTAGAGCAGCTGGAAGATCTATTTCTGTTGCACAACTCTGAGTCTCCAGTCTCATTTTGTTTTTCTCATAGAAATACTATGAAATTTGGTCCTTTGTTTCTAAACTTGTTCCTGTTTTAGAGAAATTTGGATGTGTTGGATTGGATTTTTTGGAGTAGCCCTGGACACCTAACCACAATAAGTAATGTAGAGTTATTTTCAGAGGTAGGTGCATTCACAAGTTCAAAGAAAATTCGGTACATACCTATCTTTCAACATGAGACCTCTTGTGCCACAATATTAAGACTTAAATTTCATACATGTACAAAATGTTCAGGGTAACCTGATAAAGTGAAAACCCATATGTAATTGCATTTTCATTTTAGATTGCATTACTCAAACTAAAAAACACACATAAGAAACAGAGCATTTTACATTCAAAAATCCCTGATCCTATATTTTGATAATATTCAACTGCAAAAATAAGAAAAGCAAGAGTTAAGCCTTGACAGAGAGATGTAAAGCTTAAGGATAAATAAGAAAGTAAATAACAATCACCTATATAATCAAAAATTTGTTTTACTAAATTTCAACCATCTACAGTTGATTTCAGTTATTCAAGATGTGTTTGGATGTGCTTATCTATCTGGCTGTTTGACTCAATATTTACATTGAAAATCAGTAATGTTCAATAATTAAGCATCATTTGCATGGTGTAGTTCAAATGTTCAAATTATTCTAATTAATATTTCCAAAGCCATAAGGGTAGAATTTGTTTTCCCATTCAGGTGAAATTCAGCCAGAACAAGTAGCTAAACAAATGTCATATGGAAAATAGCAAAATTGGGGTTGGACTCAGGCCTAGTACAAGTCTTCAGCTCAGGCTCTTAGCTGTTATTTTGGAACAACACCCCTGGTGGTGGTTGCTAACAGTCCTCCAGAGGCTTTTGTTCCTTTCCCAGGAAACAGCATCCTGGAACCGAGAGCATATTATCAATCTTCTCCTTTCTTTTAGTGAACAGTTTCACTCTTTGGCACAGACCAAGGTGGTGATGGTGATCTCTTTTGCTGTACTTTTTAAGGTTCAGCAAAATCAGCCCATTTCCTTGTGCCCCACTGTTATGGAGGAAGAAAATGTATTTTTGTTTTGTTTTTTTCATTGCAGAGAGTTACTTCGTTTTATAAAGCAGGGCAAAAGCAAGACAGCAAAAAAAAGGAACATGAAATCTCATTTTGGGAATAAAACAATCATTTCAAACAGTCCATAATTATGTAGAAGTACCTGTGTGTAGAATAAAAATGTAGAATGCAATTAAAACACTTGAAGTATCTCGATAAAAATTACACATGGGAATTCTATGGTCCCACATCTTTACTGCCATTCTCTATACCAGAACATGCTCCCTTTAAAGAAAAATAAGCAGAAATAAAGAGACCAACTCAGCACCAAGAAGAGGAAAAAAAAGTGAGAATAACATATTGGGAACAGAAACTGCAGTCTAACTAGTGCCTCCCCACCTTCATTACCATCCCTCCAAATAAATCTCCCTGCTCCTCTTGAGCTGGCAAATAAAAAAATCAACCCACAAGATATATGTGTGTGCTTCTCCTGATGAGCATCACCATCCATCTACAGTACGTCCCACATGCCAGTTTGAAGATGGGCTAGAGGGAGAATTAAAGACTTCAGAAAGTCCACAGCATAATCAAGAAGGCTTTTTTCTTCTGACTACACAGCTTTCATCTCTGTCTTGTGTGATTTTCTCCCCATCTCCTTCACTCTGTGGCAAAGACCCTGATTGCTGATGGGACATTAACTGATCATATAGTTAACCTTCCAGGGCAACCAATTGGTTTCAAATCTATGGTACGAAGGCTGTTGATAAGTTGTATTTTGGTAAGGACTGTTAATTCAGGTATATCCACATTTACACATTAGATTATTTTTTTAAGATTTTTTTAATGTGGATCATTTTAAAAGTCTTTATTGATTTTGTTAAAATATTGCTTCTGTTTCTTTTTTTTTTTTGGCTTTGAGGCATGTGGGATCTTAGCTCCTTGACCAGAGATCGAGCCCACAACCCCATAATTGCAAACTGAAGTCTTAACCACTGGACCATGAGGGGAGTACCAGAATCTTGAATTCTGAGATTTTAAAAGATGTCCAGTTTCAATGCATTTTTTTAATTAAAAAAAATCTTTTAAAATACTATGACAGGGTGCAGACATTGCCTCAAATTGGAATGAAATTTCAGTGGAAGTACTAAACATATTTACCTGAAATTGTTAGATGTTTTTCTTTATTTTTATCTCAATACAAGTAACCCTGATCTTGAAGGTGATTTTTTTCCTCATTGCCTGAGGTTTGATGGCCTGTGGTAAATTTCCTAAAAAATTATTGATCCTAACTTCTCACACCTGCTGGAATTGTTTTTAAAATGCATATATTCCTGCTTGAGTCTTCCAAAGTCTTGAGAATAACTCTGCCTCTCAGGAGAGTATGTTCTATTCGGGGCTCTTCAAAATATGGAAGATTTCTTTGTTATCTGAAGTCTAAGACTTCGTGTATTGGTACTAATTCAGTGCTTTAGAATGAATTGAGTTTCTTGTTCATATGCTGTCCTTCAAGCATTTGGAAAAGATACCATGACTCACCCGAGATTTCTTTTCTCCTTAAATATCTTTAGGTTCCAGAACTTCATTCTCAGTTCATCTCTACTATTCCCTCTCCATGGCAGACATTGCTAATCACAATCTTCATTTCTACTGACCAGAGCTCAGAATCCTTCTCCACAGGGTTGTCCCACGCAGCCACTATCCCATTTGAATTGGAATGTGATGTGTGCTGTGTGCTGTGCTAAGTTGCTTCAATTGTGCCCAACTCTTTGCCACCCCATGGACTGAGGAGATTCTAGGCTCCTCTGTCCATGGGGTTATCCCAGCGAGAATACTGGAGTGGGTTGCCATTTCCTCCTCCAGGGGATCTTCCCTACCCAGGGATTGAACCCACGTCTCCTGCATTGGCAGGCAGAATCTTTACCACTGAACCACCTGGGAAGCCTTTGGAATGTGAATTGAACCATGAATTTAACCCTATTTGTTATTGTTGGGATTTTGGTTTCAATATGATAAAATTCAGTGAAGATGAAGGTGGAGAGTGGATTAAAGCTCTTTAATAATTTGAACATGCTCTAGTTTGGGTACTGGTCCAAGGTTGATGTCAGTGTTTCCTTCGAATTAAATTAAGGAATTGCATAGGATGTCAACCGTGCCCTTGATGATGCAGATTCCATTAAAAATAACTGTTTCTGAGCAGATCATTGGAAGCAAAATACCCATATTTGGCAAGAATCTCGGTGCTAGATTATTAAGAGAACAAGGCAGTAAAAGTGAATGACTGAGTGGTATCTGTAAACATTATGTCAGAACTTTTGTTTGACTTAGTGTAAGAAAGGATTAATTAGTTTCTATTCATTTTTACTCAAGTCCATATATTTCACAGCTTGTGTCAAATGCCTACAATCCAGAATATCCTCCCTTGACAGCTATATATGCTTTCTGTTCACAGCAGATTTCATTTAGGAGAGCTATTTCTTTATGAAATACTGAAAGAAGGTTTTTAGAAGAAAATATTGCTTAGAAGCTTAATCTCCTTTTACACTCATCGTCACCTTCTGCCAAGAGAACTGGAGAATGTTCTATCTTTGTTGCATGAGATCATACTCATCTACTGCCAAACTTCAGAGAGGCCACCCAGAGTACATATTTCTCCATCTGTCAGCACCAGGAAGCCTTTGCAATTTATGGATGGATAATTATTAATGCAAGTTTGTGGCTCTTTCTCTGGGTGCAAGTTTCTGGGAAGAAGTTAGGGCATGAAAACAGAGGGCCTATCTATGATAAATCAGTGTTAAACTTGTTAGGTTTTATTTTGTTTTTTAAATAGTCGACTTGCCTTCAAACAATAACAAAGTGCTCAATTTCTCCCCACTTGATCTATATATTCCATGTATGCTTGGTGGTGGCACAGACCAAATAAACATCAAGTATCTCTGCTTATAGCTAGAAATCACTATAACAAGAGTCTGTGTACTTAGAACGATGGCCCAAATGCCTTTGCTTAATAAGAATGGAAAAACTATTACGTAAGTAAATCTTCCAGTGGAAAAAAAACAAAAAAGAAAAACTCCAGGAAGATAGTTGGCCTGAAAGAAGGCCTTGGCTGCAAAATGGTTCAGAACACTTGATAGAGAGTTGTGTTGACTCAGAGAATGTTGGTACCATGTAAATCTTGCTAAAGGGCCTGGTTTAAAAGGGAAGATGGTTGAGTCTGTCATAAATTTACTTTGAAGTGAGTATATGATATTTCAGTGAAAATTTCCTATAGAATGTGAAGTTATGAAGTGGTGGTTCTGGTGAAAAGTCAGGACCAAAAATATAGATTTAGACATCAGGATATATATTAAGTCCGAATTACTGACAGGGAAGTAGTTCACCAAAATAGTTAAGAAGGAAGCCTAGAAATAGAGCATATGAGAGAATGCAAAGGAAAAAACGTAGAATAATGTAGAATAATGTCACAGAGGCCTAAGGAAAAGAGAGTTCAAAGAGGCCTTTATCATCACCTACAAACACTACCCATGAAGACGATGTCATATGGCTAGAGAGAAAAAGCTTATTTGAATTGATTTTCTTTATCACTGATGCTCTCAATTGCTTCCAGTTTCATCCAGTAACAAAACCATTCTCACCAATTTTTGTAATGTGCTTCTGTTCATGGTTATAATTCAGCTGTGCTGTGCTGTGCTTAGTTGCTCAGTCGTGTCCGACTCTGTGATTCCATGGACTGCAGCCCGCCAGGCTCCTCTGTCCATGGGGATTCTCCAGGCACGAATACTGGAGTGGGTTGCCATGCCCTCCTCCCGGAGATCTTCCCAACCCAGTGATTGAACCCTGGTCTCCTGCATTGCAGGCGGATTCTTTACCATCAGAGCCACCAGGGAAGCCCAAGAATACTGGAGTGGGCCTATCCCTTCTCCAGGGGATCTTACTGACCCAGAAATCGAACTGGGGTCTCCTGCATTGCAAGCAGATTCTTTAGCAGTTGAGCTACCAGGGAAGTCCATAATTCAGCTTGGTCGTCATAACTAGGACATGAACTTAGAAGTCCCCTTGACTAAATGTGATGGTTGCATCATCTCTATTTCATGGCATCTCTCAGCCCCTTAGCTAAGGATAAGAATGGAGTTCTGGTTATTAAATGAAATCCCTTCCTATGTAACACCACTTGATTGTAAAAAGTAAGATTTAGGACTTTGGGATTATTAACATAGCACCACGATAGTCTGAGCTAACTAGCTAAACATTTGATTCAAGTTGCATTGTACATGCCTGATTGATTTGATGCTAATGGATCAACAGGTTATTACTTTAAAGAAATGTGTGTGTGTGTGTGTGTGTGTGTGTGTGTATGTGTGTGTGTGTGTGTGTGTGTGTGTGTAAAGTATACAGTTCCTTTTAACAACTGGTTGTTAGCAAAGAGGAGGACAGAAAAGATACATATTAATATACGGAATGTGATTTATTCCAAGTGACTTGCTGATGAATGTAAAGCTTTTGCTCATTGGTTATGCTGTTGATCCATCTTGTGAAAATTGTGCTTCTAATAAGACAGAAGACCCAATAAACTCTTCACTTTTCTGTTTTCCATCTTGGCTCTTCAGTCTTGCAATTGAGTTCCTATTCATCATGCCAGAGATCAACTAAATTCTCAAAACAGATGGTGTTCCCTTTACTACCAACTCATCCCTCTGTAGTTCTACAGTTGGCAAGGCCAGATGGAGTCACATCCTGAAATTAAACTTCTCACCAAATTCTTATAAAATAAGCAGACGTGTTATTAATATGGACTTCTGGACGTGGAACAATACACAGAGATGATTGATTAGAAACTCTAATTAAAGGCAACAATGTGGAAGGACTGAGCAGTGAGTTCATTCTGAAAATAAGGAACAGATTTATATCCCGTATTCTCTGAGTCACAAAACTGAATCAGGAATATATTCTCAAGTGGTTGGCCAAATGGCCATTGCTTGCTTGTGATTTTGCATTTATCCTCCAACATCTAAAACTGCCAGCAGGTAAATCCAGCAGAACTCATAAATGATATATTAAGTCTCAGGAATATTTTTTTTACTTGAGTAGAGAAAAATTGGAGCAGACTCAAACTTCTCTTAAGTCAACTGGTGTTTCGTTGTCCAAAATTCACTTTAAAAAGCAAATCTAATGATATGCTTCATGTGACGAGCTCAGAGAGGTGTTTCACTACAAGAATTAGGAAGAAAATACATGTTGTCCCCATGGTACAAACTGTAAAACCAACCCAGAGCAGACAGAAATATCCAAAGCTACAGGCTGGTTTCATCCAGGTCACTCCAAGTCAAGTCATTATTTAAATACCATCTTTAGTAACTCAAGCTCAGTTACGTTTTTGTTTCTGTTTTTTTAACATCCTCTTAAGAGAACATTTGAAAACAGTGGACCATGACAGGGTTCCATTGTGTAAATATATGAAGTATTAAAATATATATCTATTTTAAAAAACAAATGAATCACTGAATGAATGCATATAAGATAGAATGAATGGGAAGATGACTTCAAAGGCATGAAGTTTACAAACATACCACTATTATTACCATGTATTTGTTCATTTGCTAGGTTGTGTCCGACTTTGTGACTCCATGGACTACTAAGCTCCTCTGTCCATGGGATTCTATAGGCAAGAATACTGAAGTGGGTTGCCATTCCCTTCTCCACGGGATCTTCCTAACCCAAAGATTGAACCTCCCTGGGATGCATCTCCTGCATTGCTAGGCAGATTCTTTATCACTGAGCCACCTGAGAAGCCCATGGAATATTATGACACAGCCCAATAAAGGTTGGGTCCCAGACATGCTATCAGCCTAAGCTAGCATCAGTGCAGGTTATTGAAAGAGAGAAAACTAGCTATAACCCTGGGATCTCTAAAAATAAACATATTTACTTCAAAATCACTTACAGTAGTAAATTATGGAATATGTCCTAAACCTGGCATTCATTTTTCCTCATTAAATAAGTCTTCAAAAAAGGCTTTAGATCATTTAAAGCATCTGATCAAACAGGCTGTCTATTTACATAGTAGTTTATAAGTAAACAATATTTAAACTCATTTAAGGAAATTTTCAAATAACCCAAGGTCTAGAAGAGGTCATCTGTTTCTGCCTCCATGGGATGTAACTACCTTTCAGCGCTTGTGAGTCTCTAAGGCACGAGGTCTTGTAAAGTCACTAATATTTAGGATGCTTTAGGGGACGTGACCACATCATTCCTGCTGTTTCTTCTTCTTCAAACCTTTATTACAGTTGTCAAGGAAATCTGAAGATTTTTCAAATGTCTAATCTCCCTGTCAAGTTTTGAGAGGTTGAATTTAGACACCTTTTTTTCACCCTGTCTTTGCTCAGAAAGGCCCAGGATGACAGCCCCACAGAGGCAGAAGATGGAAAAGGGCATTGAAAGTTCTTTTAGACTTTGGTAAGCTGAGAGTGATTAAAAGGAGAAAGGAGATTGAATGAGATCACTTTCCCAAAGCTTTACATGCTTTCTGATATAATGCTCTCCAAAGAGGCTTGTACAGTGAAGTCATTTTGGCTTTGGTGCTGTGCTTAGTGAAAGCCATGGATTTGAAGGAGCTTTCTGAATAGAGCTCTGTGGTAATACATCAATAAATCTGACCTATCATTGAGAGTAGCGTTTTTAATAACAGGCTTGGCAAGGGAAACAAAATTTACAGATTACATGGCTACTTTATTTCATAGGAAAAAATAAAAAAAACAATTATGCAATCCCTAATCCCTCTGATATAAGTTACTTTGCAATGACTTGTAGACACCAGAATGTATTAGTCAGGGTCTAATCAGGATACAAAACTATGTAGCAACTGGAATGTGAGTTTGACCTAGAAAAACAGTAACAATAACACAAGATTGGAGTGCCAAGGGTGGGCTAGTCAGAAGCGTTCACATGTGTGTGAGTGTTCAGCCACTCAGTTATGTCTGACTCCTTGCAACCCCATGGAAAGTAGCCAACCATATTCCTCTGTCCATGGGGTTCTCCAGGCAAGAATACCTGAGTGAGTTGCCATTTCCTCCTCCAGGGGATCTTCCTGAGCCAGGGATCAAACCCATGTCTCCTGCAACTCCTGCATTGGAAGGCGGGTTCTTTACCACTCACTGGGCCACCTGGGAAGCCCAGTAAGTACAAAGAAATCTAAAGAATATAGGAATAACAGACAAAAAAGCAGCCACTAGCCCCATGGTTAATACACTGCATCTAAGGAAGAGAAACTGCCAGCTGGGGCTTTTGGAGGACTTGACTCTGGCTCCGCATTCGGAACCAGCAGGAAGTCGCTGTAAGTCTACCCTCTAGGGTGCTGGGGAGAGCTCTTCACAGGAAGTGGCTCTCTGGTGCTGCTCTGACTGCAAAACTGCTGTGGGGTGTGAGGATTCCTGGGGGTGCTGCTGGCTGCCACATACTGCAAGGGTCAGACACTGGAAAGATTGTGGTGCAAGAGCTGGGTGCTCAGAAAGCTGCCCATACTGCTGAGGCCAAACTGCCCATCCTTCAGGAATAGGGTGCTGAAGATGCCACCTATACCATAGGGGGCTTTCCACGTGGCTCAAACAGTGAAGAATCTTCCCGCAATGCAGGAGACCCACTGGGTCAGGGATCTGGATCAGGGATCCTGGGTCAGGATGATTCCCCTGGAGAAGGGAGTGGCTGTCCTCTCCAGTATTCTTGCCTGGAGAATCTCATGAACAGAGGAGCCTGGCAGGCTACATTCCTTGGAGTCGCCAAGAGTCGAACATGACTGAGCAACTTCATACCACAGGGTGCTTCCCAGGTGGTGCTAGTGGTAAAAAATCTGCCTGCCAATCCAGGAGACGTGGGCTTGATCCCTGGGTCTGGAAGGTTCCCTGGAGAAGGGAGTGGCTACCCACTCCAGTATTCTTGCCTGGAAAATTCCATGGACAGAAGAGCCTGGTAGTCTACAGTCCCTGGGGTCACAAAGAGTCAGACACGACCGAGCACAGCGTGCACACACACGTACCGTAGGAGTCTGGCACTGCAGAAGCTGCGTGTGCTGAGGAAGCCTGAGGCTGGAGGGTCACAGGAACCAATGCTGGAGAAGTCACCCAAGTTGGAGGAGCAGCCCCGACTCTAGGAACCTGCCTATGAAGCCAGGAAGGAAAGCCCTTCCTCCCTCCCACTCTCTATTGCCCTCTTCTGACAACACTTAACATCCACCAGACAGAGGACAAAGGCAGACAGCTTAGAGGTCAGGCAAGGAAGTGGGAGCTGAAATGTCATGAAATGATAACCGGCAGAATACATACTTTAATGCAACTCCTATACTTGGGACAGTATTCTTTCATCTGTGAAGGGTTCTTTCTGGTACTTGTACCTGAATGACTGCTTGGGAACAGTACCCTCTACTAGCACCTCCAACCACTTGACAAAGTTCACATCTTTATCACCAGTATAGTTGATAACTTCTATACAAGTATGTGTATGTAACTTAAATACAATATATATATATTTATAACATGCTGATGAATCCATCCAACTCTTCACATTCTTATCTCTAAATACAGACACACCCCCTGCCCCAGTTTGAAATTGTCCTTAAATGATCATATGTCAGTGTCCACGTGACTCCAAGAACAAGCTTCTGGTTGTCCTTTCCCAGTGGAGTCACAGGGATAGCACTTATTCTTCCCAGTAATGATACATGGCCATACACATTGCCCATCAGGGAAGCTCACTTGAGCCTTGGTGTCCATGGTCTTTGCTGGGGGTCAGTTTCATAGATGTGGCCGACCTCCAGCCCCTCCAGAGGTCAATCAGATACCACAGGGCCCAAGATCTCCAATAAATCAAATTGTCTGCTTAGTGATGCTATGTTAGCATATAGCACATCTGCCATGGCCCAACGTCCCTAGGTATGCAAGGGCAGTCTCACCGGGCACAATAATCCAAGGGCTTATGGGTTACCTCTCCGGAGTCTGAAAAGACCCAGAACTTTCCTCACAGTGTGGCTCGTCCTGAGTAAATCCTTTACTATTCATCATTTGACCTTGGTCTTTGCCTAGTTGCCTTCATCTATAAACTAAGCCAAGATGGACCAAGATAATCTAGCTCTGAAGGACCACACTGATTCATTTATTTTATTTATTTATTTTTGTTAAGCAACCCAGTAGTAGAGTAAGCTTTTAAAGACCACTCTCAAAAAAAAAATAAAAATAAAAAAAATAAAGACCACTCTCAATACAAAGCAGACTGTTTTTAAAATGTGTTTCTTACAGTTAAGTGATAGTTCTCTTTATCTTTGCATCAGTAAAGACAAATGGTGTTTTTTCGAGCCACACTCCCTTCTGGCCCTTCCACCCTGCCTAATATCCCCACCCAAATCTCTGGAAAATGAGTGTCCCTCAGGAGACTGTGAAGATTAGTTCAGGCTAATTGCTGCTGGATAAGTAGTGTTTAGCAGCTGTTTAAAATAAGAGGAAAAAGGGAGATGAGTTTGTTTTGCAGCAAAAAGAATTTAAGGCCAATTTGCTAACTAAGAAGAACATGAAAAACTAAAAAAAATTAGCAAGGTTTATGGAATCTCCTGGTCTAGGGAAAAAAATTAGAAAGTAAATTCCTTTAATTTTCTGGAGAGTTCAAGTTTAGATCTGAGCTTATGAAGATGTTGGGTTTGTTGTTGTTCTTGTTCTCCTAGGCTCAGAAGCTAAACCACATCCAAAATAAACTCAGCAGATCAGGCTGCAAAAGCAGAATAGAATGTTTCAGTAATCAGAACATATTTACAGTGCTTCCCACTTCAGTTTCAGCTGAGGTTGAAGGTAGATTAATTGTGGAATATTGTGTTGAAGTGATTTGGGATAAGAAATGCTAAAACATAGAGATATGTTTTGAGCAGGATCGGGTTTCTGTTCCAAGGAAGCCAAAGTGATTTTGAAAGCCATGATTGCCATACACTCAGAGAAGGAAATTCTCTACTCAAAGAAAGAAAATGAATTTGCTCAGTTGTGTCTGACTCTTTGTGACCCCCTGGACTATAGCCTACCAAGCTCCTCCATCCATAGGATTTTCCAGGCAAGAATACTGGAGCAGGTTGCCATTTCCTTCTCCAGGAGATCTTCCTTACCTAGGGATTGAACCCAGGTCTCCTGCATTGTAGGCAGACGCTTTACCATCTGAGCCACCAGGGAAGCTCAAGGCAATCAGTACCTGGGTGAGCAGGTCAGTTTGATTCTGCGTTTTGTGTGTGTGTGTGTGTGTGTGTGTGTGTGTGTATTACTTGCTCAGTCATGACCGACTCTTGGCAACCCCATGGTCTGTAGCCCCCCAGGCTCCTCTGTCCATGGAATTTCCCAGGCAAGAGTACTGGAGTGAGTACACATTCCCTTCTCCAGGAGATCTTCCCCAATCAGGGATCAAACCCAGGTCTACCACATTTTGGGCAGATTTTTTACCATCTGGGTCACCAGGAAGCCCTAATTCCACATTGGGGGAGGCCAATTAACATCTACTACATTCCATCACCTTCCAGCTGACAGGTACCCCCTTTGCTGGTTTTATAGAGTGGCATCTTTAGGGGATGTAGAAGGCCATGATAGGATATCATGATAGGACAGTGTATCACTAAACTTCATCCTGGAAAGTGGGAAGCAATGGCCAATTCACAGTTTGTATAATTCTAGAATGATCCCATAAAGTTAGGATCTCAACTATTATGACAATGAGAGAGAGACAATGACACAGAACCTAGCCAGGGAAGAACTACTCTGGGCCTAAGCAAAATTAGCATTAAATTCACTAAGATTTTAGTTCCAGACTCAAACACAGATCATCAAAGATGCATGGAGTAAGAAATGGTAAATATATCCTTTTATTAATATATCAAGAAGTGTTCCCTTTACTTTTTCTTTTTTTAAGAATTAATTTATTTATGGCTGTGCTAGGTCTTCGTTGCTGCTTGTAGGCTTTTTCCAGTTGCCGTGAGTGGGGGCTACACTCTAGTTGCAGTGTGTGGGTTTCTCACTGCCATGGCTTCTTGCTACAGAGCACAGGCTCTAGGTGCATGGGCTTCAGTAACTGTGGTACATGAGCTCAGTAGTTGTGGCTCACAGACTTAGTTGCCTGTTGCATGTTGAATCTTCCTGGACCAGGAATCAAACCCATGTCCCCTGTGTTGGCAGGTGGATTCTTAACCATTGGGCCACCAGGGAATTCCGGTAAATATATTCTTAATATGAGCTAGTTGACTAATTTTGAGAAGTTGTCAGCTGCTACCGACTGAATGTTTGTGTCCCTCACATCCCAATTCATGTGTTAAAACCTATTCCTCAACAAGATGATAATTGGAGATTGGGTCTTTGGAGAGGTGGTTAGGCCATCGGGGTGGAGCCCTCATGAATGGGATTAGTGCCTTTGTAAATGAGACCCCAGAAAACTCCCTCACTCTTTCCACCATGTGAAGACACAGCAGGAAGACAGCCATCTACGAACCAGGAAGCAAGCTCTCAGCACACACAATCTGCCAGTGCCTTGATCTTGAACTTCTGAATGTCTAGAATCACGAGAAACAAATATTTGTTGTTTAAGCCACCAGTGTATGTTATGTCTGTATGTTATCCTGGAAGGACTTAAACAGCACACCACTTAACCAGTTGAATAAACAGTATAGTTTGAGGATCAGAAAAGTGTCCTAGGTTGCCCTCACCTGTGCTAACTTGAGTCCAGTTAACAGAAGCATCAGCAGTGCCCTGGAAGACTGTTAGGAATGCAGCATCAGGGTACCCGTGGAGACCTACAGAATCAGACTGCATTTTCATAGGATCCTTGGGCGTTCAGAGGCCCATTCATTCAAGTTTCAGAAGCACTGCTTGCAAACCTGGCCAGCTGCCAGTTTTTGTTAAGTAAAGGTTTCTGAGTCAAGCTTTTTCGATTATGTCTTGTCCACAGCTACTTTTGCAGGACAATAGCAGAGCTGGGTACTTGTGACAGAGAATGTATTGCCCACGAAGCCTAAAATATTTTCCATCTGGCCCTTTTCAGAAAAAATCTGCTCATTCCTGTAGTCCCTGTAAGATTTTCTAGAATATTGTTTCCTCACTTGGTTGAGACAGGAAGGAAACTATTCTCTATTATCTGTGATAACACAGGGGCTTTTAGATTAGGCTTTTTATACCTTTCTCACTTTTAATTTCCATAATAATTTTTTTGCAGATAGAGTACACAGTATGTTCAAGATCCTGAATCTAGTTAGTGGTGGAACCAGACCTCAGGTCAGAGCTGTCTGACTCCAGGTGCCATGAGCTTTCATCAGAATCATGACTCGCCCCAAGAAGTTGAGAGCTTCAATGTTCTGCTTATCCAGGGGGTTAACTAGCCTTGGAAAAGAGAGCTACTGTTCCCCCAGACTCATCCACAACAGAATTATTCCAAAAAGCCAACTTTCTAACCTATTCTGATAAATCACTCTGCTCTGCAGACCAGTAGATGGCAAATGTACTCCAGAGACCAAATGAAGGACAGAAGGAGACTTGGAGGGTTTCTGGAATCAAAGTTGGTCTCTGCACAGATGGGCCCTCCTGGGCCTCTGTGGTGACAGGGCCCCACTTTCGCAGTTCCTGCTGGAAATTAGAGCCCATTTCATTCTTAAGTTCCCTACTTTCAAATTCCAATGATTTATTTGAATGATATCAACTTGGTGGTTAAGAGAAGGTCCCCAATTTTTGTGAGCAGAGTCACTTACTCAAAGGAGCAGGAGTAGATTAATCCTGTCCCCGTTCTCCAGAAGCTGACAGTGAAATCAGTTGAAAATAATAAAGAGTGGTGTTTAAAATGGGAAACAACCCCAAGCTCCCTGGACATGTACATTCTGCCATATTTAAAATGGATAACCAACGTGGACCTCTTGTACAGCACAGGGAACTCTGCTCAATGTTATATGGTAGGCTCCATAGGAGGGGAATTTGGTGGAGAATGGATACATGTGTATGTATGGCTGACTCCCTTCACTGTCCACATGTAACTATCACAATATCATTGATCAGCTATACCCCAAAAGAAAATTAAAAGTTTAAATTAAAAAAAAAAATAAAATGGAAAACACTATGTTTGAAACTAGAGCCTGAGTCAGTCTGGATGACTAGAAGTCCAAGCACAGCTATGAAAAGCTTTGACTTAATACTTTGTTTCGATTATCTTTCTCATGGTTGTTTATGTCTCTTTCTCTCTCCTTAGCCTTATTAACCCACTTAATCTAAATACACTCACCTTTGATGTCTAGAAGAACTACTCATTTTCCCTTTATCTTTTTGTACTTCTTTTAAGATTTCAAAATAAGTGGAGAAAAGGATTAAAAGTAGTTTGATAACTTTTGCAATATAGAGTAAATTATGCAAAAATATTTGACTGTTTAGGTCATCTTATTTTCTAGATTAGAGTGCGAGGTACTGACTACCACAGACCAATAATTTACCCTCTTGAAAAGCTCCTAAAATGCCCTGTGTACATAGTGTCATATATACAGTTTCTTTTCCTTTTCCAAACTGAACTTTAAATAACACAACCAATTGCAGGGGTCAGTTTGGATTGTTCTTGTGTTCTGAATGTGACCTCGGCTTCCTACCAAGACTACAAACCCCTTGAAGCTAAATGTTTTACTAATATTCTTGGAGTATCCCTCTTTAATTCTTGCCTGGGCCCAAGTAAAATTTAATACTTGATTCTCAGTTGAGAGGGTGGTCCCATCATATGACTGCTTTTCTGGCCCCTAATACAGTGCCCTTTATAGAATAAATACTGAAGACACATTTGTTATATAATCCTTTGCAAAAAATTACTTTTTTTAATAACAAAATGAAAAATAGTCCATCAAAAGTCAAAAATGGCTGAAACTTCACTATAGGTATACTGCAGGAAGTACAGTCTTTGTAAAAAAAGAAAACTTGTCCATAGAGTAGGGCTTGTAATCCTTGTTGGAAATACACAGGCCTTCATGGCTATCCATCCATTGATTTTCCAACCCACCCTTGTCCGTCTGCTCTCTGGAGAGCATGTCATCTCAGACCTACCATCTCATCCACATTTATGAATATGTATTGTTTTTTAGCCACCACTATACAAAAAAAAAAAAAAAAAGAAAGAAAGCTTTATTCCAAACAACATTGACATTAACACAGGCTCAAGATTTCTTCCAGACACCAAATGTTCTGGGCAGCCAGATGGTAGCCTGATCTCAAGGTTGGAAAAAAAAAAAATGATGGCTTTGATTTCCAGGTACCTTTTTTGCCCGACAGTCAATAGAGGACTTTGCAGAAGAAAGGATCTGAAAAGGAAAAACAAAATGTGTTTCCATCCTGACAGCCCAGGAGCAGCAGGCCTACTCATCTAAATATTTAGCAACCACCACAAATGAAAGTCAAGTCCTCACGTTGAGCACCGAAGACATTTATGAAAGGACCTTTATCGTAAGGGCTTGAGTAGTGTGAACTAAAGAGACATATCCTTTATCTTTGGTGAATTACTCTAGGTAAGATCATTTATTACATTCAGTTAATATGTACTGAGGGCCAACAGCACTGTCTATAAGCTGGATAAAGAGCAGAGATAAATTTTCAGGGAAGGAATAGAGATACAGACGTAGAAAATGGACATGTGGACAGCAGAGGGGATAGGAAGGTTAGGACAAATGGGGAGAGTAGCATCAACATGTCGACACCGGGCTTCCCTGGTGATAGATGGCCAGTGGGAAGCTGCCCTATAGCACAGGGAGTTCGGCTCAGCACTTTGTGATGACCTAGAGGGTTAGGATGGGGGTGGAAAGGAGGGGATATATGTATACATATAGCTGATCCACTTCATTGGACAGCAGAAACTAACACAACTTTGTAAAGCAATTACTCTCCAATAAACAAAAGTAAACCCCAATTCCTGATCTCCCTGAGCTTACATTTCAGTGGGATAGAGACCTCAAAGAATAAATAAAATGCAGTACGAGTGGGAAGGTGCTCAGTGGTAAGAAGGGGCTGAGGGGAAGGGCTAGAATTTGACACAGGATGTCGGGGGTGGTCTGGCTAGGAATGTGGACGCCTGGACTCTACCTCCAAAGACCTCCCGGTGGTGGTGACTGATTCAGGAATGGGTGGGCACCCAAATGTGACAGCGGAGACCCTCAGAACAGCCAGGAACCAAGGGCAGGGCGGTGCGTCAGCCATTGGCACCGAGAGCCGGGATCAGCCAGGGCCTTAGTCGAAGGAGTGAGAGTCTGGGTCAGGCAGGTGCTTAATTATGATGGTGTCAGGGGGAAAGAGAGACTGGAGGAGCTCCTTGAAGAAGAGAGGACTAATGTAATCTGACCACACTCGAGAGGTTGTCTGGAATAATAATTTTCTCAGGACAAACCAGGGTGCCCTTTCCATGGACTACCTTAGTTGAAGCTTTAATAGGCAGGAAACTAAGGGCACACCAGCCAGTCTACCTCCTTCCCCACCCCCTACTCCCGCTCCCTTACTTTTCCCGTCCCTCTCCAAGCCTGTAGTTAGTAAGCAGACTCCTCTTAGGCCGAAGGATAGCGAATACAATGAACAACTTATTCTGTCAAGTGCTCTCAATTTTCCTTTCCTAAAACCAAAGGGGCCACAAAAATTTCCTCCTTTTGCAACAAAATGTCAGTCTCCATTATCAGCTGGTACTAGCTGGGTGCCACTCTTGTTTCCTATTGCCGTGAGGCACATATGGCTGTGTGGAGAGGACCCCACAAATCATCCAGGAAGTTCATTTTTATTAGGAGCTTCTGCTTAATTAAGAGATGCACCATGCTCCATCAATCAACTTCTGTTGCATTCGAGTCATCGCCAGTCACTCCACAACTCATAGATGTAATTCTGGGCCTTAGGGAAAAAGAAAAGATCTGGGGCGTCCTGGCTCCAAAAGCCAAGGGAGGGCGTCTGGCCGCTGCAGCATTGTGGTGGCAAGTCCCTTAAAAAATAAGACTGTGACTACAGAGACAGGGAATGGGGGATGCTCTGAGTGCCTTTACTCTTCAAAGATGTGAACTTTGATTCATTGGACCAGATGCCTGTTAAGATAAACAGTGCTTCAACATGTCCATATTAAAAACGCAGTTGTATACAATAGACTGAACTGTAATTTTCATTATTTAGAAAACGTTCATATTGCAATGCAGGAGACCCCTGCGTCTCAATTCCTGAGTTGATTCCTGGGTTGGGAAGATCCTTTGGAGAAGGGATAGGCTACCCACTCCAGTATTCTTGGGCTTCCCTTGTGGCTCAGCTGGTAAAGAATCTGCCTGCAATGCAGGAGATCTGGGTTCAGTCCCTGGGTTGGGTGGTCTGGCCTGGAGAATGCCATGGACTGTATGGTCCATGGACTCACACAGAGTCGGACACGACTGAGTGACTTTCACTTTCACTTTTCACTTCTTCATATTGTAAGGTATGTAGAATCCCACAAGGCAAAGTTGATGGACAAGAATGTAACTGTTATATTTGTTTAACTCTTTTGCCCCCGTTTAGATGCCTTCTTCAAGGGAGGCATTAAGTCAGCACTACTCTTTTATAGCATCTTTTCCAAAGCGCCTTCCAAGTACAGTCGCACATGCACATTATTCATGGATTCTGTATATGTGAATTCACCTAGTTGCTAAAATAGCTGATTCTAGTCTTGAGGAGGAAAAAAAAAAAAAAAGTTTGGATCATGTCAAAAAAGAGTCAGCCAGAATGAGCTTTTAGGTAACAAAACTAGAATGATTGGAGGGAAAAGTTATCCAATTTATGGTACTGGACTATAATCCAAGGAGTATAATACTTAACCATGAGTGTATACTGATATAAATATGTCAACAGGGAAGAACAAACATACCTTCCCTATAGAAGCATCTGAAATAACAGGGGTAGACATTCATCCCCCCCAATATATCCCCCCACTCAGGAGAGGAAGCTTGATTCCCCTTTCCCCTTCCCAGGGATGAGCCCACCTCTTGATGTCTCCTGTGTCACCAGGTGGGTTGTTTACCACTAGAGCCATCTGGGAAGCCCCAGGAACTTCCCCTTCCCTGTGTTGGCTGGACTTACTAACTCGCTTCCAAAAAATAGAGTATGGAAAGGGGGAAAATATGTAACTTTACAGTGGAGAAAACTGGCAGACACTACCTCAACCAAGTAATTAACATTAACATCACTTGTGATAATTACATGACTCCCATGCACTCCCTGATACAATGCGTGCTTTACTTCACTGGTATTTTTCCCCAAGCTTTTAACCCTATTATAAAATAAAATTGAGGAACATTCTATAAAACTCCTAACCAGAACCCTTTAAAACCGTCAAGGTTATAAAAAGATGAAGAAACTTATCACAGACCAGAGGAGACGAAGGAGACATGACAAATGAATGCACTGTGGTATCCTGAATTGGAACAGAGAAAAAGGACATTGGTAAAAAAGCTGGTGAAATTCGAATAGTCTGTCGCTTAGTCAGTGGTGTTATTTCAGTGCTAATTTCTTAGTTTTGACAAACATATACAGTGATGTAAGATGTTAACATTCAAGAAAGCTGAATGGTGTGGGAACTTTCTGTACTGTTTCTGTGGCTTTTCTATAAATCTGAAAATTGTCCCTGAATAAATAGTTAAAATGAATACATACATACATACATAGATAAATCATGTAATATTTTATTATAAATACTTGATTTTTCAAACACAACAGAAGGGATTAAAAGTGGGGTAGGGAGAGGAGTCAAGATTTTTTCCCCCTAACCTACAAATTCTATTCAAATTCTATTCATTCATTCTCCACGTTCGATTTTATGGGCTTCCCTGGTAAGTAGGTCAGCTGGTAAAGAATCTGCCTGTAATGTGGGAGACTTCGGTTCGATCCCTGGTTTGGGAAGATCCCCTGGGGAAGAGAATGGCAACCTGCTACAGTGTTCTGGCCTGGAGAATTCCATGGACAAAGGAGCCTGGCAGGCTACAGTCCATGGGATCACAAAGAGTCGGAGACTGCTGAGCTACTTTCACTTTCACTTTAGACTTTACAGAGGGTGGAGAGAAGCAAATATGAAGCAAGATGAAAAACAGAGGAAAAAGAGGAGAATTAAGAATGTAACTCTAATTAAAACTTTCAGAACTATACAAGCCATGGGTAATTCTTCCCAAGAGCTCAAGTGTCAATGTGATTCAGTAAAACTGAACTAATGAAAATCAATAAAACCATGAGTGGCTCAGAACCTGTCTGAAAACTCAAATTCTGGAACTCTAAATTTCATTCCTGCTTTGGATATCATTGACCTGCCTCCAGAGTTCTGTTTATTCACAGAATAATTGCTGTGTTTATCTCCCACCAGCTATTTTAGATTGGAACGGCTATTTTTGTTTCATTACGGTTTAATTGGGCTTCCCTGGTGGCCCAGCGGTAAAGAATCTGCCTGCAGTGCAGGAGCCGCAGGAGACATAGATTGAATCCCAGGGTTGGGAAGATCCCCTGGAGGAGGGCATGGCAACCCACTCTAGCATTCTTGCCTGAAGAATCCCGTGGATAGAGGAGCCTGGTGGGCTACAGTCCAGGGGGTTGCAAAGAGTGGGACACGGCTGAATCAATTTAGCACACGCTGTTAGTTACAAACAGTATTGTTCAGATCTTTCCAGGGCAGAACACGTCAGTGATAACATCATTAAAGAAAGAGTAAAAAAAAATATATGATAGAAGAATCTGCATTTAAAAAAAAAAATGACACGAGTACGTCCAGGGTTAAATTTTGTCTTTGATGCATTTGGCACAGGCATCCCTAAAACCATGGCCACTTAGCCCAGTCTTCATCTACGCTGAGTGGTGCTAAGCTCTCTTCAAGGCATCGCACCAGTAAGAGGCCTGCGGAGGACTGTTCAGTGGAGGCCAACACGCAGTTCATGTGAAAGGAAAAGCAAATCCCCATTCAGTTTTTGAGCAGTGAAAAGGTGATGTGTTAACCCCCTGCATTCTTTCAATAATGAGGAAAGTAAATCTAAGTAATGCCTTACAGTGAATGGGAGGCTACATCGTCAAAATTACATAGGTCAACGTTTTTCTCTGGTGCTTTTCCAATCATTTTATCCTCTACCTATTTTATTATTCTGTTATTTAAAGGTCTCATGCCCTATGTGGAAGGTGTAAAAAATAGCAGCCAAACAGAGAGTATATATTGTTATAATATAAATAAGATGTATTATATTGTTTTGTGTATATTATTATGTACATTCATTATGATAATAAATACATGAAGGAAGTTTTATACCAATAGTTTTATACCAATATCTCAGGCTATTTCCCCCCATTTACTGTTAGAGAGATTTTTCTCTCCTGTTGACTGCATTTAGAAGTTTGTGACTTTGTGGGGAGAATACATAGGTGGGATGATGTAGCCTGATGTAGCCTCTTCTTGCTACTCTTTGTGAATTGAGTTGGATTATGTCATTTCCTCTGATGCCCTATAACGCAGCCTTAAGAATAATGACCCTGCACTGTGGCTCAGCTGAAAATAGCTTTCCCAGTGCCAGAAAAAAGATGATTCATACTTGGCATAGGAGCCATTTCTGGAAACTGCCAGAACAAAGAACAGAGGTGATTCACTAAGGGGCTCCATCATCATCCAACTCACTTTGGAAATGATGGTACATCACTAAATACAAACCTTCCAACTGATATATTTGCATTTATACCTATGCGTGTGTACCATGTACCTCTCTGTTTTTATGTATATATTTATATTACAGATGTGTTTTCATGTACACATACAGTACAAATGTTATTTGTTTTAAGGGCATATTGCTGAATGCAAGTTTTTGTACCCAACACACAGCACAGCGAGGCCAAACAAACCAAAACGTCCAAGTTTGGAGGAGAGAGTTTGGAGGCTTATTGCAGGGCCATGCAAAGTGGCTTGTGTCCCCCAAACCCCGAACTCCTCAGAGGGTTTCCACAGAACTTTTTTAAAGGCAAGGTGAGGGAGAGGTGTAGTTAGTAGTTGCAAACTTCTTGGTGTAGGAATTCTTTGTTCTTGCAGCTGTCCACATGGGTCAGGTCACTTCCTGTAAGCCTTCAAGGAAATAATGTTCTCTCTTCTGCAGTTTTTATCTCCATATGAATGGACTCAAATGTCAAAGCCCTGAGAATAGGCTGTTCTCCTTATTTCGGGCTATAGACAACATTCTTTTACAAAAGGTGTACGGCCAGCATGACTCAGCACAAGCAACACAATAAATCTAAGACGGAGTCAGATTTGTTCATACCTGTGACAGGCAGAGATACAGCAAGTTGTAGACTACAATTAATTTCCCATTTCCTAATTTTAACTACGTGGTCTGAGATAGTTTGAATGGCGCTAACCTAAAAACAGGAAGCTTGGTTGAATCTATAATTCTGCCACGATGTGTCCTCTTGTTCCCCCAAATTACTAAAATCACACTGAAAATAAAAAGACACGTATGGTCATCTGGTCCACTTCTACTGCCTGCCACCAACTTTCTAGAAGCTTCTGGCCACTTGAGTGATCCATATTTCTGGTGGCAGCATTTCCCATCACTTCTTACGGAAGGCTGTATCCTCGGAGCCCACAGGGACTTCCTAGAGAATGTCTTCTCCGCAGCATCTTATATACCTCATTTGATGACTCTGTTATCATATTCCTCCTTGGCTATGTGTCAAAATGCACATTTATTTTTCTTAATCTTTTCTCAAAAATCAATTCTCTGAGTCCCTTAATCATTTTTATTGATCTCAGTAGAATTTTCTCTGATATGACGGCACCTGTCTGCTCCTGAACTATTTTACTCATCTTTACCATTCGAGATTCAGCTTCAGCTGGGTGCCACGTAGAGGATGCCAGCTGATTTTTGATATCACAGAGCATCCACTTCCCACCATTTGGTGAGACTTGATAATATGTTATAATTGAACCGTAACGACTTGCTGCCTCCCCATGAGTGGTGTCTCCTGTGTGTTTTTCAATCAGATTCTGCTGTGGATGTCGATTCCTATTACTGAGTGTTTAGTGCATTGTCCAGGTCATGACTCTTTGAGTGTCTAAGGCCACATGTCTAACTTTGCAGCCACAGGTGTCTTTCTTGTCTCTTTTTATAAAAGGCACTATATGTCAGCATTAATAGGGGACTAAAATGCAGATATGTTTCCAATTTAAAATGTCCTGTTTTCAAAGATGATAAGCTAGCTGTACGTGGGAAGGATTTATCTGATAGAAAACAAAGAGTATCTGGGAAGTAACACAAGAATCCCAGGTTCATTGTTAGGTTACTGGGTTCCAGGATCCAGGGAAAGAGCAATTGAAATTGTAACCTCCATCATGGAGGGGGGTGGGACTGGTGAGAGGCTGTGCATGATGACAATTGCTACCGTTTCGTAAATGTTTTCAAAGCATTGATTGCTCTTCTAAGGTTTCTCCACATAGTTCATTTAAACTGAAAACAAATATTGGTAAGAAACACAATTTTGATAGTATGGTCATTTTTAAAGATACAGTAACTAAGGCACAGAAACACTTTAAAACACACTCAAGGTCAGCCTCCATAATTACTATGTTGGTAGAGTCATTTTCAGGCTTCCCTGATAGCTCAGTTGATAAAGAATCTGCCTGTAATACAGGAGACCCCAGTTTGATTCCTGGGTTGGGAAGATCCCCTGGAGAAGGGAAAGGCTACCCACTCCAGTATTCTTGGGCTTCCCTGTGGCTCAGCTGGTAAAGAATCTGCCTGCAATACAGGAGATCTGGATTCAGTCCCTGGGTTGGGAAGATCCCCTGGAGAAGCAAAAGGGTAACCACTCCAGTATTCTGGCATAGAGAATTCCATGGACTTCATGGAATTCCATTATACTCCATGGACTTCCACTTATAGTCTATGGGGTCACAAAGAGTCGGACTGGACTTTCACTTTCAGAGTGGTTTCCAAACCCAGGCAGTCAGCTAAATGACCTGAAGATCTGTTTACTTTTTAGTGTCACAAATAAGACTTGGGAAGTAGATATAGATTCAGGTAGAGTATATGTGAAGTACTTGCCCTAGCCTTGTTCTCAAAAATATACTTGTGAAACCTTCTTTGACAGTCAAGCTTCTAACAATGTTATGCCAACTAAGGATTGTTCAGGGAAGTAGATGTTTCCGATAGGAAAACACTTCTGATTATTCATGGTGTTTAAGGAAAAAGTTTTCCTTTAACTTCTTATCAGTAAATAGCAATAACAAAAATTTACTACTTCACTGAGGCCTCTTTATAAACATTTGGCCTGGAGATGGGCATATTAACTCTCATTCAAAAAAAAAATTCTTAAAACTATCCTTAATTGTAAAATCCTTCTTTGTGAATTTTGCTTGATACATGGGCAACAGGCTCCTTTACCACTTGTATTTGCAAATCAGCTGCAGCAGAAGGACAAAAATTTAGCTGGAAAGGATTAATTCAGAAGGAAAGGCAGTGGATCACCAGGTCCTTCTCAACCCCTCCTATTTCTTTGGCCTTCACTAGAGAAGCAGGAGCAAACCTTCGTCTCCTGATTGTAAGGGAGGCCAGATCAGTTAAGCTAAAATCAAATTCATATTCATCCAATCTCCCCCATTCAGATCACTTATTATGTTAAAATGAAAAGTATAGCATTTCAAGGAGATTCAATTTATGTTCCAAGGGACGTAAGAACCATTCTTAAAATGTGAATGATTCTTGCCATGAATTATTAGTGGCAACCTCTGGTCAGTTCTTTTAGAACTGTTCCAAGGAACTAAAGATGAATTTCCCATTTCTCATTCCCAGGATTTAGAGGCCTAAAAGAATAAGTTTTTTAATCTATGACATACTGCCTGTTCCTAAGTGATTCTGGCTATGTCAATAAATTTGTTCACAGCTCTAATTGTGTTAATGAATTGAACATAATTAAACTTACAACATGTCATGAATTTCTTCTGGCAGAACTCAGTAGATTTAAAAAAAAAATCTCTGTGGGAAAACAATAAATGTACTGCAGAACTTCCACCATCATCATTTGTCTCTGTGGAGAGATTGAAATAAGGAATTCTGAAACTGACTTTTTGAAGCGTTTTCCTCTCCAAATAAAGTTTTATTCAGTTTGCTGTGAGTGTGACTTTGATTAAATTCATTAGGTTGCAAACTTCTTTAGGATAGAATGTATAGATTATTTTATCTTTATCCCTAATACTTAGTAGGCAGCCTGTTCACATAAACATTTTTGATGAGTGATTGTGACTATGAAAACAAAGTTACTCTAAATAGTTCTATTGAGGCTTGTGCAGAGGAAGGAATCTATATTTATTTGGTCATCTCATAGGCTCAGAGTGCTTGAGTGCAAAATGGTATCTAATTCTCATAAAACCTACTGAAAGAGATATAACATTTCCCATTTGTATAAATATGGAAGATACTCAATAAGGTTGAGTAGCTAACCTGACCTCAGACTTCAGTTAGTGGGGTTTCACTCATGGCTGCTTGATTCTAACGCTGTGCTCCTTCATCTCACCAGCCTCCCTCACATCCCTAGACATCAGGGATGTGTGCTTGTTGGGTCACTGGCTGACAAATATGGACTACGAAAAGTTATCAAGAGTTCTCTAAGGCACCAAAAACTTTGCTTACACGTTTGCCTTTGCCTAAATCATTAAAAACAATAATAATAATAAAATGAGTGTGCTCAGTCACACGGTCAAGTCCAGCTCTTTGCAACCCCACTGACTGTAGCTCGCCAGGCTCTTCTATTCAGGGGATTTTCCAGGCAAGAAAACTGGAGTGGGTTCCCATTTCCTCCTCTAGGGGATCTTCCCGACCCAGAGATTGAACCTGCATCTCTTGTGTCTCACACACTGGCAGGGGTATTCACTACCACTGTGCCACCTGGACATTAACAAGTGTGTGCAACTCTTCTCCAGATATTTTATTGACATGTTGTCTTCAAAGTTCAGGATCATGACTTAGCAGTTCTTTTCGCTCTGCAGCAGCACAAGGCATAGGTCTTGCACACTGAGTGTTTAATAAGTGCTTACTGGTGACAAATGTTTCATTTGAATTGTTGCTTTATGAGATGCAGCTGCCCAAAGAGCACTGCTTTTAACTTCTGAGACCTAAAAGCTTGTTTGACAAATAAGGAAAGCGAAGTCAAGACCCAGACAATATTCATTACTTATGGGCACGAGAAAGGGAAAAATCTCCAAACCTCCGGGTTAGTCACAAGATTTATATTCACTTCAATTTTGCTAGAACCATTCACACACACACACACACACACACAAATGTCATGGGGTTATTAGAGTGCTTGTTATTTTTCTAAGGGTAAAAAGCCTCATAGACCAAAAAAGAAGACAGGGATCCAGATAAGTTACAATCATTTGAACATCTATTTACAGTTTGTAAGTTCCTCTGATATGCTCTAACCTACGCCAGCCTAATAAGAGCAGCCCCATCAGGAGGGAAGGGAGTTACTATTACTCTCATTTCACAGATGCAGAAATAGAATCATTTAACATCAGAGTTAAAAAGCCCAACCCAGGGTGAATGCATCCCTCTCCTGTAGCTGGTCACCCTCTGTGCCTGGAAAGTGCCAGAATTCCAGGCAGGCAAGGACCATGAAGTGCAATGCATGAGGAAGACAGAGGGTTCAAATTTCTCCAGCAGTCCCACCCTGAGAAAGCTAGGGCAGGTTTCAGTAAACTTAGGGACTTTCGTGCATTGGGAGAAGCTAAAAGAATGAGAATGTAAAATGCATAATTGAGGGCAGATCAGATGGCAAAACAGCTCAATTTGTCTAAGGAGCCAAGAGAAATGATACAAATTAGACAAGTAATCAATAGCCTCAGATATCCAAGTGAACATTACTGAACCCAAATCTCCAGCATACTTAATTCTGTCTCTGAAAAAGTTTCCTTTTGTGTAGATACAAATTATACTATTTACCACTGCTTCTCCCCAAAAATGGCATTTTGAACAATGCCTCTCAATGGTTTTTTTCAATATACCTTTTCATGTAAAGTACAGTCAGTCCTCATTATGTGTAGATTCTGTATTTGTGAATTTACCTACTTGATGACATTTATTTTTGTGACCCTCAAATCAATTCTTGCAGTATTTTGTGATCATTTAAGGACACACCCAAGAGGGATGAAAATTGGCATCACCTGCATTTGGACGAAGTGACAGCTCTGCCCGTGTATATCATGCACAATAAACAAGTGTTCTTTTCATGGTCTATTTAGTGCCGCCTTTTCCACATTCTTGTGCTTTTGCTGTTTAAAATGGACCCCAAGTATTATGCTGAAATTCTGTGCAGTGTTTCTAAGTATAAGAAGGCTGTCTGTGATGTACCTCATGTAGAAAATACATGTGTTGCACAAGCTTCATTCCGATATGAGTTATAGTGCTGTTGGTTGTAAATTCAGTAATATTATGAATCAACAATATTGAAGAAGGTGATTTTAAACAACACACACACAAAACAAGGTTATTTATTGGTCAGTTGATGAAAAAGTTGTGGTCATAGGCTCTCAGGAACTGAACCCTGTATTTCCCCTAGAAGCAAAGATTCCATATTTGCTAGATGGTGGCTAGTGTTTCAGGCTCCCCAGGCAGCACTAGTGGTAAAGAATCTGCCTGCCAATGCAGGAGACACAGGAGAGGTGGGTTCAATCCCAGGGTCAGAACGATCTCCTGGAGTAAGCAATGTCAACCCAGTCCACTATTCTTGCCTGGAAAATTCCAAGGACAGAAGAGCCTGGCAAGCTACAGTTCATGGGATTGCAGAGTCTGACACGACTAAGCGTGCGTGCACACGTGTGCGCACACACACACACACACACACAGAGTTCCAGCTAACAAATGTAGAACACTAGTTCCTGGTGACATTATGGAACATAACAAAAAATGATGAGAATCAACTGTATATTTGAAGAGTTAGCCCATTGAGAGAGGGTCTAGGAGTGACAGATGACTGTGATTTGTGGCATGACATATAATAGATGCTCAATAAAATGTTTTTGTCAGTGAATAAATGAAGCCAAAGGATTTGCTCTGTGTGATTTGGCGAAGATGTTGGCTAGAACCTATACCAACTGGGCTTGAACTTCCTGACTTTCAGCTCAGTAAATACTATTCAGCACCCACTCATTTCTCACTGTTCTGCTATCCTGCAAAGTGCACAGGGGGGATCAAACTGATAAAATAGGCATTTTCTGCTTGTGCAGAGTCAGCCGGTGCCTTTGGATCTGTGAATGAATAGCAGTTTGCAAAGCTAAATGAGATGGACAACGTAGATGACACGGGTCAATGCTGAGCAGCACGATGACAGCTCAGGGGGTGCTTCTGATGCCCAATCACCTACAACAACCGATGGCAATGTCCTCATTGAGACGACCAATAACTGACTACCCACAGAAACCTCTTTAGTCCCAAAGGAAGTCAGAGACCTCCTAGGCTCCTGAAACTTTGCTGTCACCTGCTTCCTCTACAGTCACATAGGAGCTTGAAACATGTCTTCTGATTGTGATGGGGATAAATAAGACAACAGCAGTTTCTACTTGGAAGCCACATGCAGCAAATTGCTGGAGGTCTTTGCTGAGCTCAGTCTCCAAATCCGCATAGCTGCTCACTATTCATGTGTGGGCATTCACATGACATTTTTTTGTGACTTTGGAGAAGATTTTTAAGCATCTTCTCTTTTTCAAGAGATAGAACTAAGTGTGTGTTTATGTGGTGGGGTCTCAAAAAAAGTCAGCTTTCAAAGCAAAGATCAGGGGACTTCCCTGGTGGTCCACTGGTTAAGAATCCATCTTGCAATGCATGGGACACAGGTTTAATCCCTCATCAGGGAACTAATATCCCACATGCTGTGGTGCAACTAAGCTTGTAGGACCCAATTCGAGAGCCCGTGCTCCACAGCTGGAGAGTCTGTGCATGACTCAACAAAGATTTGCATGACTCAACAAAGGTCCTGCATGCCACGACTAAGACACTTGACACAGTGATAAATAAATATATAAATTGTTTAAAACAAACATACAAAAATGAAACTAAGATTAGGCAAGAGGGGAAGAGATGGAAAGAGGTTCCCAGCAGAGGCAGGGAAGGGAAGCTTGCAGTGGGGGATATTTGAGACCCAGCAAACATCCTCAGAGAATGGCCCCCATCCCATGAGAAAGGAAGAGCAGTTTTCAGCGTAACACTTTGTGATGATATGTTCCCAAGTTTCTCTGTCTTAAACCCCAGAAGGCAGAGTGAAACCAGCCCTGGCCATGGCATGGGTGAGATGTGAGTGCTCGTTCCACTGTCCACTAAGGCACTTCTGCTTCAGCTGGGAAGCTGTGAGGATTCAAGGAGACAAGGCATGTGCGTGTGCTTACAGGATGCTCCACAAACATGCCTGGTGATCGCCTCTCTGCATTCTAGAACTCCTCCTCTGTGTCTTTGAAAACCCCGGGGGACACTGAGACAGGTGTCCTCCCAGGGTGAAGAGTGTAGGCTGTTTTCCTCCTTGGAGAAGGTGGCAGCAGGGAAAATGCTGCCAAGTGGCCAGCGGCCTAAAACTGTGCCCAATTTGTGGACATTATTTCACTTGTGTCTACTCCAAGGGAAGTTTCTTTCAGTGCAAATGAGAGCCGGTCTGTCCCCTTCGCTCAGGCATCCGCGCTCACCGTTGCGTCCCTCACACATATGGTGCCTGGCAGGGTGCACCTCCACTCCAAGGCGTTTTGTGGAGAGCATCTGCTAACCCTGCCAGCCTGATGCCTTGCAACCTCAGCATCACCTTTTCCCAGGTTTCTTGCTGAATCAACCAATTAGCTCGAATCGTCTCTGACTGCCTTGAACTATGTCTTGTTAAAACATGAGTGGATGGGGACCTGGTGAAGTCCGGAAGTCACTCTGAGAGAACCAAGCCTCCTAATACAGCCCTGGTACTGGAATCTCTCTTCCACTTAACGTGCTTAGAGGTCTTCATGTTTTAAGTTGTCGGTTTGACTTCTGGAAGAATCTCTGTAGGTGTTCCGAGCAATGCCTTCACTGAACCATTCGTCCCTCCAGGATCTTTCTGCACCTAAGAGCTGAATGGCATGATTTGTTTTGGGAAAAAAGTAACTGACTCTGTGCTCAAGTGATCAATGATGTATCATAGATTATCTTTCCTTTAACAGCTGAACCTCAGCTCATCGTATCCCTGTGACAGTCCTGATGACTGTGCCCCGAAGAGGCAGATAATCACACAGAAGTTTCAGCAGCTCTGTGTCTGATTACCAATAGGACTGAGCTCGGAGACAATAGAGTTTCTTGCACATTCCCAAGGAATGTTGTCAGTGGGGTACCTTGTGCTTTTGCAAACTAGGTGGATGTGGGGAGCAGAGGTGTCGTGTCCTCCTTGGAAAATCTAAGTGGTCTGGCATTTTGCCTTCTTTGAATTTGTCATTTTGCTCTGATTCCAAATACTTATTCTAGTTCCTAAGATTCTACCCAGGGAAGAGCAAAAGCTAAATAGAAACTTAATACTAAGGGAAGCCAATAAAATCATGCTTTATATATTACAGAAAAGACTTTACTAAGCTCCAAAAATGGCCGTTGGGTGTAATTTATGCTTTTTTTAAAGTCTTTATTGAATTTGGTACAATATTGATTCTGTTGTTTACATTCTCTCTCTTTCTTTTTTTTTTAACCATGAAGCATGTGGCATCTTAGCTCCCCAAGCTAAGATGGGGATTGAACCCACACCCCCTGTAGGGGAAGCCTGGAGACTTAACCACTGGACCACCAAGGAAGTCGCTTATTTATTCTTTATAAGCAAAATAGTTCCACTTACAGATTGCTGTTTACTACCACTGATGTTTAAGTCTTCCCCTGGAGCACTTAGGGTTTGTTCCACATAGAATGCATACATAGGAGGCACAAAACTAGGGTCTCAGTTCACATTGAACTCTGGAAATTTCTACCAATGAAAACTTCCACCAACACAACACAAACAAAACCCACAGTTTTCAAGGTGATATCTGTCTTCATTATTTGCAAATCACTTTGATATCACAGCCGACATTCTTAAGGGGTAGAAGCAAAAATAGAGAGGAATCAAGATTTTCTCCATATTTAAACCATCTCTTTTGACCAAATGGATTATTTTAGGTTTGTAGGCGCAGTGTAATTAGTGCATATGGTCCAGCTGTGAAGAAATAGCTGAGGACTCCTAACTTATTATTAATTAGGTTCATTAAAATGCAAGTAAGAGAACGTTGCCTAGGTAAACAATACCTTATGTCAAAGAGTCATTACTTGACAAGAGCTAGTCTCCCTAACTAAAGTCATTACTGATATTTCGCAGAGGGTTGTTTTTTTTTTTTAAGGCACCATGGGTACCAGTTAACTACTCCTGACTGACATCAAGGACAGACGTGCAGAGCTGGAAGGAGCTGGTGATACAGCACAGCAATGCTTCTCACATCATTTCAGAATACGTCTGGGGGAGGTTAAAGGTTGACAGCCCAATGACAGGCCTTCTTCAACTGCCGTGGTGTCACAGCAGGAGCACGTCAGGAAAATTTCCTCAGCCCCTCTGAATTTCTTACATGTTCTCATCTCTTTCCCTGTCTCCCAAGTAGGGAAGGATTGGCAGCTTTGTGACAAACACCTGGGAAACAGAAATGTGCGTTATCCCCATTAGGAACCAGGGGGGTTAGGAGGGGGAAAGCCACCTGAGCTTGAGTGGGAAGGTTCTCCTGATATTTTGCCAGATCGGAGGGAAGAGCAGGCTGGACTAGCCCTGGGGGATGTGGCCCACAGGCCCCTTGTCCTTTATTTTCAGGCACTTTTCCAAAGGAGTGTAGAGGTTCGATGTGGCCTCTGCCCCCTGGAAATGCAACTGCACAGCCTCGTCACTCAATTAGCCCAGCTAACTTGATGGAGACCTTCCTAGTCTGATGGATGTGAGACCACAGGCCACACAACATTTGAAAAATTGAATGTTGGCCTTGGAGAGAGTCCGGCTTCAGAGGCAGACACAGTAGTCAGGATCTTTGAAGGTCTTAGGTATTGTCATTCCCCAGGTCTCACCTTTTCTCTAGGGGTCTTTGTTTGAAATAAATGACAACCCACTCCAGTATTCTTTCCTGGAGAATTCCATGGATAGAGGAGCCTGGTGGGCTATAGTCCATGGGGTCGCAAAGAGTCAGACACGACTGAGTGACTAACTCTTTCACTTTCTTTGTTTGAAAGCAACAGAAGCAGTGGGTACACACGTCAGCAGATTCCTAGAGTTCTGGAAATGTTTCCCTGTCTTTAAAAGTCCATGCACGCGTCGGTATAAATCACTCCAGGGATGCAGACTCTGGTCTAAATGAATCAAAAGAGGCTATTGACAGATGCTGAAATGAGTGTCTACCTTTAACACTGGGTCAATTGATAAGTGTCTGACCTAGACTTGTGACTGACATGAAGAGCTGTCAAGAAGAACTCATCTTTGCCAGTGATGACAGTGAGGAAGGAAGAGAGGAGAGAGAGAAAAGGGAAACCCAGAGAAGGACCTGACTCTCTGGTCGACATATTTACACCCTCCCTGGCACAACCAATACAACCACATGTCTGATGATTACATTCAGCACCTGCTCTGGATGAAGGATTGGAGGATTCCAGTTAAACCTCAGCATTCCATGAAGAAAACTTGAAAGAAATTAGAATTTGTCTCAGTCAAACAGAACATCATCACTCATATTATTTTGCATCTCTTTTTCAGAATAACTCTAAGAAAAATATTATATTTAAAGCAGAATTTTCCTGCGTGATCACATGGGAAACTTTCAGCCTTGAACCGGAACATGCAGTGAAATGTAAGACTAGTTCAGAAGCTCCCATATCTGTGCTTCTCCTAGTTTAGCCTTTGGGCATGTGACTTCTTCAGAAGGATGCTGTTTAATGTATCCTATTTTTGAAATATCTCTGATTCTGTATTTTAATTCCACTGATTTTTGCAGAGTCTTAGGTGCCTTCACATATCCACGAGCTGTAATTTTCTTACTCAGCTTTTCAATTTTGAGTTGTGAAGCCCTGTCCTGACATATGGACAGCAGGATTTAATTGCCAAATCATGATGCTACAGGAACTCAGACTGTCCTTTGCTTAGTGGTTGCTGTTTCCACAGAGATGCCTCTTCCCCAGCCGGACCCTGTGCTCACTGTCTTTCTCATTGACTTCTGGTCCTCATCACAACCCTGTGAAGCCAACCTTGTCACCACTGTTTTATAGACAAGGCAACTATGCCTCCGAAGGTGACATAATTGACCCAATGACACTCATGTACTTGTTTTCTGATATAACTTTGTTTTCGGCTGTGAGTCGGTTGGGGGGGGGAAGGACTTAAGTATAGACTCTGCCATATGGCAAGAGCAGGCCATTCAGATATATAACTTGGGAGAATAGCATGGTCACGCTTATAATTCAGAGAGATTCTTCCAGTGGCAGTCAGAAGATAATCTTGGAGGGATAAATAATAGTTAGAAGCTTGAGTGATGGTAGTCAGGCCTGGGATTGGAAAGGAGCATCCCAGAGACTGTTTGTTGTTCAGTCGCTCAGTTGTGTCCAACTCTTTGTGACCCCATGGACTACAACACACCAGGCCTCCCTGTCCTTCACTATCTCCCAGAGCCTGCTCAAACTCGTGCCTGTTGAGTCAGTGATGCCATCCAACCATCTCATCCTCTGTCATCCCCTTCTCCTCTCTCCTTCAGTCTTTCCCAGCATCAGGGTTTTTTCCAGTTTGTCAGCTCCTCACATCAGGTGGCCAAAGTTTTGGAGCTTCAGCTTCAGCATCAGTCATTCTAATAAATATTCAGGACTGATTTCCTTTAGGATTGACTGGTTTGATCTCCTTGCAGTCCAAGGGACTCTCAAGGGTCTTCTCCAGCACCAAAATTCAAAAGCATCAGTTCTTCAGTGTTCAGCCTTCTTTATGGTCCGACTCTCACATCCATACATGACTACTGGAAAAACCATAGCTTTTATGGTATGGACCTTTGTTGGCAAAGTAATATCTCTGCTTTCTGATATGCTGTCAGTTTTGTCATAGCTTGTCATTATCAACAAGGAATAGTCTATTTGCTCCACCATGTCTTATTGCTTGAGTGTACGCTGATGGTTGATCTATGCCAGGCCCTTCATCTGCTCCCCTTTTGAAAAGACCAAAGAACTAGAGTATAGGCAGCTATTAAGGCACTTAGATTCTGAGGATCCATGGAGAAAGAGTCTCCTGAAAACTACTCAGAAAAGACAGAAGCAGACTCAATGAAGGATTCATCGTGTGCAGCAAAAGCCCATATTTCCCTCGTGCCAGAGTGTAATCCTAGACAACATTTTATGTAATTCCGGTAGCACTTCACATATATAATTTTATCTATTACAATTTTAACACTCTTCTAAGATAAGTATACTTTTCACCTCATTTTCTGGAAAAGGAAACTGAGATGAAAGTCAATAACTTGCCTAAAGTCAGACAGTTAATGGCAGAAGTTGAAAGTGCTTAGTGGTGATAGACCTGAAGTACCTGGGCAAACTGAGCAGTCTTTGGACCTGGTGGAGGCCAGCGTGGCTTACAGGACATTCTAAATACATCTTGTACTTTCCATTTTCCAAAATATAATGCATTTTCAAACACATATTCTACATGAAATGGTAATGGTACATTCATGAAGGCATCAAGACTAGCTGTTAAATCTACTTGCTGACTTGACATCTTCACTTGGACGACTAAGAGTCTAACCTCACCGTGACCTGAAGAAACCCTACCCCACCTTCACTGAAAACCTGCTCCTCCCCCACCCTTCCCCTCTTGGTAAAATGAGAAGTCCTGCCTTCAGCTGTTTTAGATTCCTGGGAATCATCTCTGATCCCTCTCTTTCTCTCCCATTGCTTACTCATCCTGTCTGAAACCTTGTTGACTGTCCACAAGGAATAGTGCTTCCCACCCCACCCCCTGACATTCATGCCCATCAGAGCCTCAGAATGTAACCCAATTTGGAAATAGGGTCTCTGTAGATATAATTCATTGAGGATAAGACCACATGGCCTTATGGTGGACCCTGAATCCAATGACCGGTAACCTTATGAAAAAGGGCAAGGACACATAGGGACCCAGAAGAAGAGCATGTGGAGATCAAGGCAGAGACTGGAGCTCCATTGCCAGAGTCCTTACAATAGCCGGTGAAGCCCTACAAACTCTGAGCCCAGGGCCTCCTTGGTTTCCTCTCTTCCTCTGTGTCCCTTTTCTCACTCTGCTCGGGCCACACTGCCTTCCATATTCCTCCTCTTATGTGTCAGGTTCATTCCTGCTTTCAGTTGTTTTCAGCTTCTTCCACCCTTTTCCAGTCTCTTGCATTGGCTTCATCCTTTGCCTGCATGATCCTCCCTTCTGATATACTCATGGATCCCGCCTTTACTTATTTTCAGCCTTTGCTCAGAGGTCACCTTCTCAACTACTATAATTAAAATCTTGCCCACCTCACATACACTTCCTTTCTCTCTTACTCTGCTTTATTGCCCAATGCCATAGCAATCATCAGCTTCTAAGCTGATCTAAAATAGTTCTGTGTTGTCTGTGCCAACCCCCTGCACACTAGCATGGAAATCTTTATTGTGTTCATTGATATACCCCACGTACATAGTAGGATGCCCAGAACATACAAAGGACTCAAGAATATTTGTTGAAGAAATAAATGAATGAATGAATGAGGGAATGAGAAGTAGTAGAGAAGGATGTTAGAGAGATGTCAGGGGCTGGATTATGTGAAGGCTTTTAAATTCTGGAATGGATTTAAATTTCATTCCAGGTGAGAAGAGGAAATGCATCTCACTGGGGTGAAGAATTCATTCTTTCTCCACGTATCTGAGGAGTTCATGTGGTCCAATGTTCCCTGCCTTTAAAGAAGACCATTTGAAGAACTCTTGAGAATTTACTGATAGAATCTTAAATGATCTTCATACATGAACTTGCTTTATATCTCTATTTATCATCTGTCTATTAATATCATCTGTCTAACCATCTAGATATTTGTTATCTATCTAAACATCTATCTATCTTCCTACCTATCTATACATCTGTCTACCTTCCTCCAAGGGTTACTGGATTTTTCCTCAGGGATGTTATCTAGTTAATTAGCTTAAAAATATGAAAAAGGGATGACAAACTTAGGAGCTATTCAGAAGGCTGATAACCAAGCCCTCGTCACCAGTGAAGAGACTCTTGTCTTATCTGTAATCAGAAGGGTTCAAATAGATGGTGGTTTAGAGAAAGAAATTAGCTTCTGCACCTCACCAATATTTGACAGCCCTGTCTGGCTACAGGGTGGGTGCACCTCAGCAAATATTGTCATTGTAAGACAATGCTGTCTGTGGCCAAAGACAGGTTCAGTAACTGAGAATTGCTTCAGCCTTACCTGACATCTTTTGCTGTTTGTTCATAAAATGTCTGTGCCTTTCTCCCAGAGGGGGGAAAATTACCTTTTAAAGGCCTCATCAAACTTTTCTCGGAGCTAAAATGGTCCATTTTCCTCGGAGCTAAAAGGTATGTCTCCAGTGAAATTTGTTATTGTTTTTCCCCTTCTGTTTGCAGGCTGCGAATTTGTTATCAAAATGCTTCCCTGACCTTCTCCTTCCCTCTCCATCACGCACTGACACATCTCGCCGAAATTTGCGTCTTGCATCACCTCAGGAAACTCATGGCTAATTTCATTATTTGGGAGAGAAAAATGCAAATGAAGCCAGACAGCTGGTGCTTTCCTCGCGGCTCAGAGTGATGGAGGGGCCGGGGCCCACCTCATCAGAGGCCCTCACACCCTCCTGCCCAGACAGGCCCCGGCGGGGGGACAGCAGAGAGGCTGCCGGAGCAGCAGGAACAGATGGCCAGGAGGGGAACAAGGTGGAGAAGCCCAGTGTGCTGGAGACACCAGGAAAAGGTGGCGTGTCAGTCGCTGGGCAGTCAGATGGAGCACATAGGACGGTCCTTATGCACTGCCACCTACTTAAGGGCAAACCGAGCCCAGGATGCAGGCTAATGGCATCGTCTGCCCATGGCAGCCAGTATTCCTCTGCCCCAGCCTACAGAGTCCGTCCTGCATTTCCTTTACTGCGTCTGTTCTCAACATCTGCCTTTTCCCAAAACTGTGGTTAGAGATGGAGATAAAAGAAAAAGGAAGGGGAGGTAAATTAATTTATTTACCCTGAATGATTCTCAGTCTGCAAATCCAAGCAGACAAGACATCCCAATTTTCTCTTTCTGTAACTGAATTTGGTTTTTGTTTTCTGGTCATGCCCTGATGGAATGATGAAGACATTCTTTCACTCAAGATTCTCCCTTTTTCTGGAGTTAGCTGACGTATAGGAGACTTAGACCTCCCACGGAGGGATGTTAGTCCTCACATCAAGTGTCAACATTGCTCTCTGCTGACACATCATCCTCTGTTCAGCTTCTGGTCGTGGGGCCACAGTGATCGCTGCTGACGAGGCCTCCACGGGCTGCACCATTTCTTCTTCTTACTTCCAGGTCACACTCAGCCATCAGTCCAGTGTGTCAGGGCCGGGCTGGGTTGGGGAAACTCCATGGGCTATCTCTGGCTTTTGACACTTGGGTTCATAGGGATCATTCCGTCTCTGCCCTTTCTTCCTCTCAAGGGTACAAGTCAGGGGACACAGCCCATCAATACCTCCACACCTTTACCTTGCCTGCTGGGTCTCCTTAGCACATCTTCATCTACCCTGGCCCAGAAACCACTTTGTGCTCCTTCTCTAGTCTCCCAAGAGTTCACCCAAGACCCACATTCAAGAACAAAAAAAAAAAAGAAAGAAAACAAATATCCAAAAGAGAATGGTTGGTATTTCAAAGCTATGGACTTCTACAGAAAAGAGAAAAAGATGGGCATGAAGAATGGGGGCCACCAGCCAAGTCTGAGCCAGGTCTCCTTAACCTAGTTAATCAGTTGATGGGGTGTGTTAGGTTGGGTGAGGCCACCTTGCTTACCCTATTGTCTCTGGTACTGTATACTTTCTCAGAGGCCCCTCTTCTGGGAGATTTCAATGACATGCTAATTTGGGGAGCAGAATGGGATTCCTGGGCTCCAATTTATAGCAGGATTGGGATGTAACATCCTGAAAATATTAAATGCAGTCCAAACTGCAGGGACAACATAGTTGGAAGCAGGGAGAGGAGAAAAGAAGAGGGGCTTGATGCAGAGATTTAATCATGGCCTTCAAATCATGATGCTGATCACAGAAAGCCTGGAAAAGGCTTTCCAGAGACCCACAATCATTCCTTTCCACTGAACTGAGCCTTTTATATCTCAGAACACCTTTGCTCTGATTAACTTACTTTGTTCACATAATACCTCTGTGAAATAGGGTTGCTTCAAAGGCCAGGAACAAAGCAGAAGTGTTATAAAGTGTAAAATGCCCAAGGCCAGTCCTTAGTGGCTCAGCTGGGCCTCTTAGCCCTCCTTATTCCTAGACTGGGTTCTCTTTTTGTCTCCTCCCTCCCACCCCAAATCGTGAGCCCCAGCAAATTTTCTTATCTTCCTATTACATTAGTTTGTGCAAACCTCATTATGTTGGCATGATCTTTTTGTTTTAATTTTTATTTTACATTGGAGTATAGTCGATTAACAATATTGTATTATTTAGTTTCAGGTGTACAGCAAAGTGATTTGGTTAAATATGTACATGTATCTATTCTTTTTCAAATTCCTTTCCCATTTAGGTTATTACAGAATATTGAGCAGAATTCTCTGCTGCTATACAGTAGGTCCTTGTTGTTATCTGTTTTAAATATAGCAATGTGTTACATGGCCATCCCAAACTTCCAATCTATCCCTCCCCCTACTCTTCCTCCTGTAACCATAAGTTCATTTCCCAAGTTGGTGAGTCTGTTTCTATTTTGTCAATAAGTTCATTTGTATCATTTTTTTAAGGATTCTGCATATAAACAATATTATATGGTATTTGTCTTTGTGTGACTTACTTAGTATGATAATCTCCAGGTCCATGCATGTTGTTGTAAATGGCATAATTTCATTCTTTTTTATGGCTGAGTAATATTTCATTGTATATATGTATTACATCTTCTTTATCCATTCATCTGTTGCTGGACATTTAGGTTGCTTCCATATTCTGGCTATTGTAAATAGTGATGTGATGAACACTGGAGTACATGTATCCTTTCAAACCACATTTTTCTCTGGATTTATGCCCAGGAGTATTCAGGTCAAGCAGCAACAGTTACAACCAGACATGGAACAACAGACTGGTTCCAAACTGAGAAAGAAGTATGTCAAGGCTCTTAATTGTCACCCTGCTTATTTAACTTATATGCAGAGTACATCATGCAAAATGCCAAGCTGGATAAAGCACAAGCTGAGGTCAAGATCACTGGGAGAAATAGCAATAACCTCAGATACACAGATGACACCACCCTTATGGCAAAAAGTGAAGAGGAACTTAAGAGCCTCTTGATGAAAGTGAAAGAGGAGAGGGAAAACAGCTGGCTTAAAACTCAACATTCAAAAAAAACAAAGATCATGGCATCAGGTCTCATCACATCATGGGCAATAGATGGGGAGACAATGGAAACAGTGAGAGACTTTATTTTGGGGGCTCCAATATCACTGCAGATGGTAACTACAGCCATGATATTAAAAGATACTTGCTCTTTGGCAAAAAAGCTATGACCAACCTAGACAGCATATTAAAAAGCAGAGACATTACTTGGCCGACAAAGGTCCATCTAGTCAAGGCTATGGTTTTTCTAGTAGTCATGTATGGATGTGAGAGTTGGACTATAAAGAAATCTGAGTGCTGAAGGGTTGATGCTTTTGAACTGTGGTATTGTAGAAGACTCTTGAGAGTCCCTTAGACAGCAAGGAGATCAAACTAGTCCATCCTAAAGGAAATCAGTCCGGAATATTCATTGGAAGGACTGATGCTGAAGCTGAAACTCCAATACTTTGACCACCTGATACGAAGAACTGACTCGTTTGAAAAGACCCTGATGCTGGGAAAGATTAAAGGCAGGAGGAGAGGGGGATGACAGAGGATGAGATAGTTGGATGGCGTCACTGACTCTGTGGACATAAGTTTGAGCAAGCTCCGGAAGTCAGTGATGGACAGGGAAGCCTGGTGTGTTGCAGTTCACAGAGTCAGACACAACTAAGCGACTGAACTGATGCCCAGGAATGGGATTGCTGGATCATATGGTAACTCTATTTTTGTTTTTTTAAGGAACCCCCATACCGTTCTCCAAGTGGTTGGACCAATTCACAGCCCCGCCAAGAGAGTAGGAGAGTTCCCTTTTCTCCACACCTTCTCCAGCTTTTATCTAGTGAGAAAATCCTTCCTGGTCCCTGACTCCTGATCCATGCGCATGAATGTACTGCACTCAAGCTGAGTCCTAAGGTGGCCACAGTTCTTTCCATCTATTAAACATACTTGAAATGGCTCTGGTCTTTGAGAAACTGACCAGGCTGCTAGATACAAGCTCCATTTTGCCTTTTTTAAGAACTAAGTAGAAATTATCCCATTTCTTCAACCCTTTTGGAGCACACATAAAGTATAAATACTGGTGGATGTCTTTACATGCATACTGCGGTTTTTGCAAAATGATCTGCCATCTCAAAATGAAAGGCTTTTGGTCTCTATTAATCCTCAGAATATTCAGGCATAAGGAGAAACTGAGGTGCAACAGATGTCTGGGCTAAAGGGGGAAAAGCCAGAGCTTGCAAGTTCAATGGTCTTGGTTTCAGTTCAGTTCAGTCACTCAGTCGTGTCCCACTCTTTGCGACACCATGAATTGCAGCATGCCAGGCTTCCCTGTCCGTCACCAACTCCCAGAGTCCACCCAAACCCATGTCCATCGAGTCAGTGATGCCATCCAGCCACCTCATCCTCTGTCATCCCCTTCTCCTCCTGCCCTCAATCCTTCCCAGCATCAGGGTCTTTTCCAGTGAGTCAACTCTTCACATGAGGTGGCCAAAGTATTGGAGTTTCAGCTTCAACATCAGTCCTTCCAGTGAACACCCAGGACTGATCTCCTTTAGGTAACTTTTTCCTTTTAAATATTTTCCCATTTTTGCACAGCTCTTTGCCCTATAGGCTAGAAGGGGCAATGCATGAGTTAGAGTTACCATCATCCTCTTTCTGCAGGTGAGGACAGTGAGGCTCTAAAAGTTTATGTCACTTAGACCCTCAACGACAGTCCAGCACTGCATCTCAGGGCTGAGTCTGAGCTCCACTCAGTGGCTTTGAGTCTCCTTTTCAGGGAAGAGCAGCTGCGTGAAGTTCTGTAAATGCTGTAATAGAATTTGTTGACCACTTCCATATATGATTTTTAATGTAAATGTCAGCCTGCATTGGAACAGTGAGCTAACAATGTGTTAGTGGTCCACATCCTCGTTTAATTCACTTTCCCAAAACTGAAGTTACTGTGATGCCTGTAAGGATGGTGAACTACTCACCAGCTTCTCCCCACTACTGCTTCCCTGGGTGGTTTGTGAAGTTTAGTTATTGCTGTGCTTTCTCTCACTCTGATGTCCCTGGAAGGAGAGACAGCTGATTTAAGGAGCAGCCAGTTCTACATGTTCAGGCCACTGTAGTTGATCGTCTCTGGCCACACTAGGATCCTCCCCACCAACCTTGACCTTATCTGCTGCTGTGACCATACCCAGCACTGGGAGCAGAGGCAGATATTGATACTGTTATGGTTTGAACTATGTCGCCAGCCCCCCACATTCATATGTCAAACCTTAACACCCAGTACCTCTCCTATCAACCTTATTTGGAAATAGGATCATTACAGATGTCACTGGTTGAGATGAGTTTGTCTTGGAGTAGGGTGGATCCTTAATCCAATAAGACTGTTGTTGTTGTTTAGTCTCTAAGTTGTGTCCAACTCTTTCGTGACCCCATGGACTGTAGCTCCCCAGACTTCTCTGTCCATGGGATCTTCCAGGCAATAATACTGGAGTAAGTTGCCATTTCCTCCTCCAGAGGATCTTCCTGACGTGAGATCAAACCCACGTCTCTTGCAGTTCCTGCATGGGCAGGATTCTTTACTACTGAGCCACTTGCTCTTTTTAAATGGTTGCATGGTATTTTACTATATGACTATACCATAATGTATTTAACTTTTATTTTATTAAGTTCCCTGAATGGGATGGACCTTCTAGGGAAGGACAATAGTGTGACTAATTAAAAATAAGTTGTTTCCAGACCCACAGACATAGAAAACAAACTTGGGGTTCCTAAAGGGGAAAGATTGGAGGGGAGAGGAAGAAGGGATAAATTAGGAGTTTGAGATTAACATATACACATTACTATATATAAAATAGATAACCATCAAGGAACTACTGTATAGCACAGGGAATTCTACTCAATATTCCTAATGACCTATATGGGGAAAGAGAAAAGAAATAAGCATATGTATAACTAATAATTTTACTCTATACCTGGAACTAACACAACATAGTAAATCAACTATACTCCAATATAAAATAAAAAATTTTTTTGAAATGAACAAAAACACAAGTAAGTGGGTTTCCATCTTCTCATGTCTGCAGCCAGGGCTGGTGTGTGTGCAAGTGTGGGCTTGTAAGTATATAAAGGAAAATGCACAAGGACGTTTATATCGTCCAGGGTCCTCAGGAAATGCCCACAGGCAGAAAAGAGGGCAGAGTTCACAGCCACTCAGCAACCTTAGCCCTGGTGAGCATCTGAAGTACTGACTTCCTGTTAGTCCTAGTCAAAAGGAATGGGAATCCAAGTCAGATGCCGAATCCTGAATCTCACTTGAGCCAGACATACATTTTTATCACTCAACATACAGAGGTCACACCAGAAACTGAAATAAATCTACTAGCAGAAATTTACATTGTTTGCAAGACACCGATAAAGGACAGTCACAGTGTTCCTGAGAGAAGGAGGGAATCACCAAGTTTGAAGTTTGAGACAATGAAGGTGCTCCGTGAAAAAAACCAAAGTTTTTCTTTTTTAAAAGAATATGTATACTAACGCATATATATGGAATTTAGAAAGATGGTAACGAGAACCCTGTATGCCAGACAGCAAAAGAAACGCAGATGTATAGAACAGTCTTTTGGACTCTATGGGAGAGGGCAAGGGTGGGATGATATGGGAGAACGGCATTGAAACATGTTAATCATCATATGTGAAATCAATCGCCAGCCCAGGTTTGATACTCAGGGCTGGTGCACCGGGATGACCCAGAGAGAGGGAATTGGGAGGGAGGTGGGAGGGAGACCAGCGAGAGGACCAGTTAGCGCAAGCTGTGATGAAGAGTTGGGTCCTCCGAGGACCAAAGACCCTCCCTCTTGGCAGAGGCCACTGGAAGGGCCGTCCGGTGTCAGCAGCTTTCCATCAGTCTTGTGGGCCAGGGGAGCGGGGAGTGGTCGGGGGGCTTGCCAGCATCTGGACCACTCTCTGGCCTCTTCCACAACCCCTCACCGGAGCCCCCACCGCTCTTGCACTGCATGGTCCTCCAGAAGCTTTCTTGGATGTAGAACCAAGTGGATAGTGGTAGTCTGTCCCCTTTTAATCCAAGGCGGGGCTCTGGAAGTGGAGGGAAACACTTTCATAAAATAAACTTTTGTCTTCTGGCCATTTGCCAAATGAGGAAATGTCCTTGACATACTAAGGAGCTTCTTGTCTTGAGAGCCTCTGAATGAAAGAAGGCATTTATATTTTCCCATGCACCAATTCATTATGTAATTGAAAAAAGAATTACTTTATAATCCTCCCAATGTGGGTAGTTGATCAGGTCTGTCCTGCAAAATTACATATAAATTGCAAGATACAATAGGAGATGTCAAATATTTCACATACATAATTTTTTTTTGACTGCACCAGGCGGCATGTGGGCCAGACCTGGGATGGAACCCAAGTCCCTTGGAAGCATGGAGTTTTAACTGCTGGACCACCAGGGAAATCCCCATAAAAATTGTTTTGAGAACTTGTTTTGTACAAAAGATTCTCTCTATAGAATTTGCTGACAGGTGAGATAACCAGAAAACTAGTGATGTTTGGGGTTTTTTTTCCCTTTCATCAGCTCTTCATTTTGTTCATTTCCTTTGAACTGAGAAATGGATATGTAATCCAACGAAGCCATGAATTTGAAACCCTTATGTCAAGTGCAAGACTATATTAATGATCTGGCAAACAGAAAATATAGTGAAGGACAGGGAAGCCTGGCCTGCTGCAGTCCATGGGATCACAAAGAGTCGGACACAACTTAGCATCTAAACAACAACAAGCAACAGACTTCTTTCCTAGTTCTCACTTGACTAAGCCAACAACACACTTAGGAGCACACTTCCGCTATACTGGGAGCTGAAGCGGTTTGGAAATCAAGGAAGCAAGATCAGGCTGGTGGCTCTGAGTGGATGGTCTAACATTGTTACATAGGGAAATAGATACTTCAAAGTAGTGGATAAGGTGCAAATTGACACTCCAAATGCAGTGTGTTTTGCAACCTGAAATGCAATATTTATGGTTTATTTTACTCCCTGGCAAGATAGATAGATATGGATATAGATATAGATATATCTTATAATTTTATCTGGGGAACAAGAAAAGGCACGGTTTCTGACTCCAAGGGATGCGACTCTGTATAGCTCCCTAACTCATAAAATGACACTAACTACACAAGAAAAGACAAGTTTTGAAAGCATGTATGAGTATAATCGGTGCCATAGGAACTGGGTGATAAACACACTCAAAGTCCAGAGAATTACCAACTTTGTAACTTTATAACCTCACATTAAGTGACTTCATCCATTCCATGACTTGCCTCCCCTCCATTTCAGGAATCCTATTTGCCTGAAATACTCAGAACTCTTCCATTTTAGATGTCGTAACAGAAATTCATCACTGTCTTAACACAGGTTTCAGTCCCTCTGGTGGTCTTTCTCTCGCACAGCTTAGTCTACACTCATCTTAAGGAGAGTTTTGTGTCTTCTTAACTCTGTCTCCTTCCCCTCTGTCTTCAACCCTTTCTCTCTATAACCAGTTCTTATTTACCTTTATTCAATACCATGTCATCTAAAATCTTGCCCCTGTGTCTAATGCAGGCACAGAAACATTAAAACTTCAACCTGTAAATAAAATATTTAACTGATGTGCTTGCCTGTGACCTTCCCCAATGTAAGCAGCAGGACAGATGGTCAACCAAAGCATGAGAAACCCTTCATGAATGAAGACACCAGATTCTTATCTTGTCTGTTCAAAAGCCTCAATCTAAGTATCAGACATGACTTAGCAACAGAAAAAAAAAAACAAGTATCAGATTGGAAAAGCTGGGAAAGATATATGATGATTTAGAATTTGTTTTGTTTTGCCTACCCAAGGCGGTTGGTGGGGGCGGGGGGAATTCCATCTGGAGAGGAGAAAGAAGAAGAATGGGAAGTAGAGAAATGAGATGTGGGTGTGTCCTGGGAAAAGCAAGGCAGTAGCCTCTTTGGTAATAATTCCCTATTTGGGGATCTGAAGGCATAGGCTAGCTAAATACTCAGTTTCCATCTAGAGCCCTAGAGGAAGTGAGTATTGTAAGGAAACTTGCCACCAGAACGGCCTCAGGGCACTAGAAGAGTGTTAGCTGGAGTGTTACTAGGGAGTAGTGAGAGGGTGGGGTCTTCTGCAGCCCCCAACTAGCAGGAAAGCATCAAAACTTCCCTATGGCCTTCCTAGCCCCAGATGAAGCTGAGTTAGGCTGGTAGTTCTCTAGGGACACAGGCAAACAGTGTGAGCAGAGGCTGACAAAGAAGACACAGCCAGGGCCAGCCAGGAAAGATCAGATGTTATCTCTCAGCAGATGCCATGTGGAGATGTCACACCTGAAAGACAGTTAGGGGTGGGGGCAGATGAATGGGTGAAGCACAGAGGATTCCTTTTTAAAGATATTTCCTTTTATTTATTTGCCCATGCCTGATCCTAGTTGTGGTACATGGGATCCCTTAATTTAGGCATGTGACCTCTTAGTTGTGGCATGTGGCCTCTAGTTCGCTGACCAGGGTTCAAACCCTGGCCCTCTGCACTGGTAAAAGAGGAAGCAGGACAGGCCCTATCTTGAAAGCAGGACTCCATCTTGGGCCGGACTGTGGACTTTGAGTTATATGTCCAGTATCTATGGAAATGACAAACCAATAGGAAAACCAGGCCCCCTGAAGGAAAAGCCCCAGGGCTCTCCATCACCTAAAAGAATACCCTAATTATCTGTGCAACCAAATAGAATCATACATTCTATTATGCTAATTGGGGTATGACCACAAGCCTATTGATAATTGTCCACTGTTAACTACCCAGGCTTAAGGCTTATGAATCACGGGTTAACTTGATTGCATCTTTCTTTTTCCTTTGTTCAGACTAGTTTCAGAGAATTTGGGGAGGTAGGTTTGAGCATGTACACTTAGAGTATATAAGGTTTTCACAAAAACTGGTAGGGGTTGTTGGCTAAGAGGTCGTTGCCTTGGGCTGGGCCCACCGGTATAATAAACGGCAATCCACTATCAGCATTGTCCTTCTGAGTGAGTTTGTTTCCCAGAACTCGTGGCTACAACACTGGGAGCACAGAGTCTTAGCTACTGAGACCTACACAGAGGGAAGTGTGTCAGGGAAGTCCTACACAGAGATTTCTTGTACTTGAATGGTATCATAACGATAGATAAATGTCGGATGCTTGCGTGCTAAGTCGCTACAGTCACAATGACTCTTCGCAACCCCATGGACTGTAGCCAGGGGGAGCCAGCCTCCTCTGTCCATGGGATGCTCCAGGTTAAAACACTGGAGTGGGTTGCCACTCCCCCCTTCAGGGGATCTTCCTGATCCAGGGCTCAAACCCGCATCTCTTACATCTCCTGCATTGGCAGGCAGGTTCTTTACCACTAGCACCACTTGGGAAGCCCAAATGTCATTATATATTTGCCCAAATCCATAGGGTGCACAATACCAAGAGTGAACCATAAGGTAAACTGTGGAGTTTGGGCAATTACGATGTGTCAGGGTAGGTTCATCAATTGTCACAAATGCTTCTTCCTGGTGGAGGATGTCGTGTAGGGGCAGCGAGTCTATGGGAAATCTTCGGACCTTTCCTTCAGTATTGCTGTGACCTAAAAAAAAAAAAAAAAAGACTTAAAAAAACAAAAACAGTTGGGAGAAGTTACATCTCAGTGTGGTACAACATTGAACTGAAGATCCCAACTGCTGATCAGATACCCAACTCCACTGTATGACCCTATGAAAACCCCAGGAACAGGAGGAAGAAGGACAAAAAAAACAAACAAAATTCCTAAACTTACCTGAATTTGGACCTAAAATGACCATGATCTATACACGAGCAAATCTGATGAGCTGACCTGGAATTACGAGATCAAGTTTCTTGCCATAAAAAGAGAATAAGAGATTCAAGATATGAATTGAATTAAGTTATAGGAAAAAAATATATTTCTTGTTCCATACCAGCTTTGGGAACTCAAATTTGCACTTAACCACACTTCATTGTCTTTCTGATGTGTTGGCCCTTCCAAACCCCAATCTTCTTTTATATTTTTAATTAATTTGCTTTGTATTGGAGTATATTTGCTTTACAATGTTGGGTTAGTTTCTGCTGTACAACAAAGTCGATCAGCTGTTTGTGTCTATAAATATACACACATATATGTATGGACCTCCTTCTTGAACCTCCCTCCTACCTACCTTAGTCTTCTAAATTCTCTCCTTCCAATCACAGGCTGCTGAGTTCTGGGTGGGGAAAGCACGCACAGCAAAGGAGTTTGGAGAGCCAGGAGGTGAGGAAGGTGGGCTTTGAATTCTGTCTTCCTTTGATGGGCAAGTTTAGAAGGAGGGGCGATATAATAGAGCTAATAGCTTTATGGAAACTTACAGTTTACAGAGAAGGCATTTTACATGCATTATCACACTCAGGGCTCACAATAACCTGAGAAGGGGCTAGACACCCCTTTCTGCTATTGACCAAGGAAAAGCAGCCTAGTGGCAGCAGAGCCTAGACTTTTCTGACTAAATCTCGTGTTCATTGCATTCTTCCATGCTCAGGATTCTTCTTTGGTGTACAAGAGCTTGCCTTTGGTTGATTCAAGTGTCCTGTGGTTCATTTGGTGAAAACTTAGCTTTCACCTTCTGAATTGTATTTGATCTTAGAGTGACTATTGTTCCCATTTTACAAATGGGTAAACTGAGGTTCACTCAGTTCAAGGTCACTGACTATTAAGACATTAAGCCTGGATTGAAAGCAGTTTTTCTGCTTCATGGTTTGGTGACCTCCACATTCTATCCTGCTAATATTAAGCAGTAGGAGCACATGATTAATGTTATATGTTTAGAGAAACAAAATACTGCCTTATTCATGGGGAAAAATGAATGACTACCTGAACTTTTTTTCCTTAGACTTTTATGAGTGCCACAGATACATCCTAATATAAAACAGAGCTCTATTTTATTAGATTCCCATTTCTTTGCAACAGACTTTGCTAAAATTACATATTTTAATCTGAAAAATTAAGACATAAGAATGTAATTTCTGTGAAAACACCTAAAGTAAGTGGAGTATTACTCTCTAAGCAGGAACTGTTTCAAGTCAAATGCTGATGACTGTTAAGGAAACCAATTTCTCAGTATTAACTTGGAAATCAGCAAATTCGTCAGTTGGTTTTTAAAATCACTTCTCCCTGGTTTCCTTTTCCTCTTTTGATCATTTTGCTGCACTTGCAATTTGATGTCTCACTCCTGGCTCTCCTGTCTGCAAACTCTGTTTAGTGCAAAGCTTTGCAGAAAGAAAAAAAAAAAATCTCTTATTTGACCATGAACTTTCGATGATCTAGTTAGCGTTACTGTCAAGCTTCCCGCGGTCTTTTTGAAAAGCAGGACTTGTCCGTGCTGCCCTCTGGCCAACTTCAGTGGGACTAAAACGCTCGCAAGAGCCATCAAACTGCCTGACGGCTTGTCACCAGCGAGGCTCCATTAATTTACACACATTTTCCACTGTTTGGCATCTACCATGATAACTCTTTTCTCTTCCAAGCAGCTCCTGTTTGCATTTAACACTTGGGTTAATTTTCATCAGAGTTTAAATTTAGCCATCAGTTATTTCAGGGGAGCTGTCAGCCAACATATGGAGAGAGAAGGGGGGAAAAAAATCCTTCTGAATTTATAATAAAGCGGAATCTGTTGAATGTGGAACAAAAACCAGCTGCGATGGAGGGAGGCCCTGGCGGGCAGAGTGGGGTCAACGAAGAGTTGCCGAGTGGATTAGCTGCGCTATTCACCGGAGCCGCATCTGGGCACCTCCGAGCTTCTTGATATATCAAAAAATGATGGAAAGACACAGTTCAATTTGTCCCCCTTTTATAAAGGATAATTAACCTGTCAGTCTTGCTACTTTAACAACTTCATTAAATGGGAAGTGAACTGGGTGCTGAGAAGTCTTGTCTTTCTCCAGAAGGAACACAGGGCATGTGTATAAATGGGGGAAGAGGAAGGAAAACATACGCACCCCGAGAATACTGTCTGGTTCCTGAAAAATGGAACATGCTCCTTCCAATTATGTAATAATCCCACCTTGACTAGGACCTGCTCAAAGTAATTTTTCTGAACTCGGAAGGCAGAGGAAATAATGTCATAGCCCAACTAGGCCAGAGAAGCACACCATTTAAAAATTGAGGTTATGGGGTTTCAGATGTTGTTGGGCCAAACTATTTAAGACCGAAAATGATGGCTACTAAAGGTGAACAGCATTTCACAAGTAATAAAAGGAAATGAAAACAGAGCCTCCTCGGTCCTCGCCCCTTCCCCCAGCGCCGGCTCACAAGGGCTGCCGCCTATGTTAACTGCGGAATAAATAAATCCTTTCTTGACTACTATTAAGAGTCCAAACTTTAAAATGCATCCATTCAAGAAAAAAAGAGCACTTACACATCATTTTAGTGTTTGAAACCTTAAGTCATCCTAACTTTTTCTTTTTTAAAGCCAGCATCCTGTATATCTCAAGTAACTGACATAGTACTGTAGTTTAATTAAGATTATCATTTTCTTTTTAGAAATTCGACTCTGTAAATGAGCCAAGGGGCACAGTAAAAAAGTTAATTATAAAATATTTTTCAAATTTTGTTCAAATCAAAATTGCATTATTTCCAATTGAAATGGTTTTATGAGGCTGGCAACTCTGTTCTGTAATATCACATCAAGTGATTACAAAATAATAACTTATCACAAAGTAATTATAAAAAAATTCAACTAGCTAGAGTCAGGATAAAATGTAACACGATTTTCTTGTGAACATAGTCGGAAACTCTCAAAGTGATCATGTAATTCAAGAAAGGGACTATTTTAAATGAAAAACCAAACTTTGAATAACTAAAATTATGAACTAATTTATATCTTCTCAATTTCTCTTTTGTTAATTTTCTCATGAGATTAAAAAGTATTTTGTGAAGCTAATATTACCCCTTTGAAGTTCATAATTCCAAACTACATTTATTTTATAATTATTATGAACTATGATTTTTTTTACTTTGAATTCATTTATAATGTTTCATTTTTAGTAATTTGTGAACACACTAGAAAGGCAAAAAGTTCATTATTATCTTTTAGTGTAATGGATGCTATTTAAATGAAAAGCTTTCAATGTTATGAGTGAATCTTAGAAAAGAGAGTGACAGTGTTATTCATGAAAATATTTGCAAGCTTTATTTGATGGAGACATCAAAATTCACCTACTTTTATCTTATTTGAAACAAGACGTGGTACAGCTCCTAGGGTAGTTAAACAACTATAGCAGTTCTGCAGTTAATATTTTAAAACATAGCTAAAGTTTTCATACTTTTTATAATGAAAATAGCCTAATTTCATAGAAACAATCACTAAAAAAAAAAAAGAAACACCAAAAAAAAAAAAAGAGAGAGAGAGAGAGATGACCCTTTCTAAAAATCAGTGGTGTTCAGAGGTTTTCAGAGCACATTTGGTTTTATCATATTAGTTATAGGATTTCTATTTACCTCACCTAGCTGAGGATTTTATCTATCATAAAGAAGACAATTCATCTTTGTTACTATTTTTGGAAAGAGAGCTGGTCCTTAGTGGTCTCCAAAGTGACTTTCTCCTGAACTTGCCTGTCTCTCCACTTAGACAATAATTAAGATGATCCATTTTGTATGGGTCGGACTTAGACCTCTGTCTGCATGCATTTGCAGAGAAGAACTAAAAGCTTTGTTAGTTCTTCCCCCATCGTATTGTAAAAAGGGGACCCGTGATTCAGAGTGGCAAATGTTCTTGCCACTGGTGCTTTTCCACGTCTTACATGATCTCAAAAATCATGGTGGCAGACACGCTACACCATGAGTGTTTTTCTGCCGCAGTGACACCACACCTTTTTATAGATAGCGTTTGGCATGTTTGCTTGCCATGTCTTTTAGAGGAAAGACCCAAGGGCCATTGAGATTAGCAGGCACCTCGCCCATGTCACCCTCTCCAGCCGGTCTGGCACCAGGGGCATTGCAGACTGAAAAGGAAATGACTCTGATTCCGTCTGCACTAATACTGATAGACTGCAAATGTTAAGAAAAGCGGTATCGGTCAGAGCCTGTTGGGCATTCTCTGTATATAAATGAAAAGCAGCAAGGAGAGGGGAGAAGGTTTTAAAAGGAGATTACATCCTACTTTAGGGTCCAGAGGCAGGTTCCTTTGACTGTGGCCCTGAAAGAAGTTACAGAATGATCCAAGGCCTAATGGTAGAAACCAAGTGACTCCACTTACCCAAATAAAACACTCCAAATGGTAAACATCACTGCCTGAATGTCCATATGGGTTTGTCAGGCAGTCGTCTCTCGCAATTTGGAGTGTACACACACATCCGACTGGATCAAACTTTGTTTTGAGTGAAGAAAATGTTTTAATTCAGCTGTGAGCCTCCTTTTTGTTACTTATTCTAAGACAACAAAGCCCTGCTAATTTTAGAGAGAAAAGAGATTGAGTAAAAAGCTAAAATGAGCAGCTAGTCCCCCCAAATAAACATGGGAAGAAACTCCATTTCCTATTGTAACAAAATGTTTAAATTGCCTCAGATTTAATCACTGTAATTTAGTCATTTTGTGAATGTAGGTCAGCCATTTGTTGGCAGTGATGTTTTCTTGTTTAAAGAGCATTTTTTTCCACTAATAACCTTCAAATTTGCAGCCAATGTATTCCGAAGAAGTGAGAATGATCAATGAAGCATAAATATAATTAGATAGCCTTGTATGCAGCACAAGGAAAACCATCTACAAAGAGTTCTCTGAGCTTGATTTTAAGATCGAGTCCCCTCAGTTTGTGCCTGCATTAGTAATTGAGAATGAAGTGGTGGTTATAACAGATATGACTTAGGCGTTGGCAGCAACTGTGAAAACCTGTTATCTTCATTTCATGATTTTGCTTTTCTTATGTTATCACCAGACTATGTCATAAAGTTATCCCCGCTACCATCACTGCCACCAGCACACTACAAGGAGAGGAGGTATCATCTCAGGAGTTTAAGGGTTGCTTATCTGGATGTTTTTTGAAACTATTCATTTGGCTTTGTGGTTATATGGAGAGCCACACAAAGCTGCGAGGCCCACAGGGTTGCAGAGTGTGGACTGAAATCCCTTTGTCTTAATACTTACAACAGAAATGCCTATACTACTTTCCACTTCTTTTACTTACATTTTAGAAACAGAGAAATAGCAATATTTCAAATCAGATCACCAGCTCTCCTGTGTAGTCCTAAATTTGCAAAGAATCATTTCTTTTTGGGAGGTCAGAGGTGAATTAACTTCTCTTGGGTAAGAGAGGAATTGAAACACTTCTTTGGTAGTAGAATTGCAGGTTAGGAACTCAATGTGGTTTTGAATCAAATAATTATAATGATGTCATTTGCCCATGACATGTTTTGTAGCTTTGAAAGTACAACTTTGTCTTGTTATTTGAGATCTTGGTTTTTGAAAACCTTATGTTTAACAAAGTTGAAGCTAGATTGTTTTGAAATTGTGATTAATTCACACATGCTCATATTTTGGGCTGGCCAAATATGACTTTTCAGGGCACTAAATTCCACTTGGTTTCAAAGGTTTCTCTTTGCTTCATTGTGTGACAAGTAACTAAAATTCTATGTGGCAATATATAGCCACCTTATAGGTAAGAACTTTATAAATTTTCATATCCTAGGGCTCATTTCTATAAATTTCCCATTTTTTAAATTTTATTTTAATTGAAGTATAGTAGCTTCACAATATTATATAAGCTACAGGAGGACAGTATACTAATTCACAATTTTTAAAGGTTATACTCCACTTATGATTATTATAAAATATTGGCTATGTTCCCTGTGTTGGACAATATGTCTTTGTAGCTTATTTTGTACATGATCGTTTGTAGCTCTTAGTCTAAGGCTTATTTCCGTAAGTTTCTCATTTTTATAAGTGTTTCTCAGCTCACTATCTGTTAGCCGACAAAGTAAGTGCCGTGGGACATCTTTTGTTAATTGAATGTTCTAGATAAACAAGCACTGCTGTCCCCGTATTTTTCTATTCACAAAGTAGTTGTCTAGGTCCTGTGAGGCCACCACTTATCAGTGAAGCCCTGGTGATTTCCCTCCCCTGGTTCTGTAACAAGTAAAGATCACTCACTGTATATTCAAATACACTCTTCCTCTTGATAGCTTATTATCCCTCGGTATGGACTTGTCAAACTCTGTAGCACCCTCCCCAGTCCTGCAATCTAGCAGGTCCTGGAGAGTCACTGAGGCGGCTGTAGCGTTCTGTAGCATTCTCACAATCACAAGGAAAGCAAGATGGTACCCAAATACACACAGAGAATGAACTGGGGGACTTCCCTGGTGCTCCAATGGTTAAGACTTCGCCTTCCCATGCAGAGAGTGCAAGTTCAATCCCTGGTCAGGGAACTAAGATCCCACCTGCCTGGAGGCCAAAAAAAACTGAAAAATAAATCAGAAGCAATACTGTAACATATTCAATAAAGATTTTAAGAATAGTTCACATTAAAGAATAAATTAATTAAGAACAATTAACTGATGCTCAGACATACTGAATAATTTGCTCATGGAGATCTAGCCATTCAGTGACAAAATCAGGGTTTGCAGTCTGGGCTTTTGAATTTCACAGCCATGGTACTTCTGCCTTACACATCCATGTAGGTGTCTTGAACCCAGCACGATAAATGATTTCTCCTTCTGTCATCTCAGAGTGCCTGGCATGGAGCCATGCTCATGGTAGGCACCCACTAATACACCATGATTCTACAATTTCCAAGCATTCCTCAGGTAGATGGCCAATCCACTTCATCTTTTTATTTTTCTGACTGGTCCTTGTGTCTTGTGGGCTCTCAGTTTCCTGACCAGAGACTGAATCTGGGCCATGGCAGTGAAAGCTGAGAATCTTGAACATTAGGCCACCAAGGAATTCCCCCAACCATTTCATCTCAACCATCCATTTACCTGTCTGCCCCTTGTATGAGATTTTCTCTTGCTTTTCTTCACAACCCCAGGGTCTAACACATGGTTGTCTCTCAATAATCAAGAGAGGCACGATAGAGGAGGCATCCAAATGCAGCCAACAGGGGCAGGGATAAGCCCCTCTGTAGTATTTGTAAAGATGAAACTTAGTAGAAAACTCCTGATATTATCACTAAGTTTTCTTGTTAAGAGATAGAGACTTTAAAAAAATAACATTCGTGCTGGACCATAACTGTAGATGCAAATGGCCATGAAAGCAAGTAGAACCTGTGCAAACATCCCAAAAGTCCCTGAGCGTACTTTTGTCTGTTTTTACTGAATCTTTAATCTTAGCTTGCTCCGAATGTCAATTTTATCATTCCTTGAATATTTTTTAAAGGCTGCTTTCCAGGTTAGCAACACATATATGTTTCAATTTGTTGTTGAATTAGGCACTGGAAGTCCCACCTGATGTGACTATACACTTGCCTCTCCCTTTGCATGTGGATATACAGTGATCCATGTATAGAGCATCAGTGAAATAGACAGAATTGTTTCTTATGGGTTGAATTGTATCCACACTGCCAAGTATGCTGAGGTCCTAATCCTTACTAGGATCACATCTGTCAATGTGATCTTATTTGAAAACTGGGTCAATGCAAATGGAGTCAGGTTAAGATGACATAGAAAACAAACTATGGTTACCAAAGGGGAAAGGGGAAAGCATGGGATAAATTAGGAGTTTGGGATTAACAGATACACACTACTATAAATAAAATAGATAAACAACAAGGACCTATTGTATAGCTAAGGGAACTATATTCAGTACCTTATAATAGCATATAATGAAAAAGAACCTTAAAAAGGTAATGTGTATATATATATAAACTGAATCAATTTTCTATATACCTAAAACCAATGCAACATTATAAATCAAGTATATTTCAATTTAAAAAATAGGAAAAAATGATATGTATGTGTATATATACATATATCATATAGTATCCTAAAATACTATAAAATTATAAGAAAACAACATTTAAAAATGTTTAGGCTATTGAAACATGTTAATTATCATATGTGTAATCAATCGCCAGCCCAGGATTGATGCTTGGGGCAGGTGCACCGAGATTTCCCGGGGGGGAGGGAGGAGGGGGGGAGGAGGGAGGGGGGTTCTGGAGGAGGAGCATATGTAAACCCATGGCGATATCATGTCATTGTATGGCAAAACTAAAAAAAAAAAAAAAATGTTTAGGCTAATTTGGAGTTAAGAAATGCAAAAAGACAAAATGATTGTCTGAGGAGGTCTTACAAATAGCTGAGAAAAGAAGAAAAGCTAAAGGAAAAGGAGGAAAGGAAAGATATATCCATCTGAATGTGGAGTTCCAAAGAATAGCAAGGAGAGATAAGAAAGTCTTCCTCAGTGATAAGTGCAAAGAAATAAAAGAAAACAATAGAATGGGAAAGACTAGAGATCTCTTCAAGAAAATTAGAGATACCAAGGGGACACTTCATGCAAAGGTGGGCACAATAAAGGACAGAAATGGTATGGACCTAACAGAAGCAGAAGATATTAAGAAGAGGTGGCAAGAATACACAGAAGAAAAATATGAAAAAAATTGTCATGACCCAGATAACCATGATCACTCACCTAGAGCCAGACATCCTGGAATGTGAAGTCAAGTGGGCCTTAGGAAGCATCATTATGAAAAAGCTAGTGAAGGTGATACAATTCCAGTTGAGCTATTTAAATCCGTAAAGATGATGCTGTGAAAGTGCTGCACTCAACATGCCAGCAAATTTGGAAATCTCAGCAGTGGCCACGGGACTAGAAAATGTCAGTTTTCATTCCAATCTCAAAGAAAGGCAACGCCAAAGAATGCTCAAACTACCACACAATTGCACTCATCTCACACACTAGTAAAATTATGCTCAAAATTCTCCAAGCCAGCCTTCAACAGTACGTGCACTGAGAGCTTCCAGGTGTTCAAGCTGGATTTAGAAAAGACAGAGGAACCAGAGATCAAATTGCCAACATCTGCTGGATCCTAGAAAAAGCAAGAGAGTTCCAGAAAAACATTTGCTTCTGTTCATTGACTATGCCAAAATCTTTGGCTGTGTGGATCACAACAAACAATGGAAAATTCTTAAAGAGATGGGACTTACCACCTGACCTGCCTCCTGAGAAATCTGTATGCAGGTCAAGAAGTGACAGTTAGAACTAGACATGTAACAACAGACTGGTTCCAAATTGGGAAAGGTGTACATTAAGAATGTATATTGTCACCCAACTTATTTAACTTCTATGCAGAGTACATCATGTGAAATGGCAGGCTGGAAGAAGCACAAGCTGGAATCAAGATTGCTGGGAGAAATATCAATAACCTCAGATATGCAGATGACACCACCTTTATGGCAGAAAGTGAAGAGGAACTAAAAAGCCTTTTGCTGAAGGTGAAAGAGGAGAGTGAAAAAGCTGGCTTAAAACTCAACATTCAAAAAATGAGTATCTTGGCATCCAGTCCCATCACCTCATGGCAAATAGATGGGGAAACAAAGGAAACAGTGACAGATTTTATTTTCTTGAGCTCCAAAATCACTGTAGATGGTGACTGCAGCTTTGAAATTAAAAGATGTTTACTCCCTGGAAGAAAAGCTATGACAAACCTAGAGAGTTTGGTTTTTCCAGTAGTCATGTATGGATGTGAGAGTTGGACCCTAAAGAAAGCTGAGCACCAAAGAATTGATGCTTTTGAACTGTGGTATTGGAGAACACTCTTGAGAGTCCCTTGGACTGCAAGGAGATCCAACCAGTCCATCCGAAAGGAAATCAGTCCTGAATATTCATTGGAAGGACTGATGCTGAAGCTGAAGCTCCAATACTTTGGCCACCTGATGCAAAGAACGGACTTGTTAGAAATGACCCCAATGCTGTGAAAGATTAAAGACAGGAGGAAAAGTAGATGTCAGAGGATGAGATGGTTGGATGGCATCACTGACTCAATGGACATGAGTTTGAACAAGCTCTAAGAGTTGGTAATGGACAGGAGAGCCTGCAGTCCATGGGTTCTCAAAGTGTGGGACATGACTGAGTGACTGAACTGACTTTGCAGTTAATTCGAAAATAAATTGATATGATATAATACTATCATAAAGAAAAGATGAGTTCTTTAAAGTAAAAGAAAATGTTAATTCCTCAGTCATGTCCGACTCTTTTGGAGCCCGCCAGGCTCCTCTGTCCATGGACTTCTCCAGGCAAGAATACTGGAGTAGATCACCATGCCCTTCTCCAGGGAATCTTCCTGACCTAGGGATCAAACCCAGGTCACCCTCACTGCAGGCAGATTTTTTACCATTTGAGATACCCGGGAAGCCCCAGTGGACCCTAATGCCATATGACTGGTGTCCTTAAAAGAGGGAAAATTTGAATACAGAGACTAATATGCATAAATGAACACTAAATGAAGAGGAAATCAGAGAGCAGGTGATGCCTCTACAAGCTAAGGAAATGCCAAAGATTGCCGCCAGAAGCTAAGGGAGAAGCATGGACAGAGCGCCCTGCAAACACCTTCAGAAGGAATCAGTGTTGCTGACACCTTGATCTTGAACTTCTGTGAGATAATAAATGGCTGTTTGTTTTTTTTTTTAAGCTACCCAGTTTGTGGGTACTTCCTTCCAGCAGCTTTAGGAAACAGATACACTTGGCTTACATTGGATTTCTAGACGATGGCCTTTAATTAAATGGCTTCTGTCTCGACTTACAGTGAAAAGGAAAATGGTGTCTTCCTTGTTTGTTTTTCTCGCTGGCATAAAGATACATATATTTGGGTTATTATAAAAATGTTGTAAAGAAAACATTAATTTTAGAGTACTTAAGAAAAAGACATTTTTGTCATATTTTTTTTTTGTACTCTGCAAATAAACTGAATGCTAATGATAGCCTGGGACTGAATATTTTACTAGAGATGATGCAAGATATAATCCTTTATTGCAAAGGTGAATAAAAGGAAAATCCAGGTATGCTTATTGGATGGCACTGGGGTTTCTGGGAGATGTCTGGGGGAAGGGAGCTAAGAGCAGGCAGTGAAGGTTGAGCTTGTTTCCTCTGCATCATTAAAGAAGCTCCTGTTTTAGAGCTGGTTTCATGGACAGGAGTCCTACATAAGTTTTCTTTTCAAAATGGGACTTAACTGCTTTGAATAAATGAAACCATTTCTTTGGCACTGTTTCCTGCCATGATTCTTCAGAACTACCAGCCCTACAGAGCTGTAGGCCTTATTTAGATAAGTAGATAGAGCAATTTAAAGTTAATTAAAATATCGTTTTTTTTGAGATCACTCTATTTCCAATATCTCTTAAAATCATTGGAGGAAAGTCTGGACATATCTAAATCCACACTGAGGAATGAATGCTTCTGCTAGTCATATCACTGGTTTTATTGCCTTCAAACCTTTTGGAAGAATTAAATTCATTTGCTGGTATATTTATTCTCTGATCTGAAAAAGGAAAGGATCTCCTGGCTCTGTGAACCCTCTACTCATATTGATTGTCCTTTTCTTAAAAATGCTTTCTAGTAAGTGATTTCCCTCCTTCTAACCTTGAAATAACATTTGTATATCTTAAAACCAGATCTGCTTTCTGAGATATTAATTGCAGATCCTTAGTGATCAGTGTTCTTTATTTAAATTGAAAGACTATTTAATAAACACTCACTATAATGAGGGCCCTGGTGCTCTTCTCACCACCTGAGCGGATCTGACTCTCAGCTAGTCTTGACTGTCTCAAACAGTTGTGATATATTGAGCTGTACCCCACATTCAACTGTTATGCTATAAGGCCAACCACTTTCAGATTCCAATTCTTTCTTGATTCTTTAAAATATGGCCCTTTAGCCTCAACCAGGTCCCTCTCTCCACCCTCAACTATTCCTTGACTTCATTCCATTTATTCCTGTCTTTTTGTATTCACTTAGGGCTCTGCCTACATACAGATCAAAAACACAGATCAACAGCTCCTTCCATATTTAAAAAAATCAATCCCAAATTCCTTAAGGTGAACCCAAGCCTCTTTGTCTGCCCCCTTTCTTCTCTAAAGAAGTCAAATGTTTGACAGAGTCCATGACAGCAAGAGAAGAGGATGCTTTTCTGATTCCCTTCACTCGCCTTCCCCTTTTTTGGTCTAGAATATTGCCAGACCTTACTTCATCCTACAGTTGCTTCTTTCAGTTTCAGGGAGGTCTAGCTTATTTCTCCAATCAGATTATAAATGACTTGAGGGTGTGGAACAGGTCCTGGCCTTCATTTGGGTTCCTCATAGAGCTAACAGGGCTACCTATGCTTGAATGCCTAGAAAAGAACATTGGATTAAATTAACTGAATTCTGAAATTTCACCACACAGAAAGCATGTCTAGTATAGTATTTCTGCTTTCATGGCAGAAGTAGGAGTGATGGCAAAGTCAATTTCAGTGGATATTCTTGACAGGATCATCAAGATGATGTGGATGTCGATATCAGCCATGTGCTAACACCAGTTTTCCAACACAGGCCACTCCTTCAGACTTGGGGCTGGTAATAAATCATTCACCTGTGACACTAAGCATTTAGCAAAGGAGCCTCAGCTTAGAAAGCAGGAAGATCCAGAAGGTTGAGAATAAAGAGTCTCTTCTGTAAACCTTGTCCAATTATAAGCACCTAGTAGGTACTTAATAAATGTTAACAACACATAGATGAATATAAGACTAAAACTGTCACCAAGGACAGTTGCACAGACCAAGTACCATTCATTTTAGTAAGACAAAGATTTGCATTTTCTCTAATACTTTGTATTCTTAAAAAAGAGGATAGATAATTGCCTTCGAACAGTTCTCTGAAATTTGACTTGGAAAGCTCCAACAATTTTCTTTAATCTCTTAAACTGAATCCATTTGTTCCTTCTAGAAAGAAAATTAAAATACAGCCACTTCAACATAATACAGAGAGTACTCTTGACTCTGAATGCTTCTCTACGTTTACATAGTTCTCTGAAATAACAGGCTCTTCACTGTTGCTTTTTTTTTTTTTGCTGACAAATGGGTGATAAAGTGACACCTTTCTAATGATTCAAGACCAGAAAGATATTTACGTAGTTCATGGTGTTGAATCCATGTGTTCTGTCTATTTGGATCAGGACTGTCTATTGACCCAATCGACGTAAGTGAACTGTTACTTTCTGGTGGTCTTTTAAAAGTCTTCTACTTAATGTTCTGTGTTTCCTCATCACCAGCTTTGCCTTTCCTTAGTATTTTCCAATTTGGAAAAGAAAATTCTGCGTATTTAGGGAGCAGCTGCAAAGCATGTCTTATTCATCGCATGCCATCATTCTGTTTCTCCAGCAGTCTGACTGCAAATTTCAGTGATCACATAGGTAATGGGGCATTTGGGATTTCTGGAATAAAACTAGCTGTGTCCCCATAACTCGTATTCCCAGATTGCCTCAGCATTCTGATATTATATTCAGTTTGTTCTTATCCAGATGGTTTTAGCTAGAGCTCCTTTATGCATTTCCTGTGTTCACCCTGACCTTGCCTAAGGGACTCCCCCATGGCCTCAAAGGCAGAAGAATGTACCTTTCCCCAGAAAATTCTAAAGAAGCTGATTCTCTACAGGAAATTATTAGGGGCAGAAACAATGAAACAAAGTTGACTGCCTAGTATCCATTTTTAACACAGCCAGGAAAGCAATCACTACACATTCACTGGCACCCGTGCGTGGGCACACACACACACACACAGACACACACACACACACACACACAGACACACAGACACACACACACACACACTATAACTTAGTCTATAACAGGATACCTGA
>ML660213.1:3762863-3833587 GCA_007570785.1 Antilocapra americana
ACACACACACACACTATAACTTAGTCTATAACAGGATACCTGAGTTTAAAAATTCTCTAAATCAAGATACTCTTTCACTTGTTTCTCTGACTCTCACAGTAAGACTTCTTACACTTACACAAAGCAGCATCTCCTTTCAGGAGGGATAAAGGAGTCAGTGGCTCCTTTCCTTAATTCAGGGGAACCAAGGAAATGCACCTGTAGTGGAGAATGAATATTCTAATGCTTCCGAACCTTTTGGTGAAGGTGAAGGGGGCTTGTTGAAAACATTGCTGTGAGCAGATGGACCCCTGAAACCATCTGCTATGAAGCAACTAAATGTTCAATGATGCATTACAGAATTATTTAGCTCTCAAAGAGCCTGAAAGTAGTTAGTAATGATGGCATCTGTACCGAGAGCAAACAACCTATTTATATATGATCTATTACTTCATAAACTGTTTGGAGACCCTCCCTTCTTAAAGAAGCAGCAGCGTTCTTGATTGCAAGGTATAAAACTGTTACTGAAAAAAGTAGTAAATTCAGTTTTAAAATGAACATCCTTTTTCCTCCTTTGGGTTCAGTCAACATTTTGCTGAACCCAATTTTTTTTCTCATTCATCATTAAAAGTATACCTGACTGAGATTATTTGATACCACTTAGAAGGAAACAGTGTATGTTTTCATTTATCCAAATCATATCCCTTGAATACTTTAATATGTACAAAAATGTACCATCTTTTTTCAAAAGACAGTTTTCTATTATAACAGTTGGTGTCCTTTATGTAAAAAAAAAAAAACTAGACCAACAAAATTAGGCGAAAGAAAATAAGTTATTTACCAAAGAAAACCACTGTTAATTTTCTTCAGCTCTTTTTCCATACTTGGTTTTAAAGCAAACACTAAATTTTGTTCTATAATCCTTACAAAAGTATGTGCCTTCTCATAGAGAACTGATCCTGTGATATAGAACTTGATGATATATTCCCTTTACTCATGGTCTTATGGAAATACATAAAACTCAAACTGGTTTATTCATATACTGGAGTACTACTCACCCTGAAACAGAACAAACAAGTAATATTCACAGTGCCATGGTTGAAGTTCAAATGTATCATGCTAAATGAAAGAAGCCAGACCTAAAAGGCTACATGCATTATGGCTGCGTTTATATGCCATTCTGCTAAAGGCAAAAGAGCAGACCAGTGGTTACCAGGGTTTAAAGATGAGGAAAAGTTTGACTAGAAAGAGAAAGCATGAAGGATTTTTTTTTGGTAGCACAATAGAATCGTTCTATATTTTGACTGAGGTAGAGGTTATATGACTATATGGATTTGCCAAGTGCATAAAACTGCATACCCAAAAGAACAGAGTTGACTTTATGTCCATTAAAAAAGAAATGTTTGATTACTATTCAAAAGAGTATACACCACAGAAGTAATCAGATCTCAGGTTTACGCTTGCTTAAGGAAATGCATTTATCCATTCAACAATAATTTATTGAGTGCTACCATCTTCCAGGCTTCCCTGGTGGCTTAGTGGTAAAGAATCTGCCTGCCAGTGCAGGAGATGTGGGTTCGATCCTTGGGTTAGGAAGACCCTCTGGAGAAGGAAATGGCAACTCCCTCCAGTATTCTTGCCTGGGAAATCTCATGGACAGAGAGACCTAGTGGGCTACAGGCAATGGAGTCATAAATAGTCAGACATGACTTAGTGCCTCCACAACATCAACAGTCATATTCCAGGCACAGGTGGGACCTGGGGACAGAGCAATGAATAAATAAAATATCTGTGTTCAGGGAGCTTGCGTCCTAGTGAGGGAAGACAGTAAGGAAAATAACCAGGTTACATTAGATTATGGTTAGTGCTATAGAGCAAAGCAAAGCAGAGAACAGGGTGAAAGAGAGGGCGTCCCTGAGAAGATATCATTTGTACAAAGTCTTGGAGATGAGAGGATGAGATCTGTGGCTATCTGGGGAAGACAGAAGAAAGGCTTAAAGGTCCAGAGGGAGAGCTGTGTTTGGTGCAAACCAAGGAGAGAAGGGATGTCTGGCCTCGAGGGCTGAGAGGGAGAGCAGTGGGAGCTGAGGTCAGTGGGGCAGGGAGGTGGGTCTGGTGAGGATTCTAGACAAATGTAGAGATTTGCCTTTACTCTGCATGAGGAGTGCTATTGGAAGGTTTTGAGTAGAAGAGCAGTATGATCTTAACTTACATTGAAAATTAATAGGGGAAAACAAATCTGACTCCATATTAGATCTGTTTCTTTTGCTTTAAGCTTTGTATTCTTTTGCTTTTGCTACAAGATAAGGATGTTGCCTTTAGTTTGAAATATACAGGGAAATTCATTCTCAAGCCTCTGACCTTTAAAGGTGTAACAATTTTCCATTCATATAAAGATAAAAAGTTGCATAAAAGAGAATAACACATCTTGTTGGAAGTTTACAGGAACATCATGACCAGACCTACATGGGCAGCTGCAAGAACAAACGATTTTGATGTGAAGAGGTTTACAACAATTAACCACATGCCCTCCCCTTTTGGCGTAAGAAAAGCCTGAATTCTAACTCAGGTAAAATGATTCTTTGGGACACTAGTCCACCATTTTCTCAGTCTGCTGGATTTCCAAATGGAATCGCTATTTCTTACGCCAACAACTCATCTCTCGATTTCCTGGCCCAATGTGTGGTGAGCAGTATGACCTTGGACTCAGTAACAAAGAGAGATCAGTTTGGTTGCTATTGTAAAATAGAATGTATGGTATGTGTGGGCGTGTTAAACAGAAGTGGGAAACCAATCAGGAGATTAGTACAATCCATGAAGAGACAGGGTGACCTGGGACTGAGGTGGTAGTGGTAGAACTGATGAAGAGTAATGGGATTCTAGATAGATCTGGAATTGATAATAGAATTTCATCACTGAAGATGTAGAGTGTGAGAGAGGCAACAAGGAAGACTCAAGGTTGGATTGATGCTAACTAAATATTAATTTTTATATATTGTATGTTGTCTATTGATGGGTTTGCCGTTAACTATAGTGGGGAAGTCTGTAGGAAGAACAGGTTCAGAAGAGAAGATAAGTTCACAGTTTGAGTTTGTTTTTGAATTTGTTGCATTTGAAATGTGGACTTCCAAGTGGAGATGTCTGGTCAATAGCTGTATGTATGAGTTTGGAGTTCAAGGGGGAAATCCATAGAGGAAATATAAATATAGGCATTGTCAATATATGCAGATGGTATTTTCAGTTGTGAGAGCATTCAAGTCATTTCCAAACAAAGGAGCTTCAGGCACCCTTGCAAAATAAAAAGCAGATCTGAGCTTCCATATATTTACCCTCTAGCCCCCAGAAATCGCAATAAGAAGCATGAAGTGAGCTTCCCCAAACATTTAACTTTTAACTGAGAAATTAGTATTGAAATGATAGAAATAGAAACTTCTTTCATATCCTACTTCCTGAGATGATCCTGTATAATAATCTCCATTATAAATACTTCATATTAACAACATCAAAGGTATGTGCATACCCAGAAGTGACTTTATTGTGAGGTAACCTAGGAATCTGCAGCTTATATGTGGCATATCTATCTATCTAGATACATATATGTATAGGAGGGATGCTTGGTTTCAGACAAATTTTAATTAAAATGATTTTCATTTGGTTATGTACAGAATTATTTAGAAGTAAAAATATAGCAAGAGCTCAGAATATGCATATAAACAAAATTGATACTGTGTAACTATGTATAAAGTATACACTCACACAAATGGCATATGTAAATGAGAAAAAAAGAGCTTTTACTTTCAAATCAACAGTGAACAAGAATTTTTGATATTTAATTCATTTTTCTGAATTAGATGTCTTTTAAAGACTAACTCTTTAAATTATTAATTTTAGGTATATCATCCCAAAATAATATTGTGAAGAGAGTATTAATTTATGCCACTAGAAAACATGGAAATACTCTTTGTTGAATTAATTAATGCTTTTAATTTCTGCTTCTCCTGAGCTTACCAAATTAAAATGACAGTTTCCCCCCAACACAATTTGAAAGCACTATCTTTTACTAAGATATAGCTGAGAAAATTTTCTCCGCTAAGAGGTATCTGAATTTAATCACTAAAGATTTTTCAAAGTTGGGGCAAATAGTTCTCAATTACATAATCCAGCAAATGCTTATCAAGCAATACCTGATAATTTTGGCATCCAATTGACTTGTATTTTGCCTCTTCCTTTAAAAAAAAGTTTGTGACTATGATTTTTCTTTTTCCAGCATTACCAAACACAGTAACTTTGCCTTACCAAATACATTTCTCAAGTATTGCAGAGCAGATGTTTAAATTCAATTTTTATTAATTTGATTAAGGTGTAAAAACACCTCAGAAATCTTGAGCATTCACCCTTTTATCTTACTAGAAGTGAACTAAAAACTCAGCTCTTAATTGAAGCTACAAATTTGCCCCAGAAATATAAAAACATTTTAAAGTAACAGAAAAGGTAAAAATACTATACAACTAGCCTTCTCTTGCTGCCCGGAAAATTAAACCTAGAAAATATTTCTTACAGGAAGTAAGCATTCCCCCCCACCTCCCCACTTGTGTGATGGGTCCATGTTTCATGATATATTTTTATTTGTATTTATTGCCTCAAAAAAAAAGTTCCTGAAATACAGGTGATAGAGCTGAGGGGAAAGCCATGTATGCATGATGCCTCCAGCAGGTACCCTCAAACTACAGAGGTGAAACACAAGCTCTCCCTGTGTCCCCAACGCAGGCTCCATCCGGCTCCCCTTCACCTGTCAATCAAGGAGTCAATTCACCAGTCCATCAAGGAGAGAGGCACAACCCGCAGCTTAATGACAGCCAGATGGCACCCGCCTTTCATGAACTGTGTTCGGAAGTCAGAGTCTGCCTGGGACTAGGCTCTGTGTTCTATCCCCCGGTAATGAAGAGATGTTTTTGTATTCAGTGTAAGCGGTAACGGCTCAGGCGGGAAGTCCTAGCTCACCCCTCTGTGAACAGGGTCCGGTGCTCCAGCGTTCAGGGATGTGCCGTAAACAGTGGTCCCTGATCATTAAAATAAGCAACCTCACTTCCTTCTCCCCGATCTGATTTCTGGGTGATAGGATGTTAATTGAGCCCAGGAAGGAGCTGGGCAAATTTCAGGGGTAGATAGCCAGCCTGCATCTCCAACAGCTGAGAAACGGTGTTGACATTTCAACAGGGGCTGGTATGCGCTTCCTCATGCGGGTTTACCAGAGCTTTCAACCTTGACCTGAAGGGAACACCTCCTCTGGAAGTGACAGGTAATTTAGCCTTCTCGCTAAGTTCTGGGGCTCTCTGGTGGTGAATTATGTATGGTGCTTCTATGATCCAGACACCTGTCCACTGAGAGCCAAACCAAAGCTGATAGATTCCTCTTAAAGACCTTAGATTAGACATAAACTACTCCCCCTTCCAAGAAAAGTCGTCATGATGCCAATCACCTCTCTTCTCCTTTCCTCCCATGATTTCAAAAGGATCTGAGAGAGGCCTAAGACAAACCGAGCAAAGTTTGCTTTTAAAAAGTGATTCCTTAGGTAGCACTCTGGTTTCTTTTTTCCCCACTTCTCTGAAACCGTCCAAAACCCTTTTATGTTGGAACAATAAACTTGTGAATGATGAATTACCCATGTTTGTCTCCCACCCTGACCCTGGCTCTTAAAATAATTCACTAAACTGTATCATTAAGTGTGCTCTATTAATTAAATCAGTTTCCAGCAAGGTTGCCAGCCAGTTTAAAAGCAGCTTTCCGACTAAAAAAAGCAAAATGATGTCGCGCTCTGTTCTTGGCCATAGGTTATAATTTGAGACAGGTGAATCAAACGTTTTGGATCTGAAGAAGAGGAAAAAAGTAATGTCCATGGCACGGAGAAAATCCTGCTGGATATAAAGAGAGGCTAGAGAAATAGACATTCATGAAATGGTTTAAAGCTCATCATGGGTGGCAGGGAGGAACGAGGGGCAGAGTTCTCCTAAAAAAGCTTCAAATGTGTGTCTTGCTCAGATGGTCCCTTTCCAGCCAGATTTTGGCCAGGAGATCATATGGCATCCACAGAACCACCTCAAGGGCAGCTGAAATGGCTCAGGGAATTTGGTGCCCTGGGTAATACCCTTTAAAATGCTATTTTTGTTGTTCACTATTTATAGCACTGGTGGTAACATAGAAGAGGGAGGTTTCCCATCACAGGGAGCATATCTCTTTCTGAAACCCGTTTGAGACTGAAAATTTGCTTGGAGCTCCTGCTGTGAGCCATTCAGCCCAGGACTAACTAACCTTTCATCCTGCTTCTCCCCCTGGAATTGAAGGGGTGAAGCCCACTCTTCTCTGTAGCGGCGGCCACTTCCCCAACTTCCTACCCAGGAGAGTCCAGCAAGGGAAATACGATCACCTGCTGACTCCAGGGCGGCAGGTCCGTATCCATTAAAGATGGGATGTAAATGGGGGAAAATCTCTGAAGAGGAATCCCTCCCTCAGCCATTGTGCTCCAGGGTCCTTGCCGGAATGCAGACGGAGAATCTCATTAGGAATCTAATACAATAAAGACATGTAGATCTTAAGGGTGGGGGTGAAGTGCAAATCAAATTAGCTTCATTACTTTATTCTGCACCTCGCAGCGCTTCTGCCGGTGGACAATTGCATTAGATCAGTGAGGAGATCAAAAGGCAAAACACTCCCTGGAAATTCATTGTCTATTCAAGCAAGACTAGGGGGCTGAGGAGAACTGGGAGGAGAAGGCAGTGGTTAATTGTGTTGACCCAAGACATCGATTTCATACATGTACCCACACTGGTGCTGGCTCCTTTGCTTTGCTGGTCCAACTCCCGGGTCAATGTCTTGTTTCCTGTTGGCGGTGAGAGATGGGACCATGAGGCCTACAGTGAGAAGAGAGAAATCAGTGTCCACGCCTCCAACTTGGCCCTTGAGTCATTTGAACTTTGAGAGTTTTGCTTTGACGCTCCTGTCATGTCAGAAGGCCCTTTGCATTATGTAAGTAAATACACGAGAAGGTTGCCCAAGTGTCTCTAGACCTCTTTTTCCACCACTGAAATGGAGAAGGAGAAATGTTCAGGAAGGGAAATGTGAACATATTTGGCTATAAAAATTGGTGGCATGTGTATCTTGACAAGAGATAGAGCCAGAAACATTCTTGTTTTTGCAAATTGAACTACAGGTAAATATGACAGCAAAGTAAAGAGCACCATAATTCAACACATGCTGTTAACTGAGGTACTAGGAGTTGGAGGAAGACAGAATTGAATGGCATGTACCAGAAACAAAGAAAAGGCTCCAAACAAAGCAACAACAACAGCAAAATAACAGGCAGTGTGTCTGTCAGTGAGTTTGGTGCTTTTCTAGATATATATGAGAAGATATAAGAATTGGGATCATAAAATCTTCTCTGTAGGTTTTCCCCAGAGCATTGTGTGCCTCATTCCTGATCTCCACCCTGAACACCTTTCAGATATGTTGGAGGTCAGTGACTAGTGATTTGATCCTCATAGAGGCAGATGGTTAGTGCCAATTTTTAGTTTGTAGGCTTTAGTTAATAATAATTTATGAATATTGGTCCATTATTTGTCACAAAGGAGCCATCCTAATGTAAGACATTAATAAGAGGAGATTCCATGCTTGGGTATATAGGAAAGCTCTGTACTACCTTCTCAATAAATCTGAAACTATTTTAAAAAGTAAAGTCTGTAATAAACAGTGGATAACATGGCCATACTCAATCAAGTGGAAAGTAATGCCAGAGACCTCTATACTAAATTCCTTTTCTAGTAGAGTTGGTGCTCATCAGAAAATCAAACCACTGGAATATTGCCAGATTGAACTTAATGGAAATTAATCTTAAAATTTAAAAAAAATTAGGCACTAGTAACTATTGACATCATCTGAAACTATTGTCTTATTCAATAACTGCAGAAGAAAGATGATAAATCCACTGAGGAAGTTTATTTTGGTTAGTTTGCTTTTGTTTTTAGGTCTTCTTTTACTGTGTAACTATTAATGGAACACTTTACAAATCAACAAATGCTGTATAGTATTGGGCTGGCCATAAAGTTCATTTGGATTTGTCCATAAGATACTATGGAAAAACCAGAACTAACTTTTTGGCCAACCCAATATTATCCAGTGGCCACATGTGTTCTCTCTCTCTTTCCTTCTTCTCACTCACTCACACCTTCAAACATATAACATCTTATCCCCAACCCCTTCACCCGACTCCATGAAGATAATTGTGGTTGATGGAATAACCTCTTGGGTCAAAGGCCCATCTAAAATTCCAGACAATCCATTGACCTACACATCAATAGATACATCCTGACAATCAACTCTGCGCAGTTGCTGAGAGCAATATGAAAGGGAATAGAGCATACTATAAAAAAAGAAAATCCTAAGACAGAACAGGAATTGGCACACTTCTGTGGTTTGTCTTCCCAGAAGTATAACCAATAGATAGCACCGTTTCTAGACTGTTCAGGGGGACTGCAACTTCTCAATTCAAAGTTTTACAGAAAAAAAAAAATGAACTTGAGCCAATCCCTGAAAGAGTGTTGGATTTGAATAAGGTGGGAAATTGGGAGCAGAGGAAAAGTATGGCAAGGGCGTGGGGAATGGGTAACATAAGAAGAAGAGACTACTGTGATTTGAAAAGTGTGTACCTACATGTGAGCATGGGCAGGTAAAGCTGGTATTGAAAGATCATGGGGTCCACCAGGAAGTTCTGATGATCATGTAGCCACTGGGAATTAGAATTTGTGATCAGTAAAATACCAGCACTGTAGCATTAAGAAGTTTGTGGTTGAGCCTGTAGGAGATGCAGGTTCAATTCCTGGGTTGGGAAGACCCCTTGGAGTAGGAAATGGCAACCTACTCCAATATCCTTGCCTGTAAAAATCCTATAGACTGGGGAGCCTGCGGGACTACAGTCCATGGGGTCAGAAAAGCGTATGACACAACTTAACAACTAAACAACAACTATATATATATATTTAATCTATTAATGTATAAAATATTAATAATACATATTAATTTTAAATATATATATATTTAATAATTTGGATGAACAAGCTTCAGAAATTCTATGATATCATATGACATAATATGATAGGATAGAATATAATATCATGTAATAGAATAATAGAGTGTTTGCATCTTCAGTTGCTCAGTTGTGTCTGACTATTTGCAACCCCATGGATTGGGACCCACCAGATTCCTCTGTCCCTGGGATTTCCCAGGCAGGAATACTGGAGTAGGTGGCCATTTCCTGTGATATAATATAATATAATATAATATGTTATATCACATTAAATTCCTTGGCAACTAACTAGCCACTCCAGAGAGAGCAGTCTGATATATAGGGTATTCCTAAAGTGTGTAGAACCTGGGACAAATGTTTTATTTTATAGGGCTTCTGTATATATAAACAATTTGACTAGAAAATTCATGAGTCGAGTGAGATATAGTGGTTTATCAATGAAGGTTTAGAATAGTGATGAGGGAAGAGGCACTTACATGCTCGCTTGCCATTCAATCAGAGCCCGTGGAGATTCTCCTTACTGCATAGGTATCATCAATTCCTGTTCAAGCCCAGAAATCATCCCTTTGTTTCCTTATTGTCAAATGTTCCATTCAAGCTAATTTACTAAAACATAGCAATGCTGTTATTACTCATCATGCCATGACTTTTCAGAATCTGCTTGTTTTAAAACAGTACAGGTCATTTTTGCTTCTGCAGTTCTGCAATACCCTTTATTCAATACCAGCATCCATGGTGCCACCCATGAATGTTAGTTAACGCTGACTCTCAAAGGCTGTTACTTTGCTTTTTTGAGAATGACCATAAATACAAGACATAAACTGTGGGCAGGAAAATATGAACAGTGTTTTATTTTCAGGTTATGCAAGATTGTGCAATCAGAATTTTACCCATGAACAGATCTTCTGATCATGACTGCTCTTGAAACTTTGTCTGTCATTTCTGCTTTCCTCAGTGATGACCACACCTTTGCCTTCCTGCTGCAACCCGTGGCCATTGTGAGAAAAGCAATTGATTGCATGCCCACGAGGAATGTTTTCTGTCTCTCTCTCTTGAAGATCGGCTGGAGAAGGCATGCTGTTGGAAAAGCCTGTTGGTTTGGCTGGGCAAGGACCACCCCAGGACTGCCTGGCATGTGGCATGAAGCTTGTAAGGAGGTGGATAACCATCCTGGTTGCTGACAGTAGGGCGTGCACAGGAGATCTGTCCTGCAGCCTAGAGCCCCCTTTGCAGCCTAGACTCCTCCTTGTGTCCTGTGTGAGTGAGGGTCACTGCACTTAGCATGTCGTCACCATCTTGGCTGACAAGTTTCACAGGTGGAGCATCAGAGAGCGCCCCGGAGGGAGAAGCAACACGCAAGTCCTGCCTGGGCTCTGGGCTCCTATTCTCTCCAAGACAGGAGAGCTAGACTTCGGAAATTTTGAAGAAAGCCCCTTCTGAACAGATGTGGGCAACATTGGACTGCTGAAGGCTAGGTGGGGGTGAGGGTTTCCTTGTCTGTATCTGAGGATAGTAAGCCTGAAATTCCCAACCAACTTTTAAAAGAGTGGTTTAACAGCAACAATTAAAAAGTGCACTACTGGTTTTCTGATTTCATAATGGATTTTGTTCTGTATGAACGTGTTAATTTAACTCATAAATAGGGCAAATTTTTGTTGGGTTTCACAGAAACTTTGGGAATTGGGCAGAAATGAGTAGCTAATGTGAAAACAATACATCAAGACAGGCTGACGTTTTCTGGTGTGAACTGAGGACATGGGTTACCCTGGTTTACTGTCAGAAGCCATTTTGACCCCAGGATGAAGCTGCCGAAACATAAATCCAATACACTAAGGAGGACAGAGCTCAAAAAATTCCAAAAACAGGAGCTGTTTCTTGATCAGGCCATGTTTTAACTTATCTCTAGACTTTTGAATTATATAAACTGCCACTGGATCCTTTTGTAATCCCTAAACCAGTTTGAGATGGATTTGTTTTATTACTTAAAATCATACAGAGGACTTCCTTGTTGGCTCACTGGTAAAGAATCTGCCTGCCAGTGCAGGAGACACAGGTTCAATCCCTGGTCTGGGAAGATACTATGGGCTGTGGAGCATATTAATCCCATACACCATGACTATTGAGCCTGTGCCAAGGAGCCACAATTGCTGAGCCCACCAGCTGCAATACTGAAGCCCGTGTGCCCTAGAACCTGTGCTCCACAACAAGAGAAGCCACCACGAGAAGCCCATGCCTTACAACTAGAGGGTAGCTTCTGCTCGCTGCAACTAGAGAAAAGCCCACACAGCAAAGAAGACCCAGCACAGCCAAAAATAGATATAAATAAAAAATTTTAGGAAAGAAAAAAAAAATAGAGAACCTCATTGGTAAAAGCACTGACTGTAAAATGCCCTGAGCTTGACTTCTCAGGCTAAGAAGAAAATAGCAATAACCAGAAAGTGAATAGGCAGCTGAGAAAAACTCTAAAAACTAGGGAGAGGCCCCTGAGGGTCCTTTAGAAAATCACTCTGACTTATCCAGAAGGAAATGAGGATTCTGAATATCCTTGAACCTTTATCAAAGTGCCATCAGCCTTTATTAATTATTTTCCATGTCATTTCTATCTTTCCTGACTCTCCCAAGAATCATTGACTGTATCCTATTTGGGAATTTGACTGTTTTTATTTAGTTGCTAAGTCATGTCTGACCCTTTTGTGACCCCACTGACTGTAGCCCGCTAGGCTTCTCTGTCCATGGAATTTCCCAGGCAAGACTACCTGAGTTGGTTGCCATTCTCTTCTCCAGGGGATCTTCCCAATGCAGGGATCAAATCTGTGTCTCCTTCACTGGCAAGCAGATTCTTTACCCCTGAGCCACTAGGGAAACCCTCAGAATTTGATTAAATGTTCAGTTCGGTTCAGTCACTCAGTCATGTCTGAGTCTTTACGTCCCCATGGACTGCAGCACGCCAGGCTTCCCTGTCCATCACCAACACCCAGAGCTTGCTCAAACTAAGGTCCGAGTCACTGATGCCATCCAACCATCTCATCCTCTGTCGTCCCCTTCTCCTCCTGCCTTCAATCTTTCCAGCATCAGGCTCTTTTCTAAAGAGTCAGTTCTTTGCATCAGGTGGCCAAAGTATTGGAGCTTCAGCTTCAGCATCAATCCTTCCAATGAATATTCACGACTGATTTCCTTTAGGATTGATTGGTTGATCTCCTTGCTGTCCAAGGGACTCTCAAGATTCTTCTCCAACACCACAATTCAAACATATCAAATGGTGATCAGCTTTCTTTATGACTACTGGAAAAACCATAGCTTTGACTAGATGGACCTTTCTTGGCCAAGTAATGTCTCTGCTTTTTAATGCACTGTCTATGTTTGTCATAGCTTTTCTTCCAAGAAGCAAGCATCTTAATTTCATGTCTACAGTCACCATCTACAGTGATTTTGGAGCCCAAGAAAATAAAGTCTGTCACTGTTTCCATTGTTTCCCTATCTATTTGCCATGAAGTGATGGGGCCACATGCCATGATCTTAGTTTTTTGAATGTTGAGTTTTAAGCCAGCTTTTTCACTATTCTCTTTCATTTTCATCAAGAGGCTTTTTAGTTCCTCTTCACTTTCTGCCATAAGGGTAGTGTCATCTGCACATGTGAGGTTATTGATATTTTCCCCGGCAATCTTGATTCCAGCTTGTGCTTCATCCAGCCTGGCATTTCACATGATGTACTCTGCATGTGAGTTAAATAAGCAGCTTCACAATGTACAGCCTCAACACATTCCTTTCCCAGTTTGGAACCAGTCCATTGTTCCATGTCCAGTTCTAACTGTTGCTTCTTGACCTGCATACAGATTTCTCAGCAGTCAGGTAAGGTGATCTGGTATTCCCATCTCTTTAAGAATTTTCCAGTTTGTTGTGATCCACACAGTGTAATCAATAAAGCAGAAGTAGATGTTTTCCTGGAATTCTCTTGCTTTTTCTATGATCCAATGGATGTTGTCAATTTGATCTCTGGTTCCTCTGTCTTTTCTAAATCCAGTTTGAGCATCTGGAAGTTCTCAGTTCACATACTGTTAAAGCCTCACTTGGAGAATTTTAAGCATTACTTTGCCAGCATGTGAGAAGAGTGCAACTGTGCAGTAGTTTGAACATTCTTTGACATTGCCTTTCTTTGGGATTGGAATGAAAACTGAGCTTGGCCAGTCCTGTGGCCACTGCTGAGTTTTCCAAATTTGCTGGCATATTGAGTGCACAGTATCATCTTTTAGGACTAAATGTTATCTATTCTTTTTCTTACATTACTCCAGTTACAGGGTCTGTGGAGGGCAGCTTTCAGGGCAGGTCTTCAGTGACGCCCTTCCTTTTCCTCATCACTGTGTGCAGTTCCCTCCTCTTGAAGGTGGGCCCCCTGGTGACCTGCTTCTGACACACAGAATATGGCCAAAGCGATGGAGGGTCACTTCTGTCTTCAGTTAGACAAGGCTGCAGTTTCTCTCTTGCTGGACTCTAGCTCTACAAAGGAAGAACATCCAAAGTTGTAAAATGTAATAGATAAGGGATCATTTAAAAGATGCCAACTGCTGGCCTCTAAACCATAACAAAATATGACTGACAAGAATTGTTTGGCTGTCCTTTAGTTCTCTCCTAGCCTGCGAGTTAAAAGATCATCTCCATAGCATATGCCATTATCCACTGTTTTATCATACCTTAAGATGGTCCCTGGGCTTCCCTAGTGACTCAGATGTTAAAGAATCTGTCTGTAATGCAGAAGACCCAGGTTTGATCCCTGAGTCAGGAAGATTCCCTGGAGGAGGGAATGGCTACCCACTCCAGTACTCTTGCCTGGAGAATCCCAGGAACAAAGGAGCCTGGCAGGCTACAGTCCCTGGGGTCACAAAGAATCAGACACGACTGAGCAGCGAAGCACATATAGAACTCACAAGATAGTCCCTAAGGGTCTGGCTAGTGGAAAGGCAATCACATCTCCTTGTTTCCATTTTCCTTCTTTCTTTGCCTCCCTTCCAGCCTCACCCACCCCCACCTCCTCCCCCAAAGCATTGTGTCACTCCATGCCTGCATTTGGCCATGTTTTCACTTCTGAGCTGAACTTCTGAAAGAGTTTAAAGGGGAGATGAACTGACAAGGAGATTTGCTTGTCTCACAGCTCAGCTCAGCCCGCCTTTAATTAAAAATGGTATTGATTTTTCCCTGTTCTAATGATAGGCACTAGTCTGCCCTCCCTGTGTTAGTCACTGACAGTTTAAGTATGAAACAAAGGGCATTTATTCAGCACTTAATGTGAAATTATGACTGATTAAATAGTGATTTATCAGAAGAACTACATCTGTGCAAGCGGTTTTTTTTTTTTTTTCTAATGTTCACTTTAACCAAAGTTTGGAAGGTATAGCTGGATGATTAGAACAATTCTCTCCCCTTACATTTTTCCTTCCCTGGTTTTAGAACAAAATGAAAACAAAATTTTTGCTGGATTTGGGGTAAATAAACGCAGGAGAGAAAAGAATTTTATTTTTTAAAATGTTATTGGTGTATAGCTGATTTACAATGTTGTGCTAATTTCAAGTGTATGCAAAGTGAACCTGTTATACATGTACATATATCCACTTTTTCTCAGATTCTTTTCTTATACAGGGTATTACAGAGTGTTGAGTAAAGTGCCTCATGCCATACAGTAGGTCCCTATTAGTTATCTATTTTATATAGAAATGAGACCTGAATGTGTCCGAGAAGTCAACTGATAAGTTGCAAAGCGGCCTTGGGGGAACAAAATATAGAACTTTACCTGGTCTACATTCTTCTCGCACCTGCTCCCTCTCTGGTCATATTTCACACAGTGTTTGGCGCTGTAGGGACCGACCCAACATCCAAGATGGAAAGACAGTGCTTGGAGAAGGAAGACACGAGAATAAGGGAAGAAAGTTATGCTCACAGAATATAATCGACCATGTAATGCAGTCAACCTTCATTAACCTGTCAGTTCAGCTCTTCTCTAGCCATGAGTTGGCCCAGTCTGCCCTCCTTCCTTAGAGATATGAGCGGTAGTATGTCTTTTTTGATTAGGAACACAAGCTCTAGTGGCCTTCAGCCTCTACTTGATCTTCTCATACCTGACCTTCTCCATCTGCAAAGTGGGATTAATATTCATAGCACTATCACCGTGTAGGGTTAGTGGGAAAATTACAAGGACAGCATTAAACAAAACATTGGAACAGTGGCTAATGCATAAAAAACATCCCCAAATATTACAAACTTTCATCACATATAAGACACTATTACAAGATATATCTTATAATAAAAAAAAGATATATCTTAAATTTTACACATGTTAACTTATTTTAAAAAGTACCTAAGATAAACAAACACAGAGAAACCATGTTGCCAACAGACCTGCCCTACATAGATATCAAGGCAAGTTGTTTAGGAGCAAGGAAATTACACCAGATGAAAGCTCAGATCAACTAAAGAAATGAAGATATTCAGAAATGGGAAATATGTGAAAAAGGATAAAATAAACTTTCTCATTTAGATGTCCATTTAAAACAAAAATCATAAGATACATGACACAGTTTGTAACATGTTTAAGAATATAATGTAAAGACAATAGCATAAATGAAGGGAGAATTTGAATTATATTAAGATTCTTACATAAAATGTTAAGTGGGATAATAGTATTAAAGGTAGTATGTGATAACAGAATGATGCACACTGTAAATCCTAGAGTAATCATTAAAAAAAAAGTTTAGCTAATGAGATAATAATGAAGAAAAAAATACATGCTACTTAACCCAAAAAAGCAAGGAAAAAAGAAAATAAAGAACAATAGCAAAAAATGATGAGACAAATAAAAAACAAATTACAGATCTAAACAATCTAATCAAAAGTCAATCATTTTCCACTAGACAAAACAAGAAAGCTTCAACTATATGTTGTTTATAAGAAATCCACTTCAAATAAAAAGACAGGATAAAAGTAAAAGAATAGTAAAAGTATTAGTGCAACTAAAGTGGAAATATTAATATCAGACAAAGTAATCTTCCAGAAAGAGATATTATCAGGGTTAAAAAGAGCATTTCTTATTGCTAAAGTATTAATTCATTAGCATTCCTAGATGAGTATGTACCTAAATGGATGACAAAAGAAGAGAAAAAAGGAAAAAGAAGGAAACAGAGAAAGAGAAAAGGAGAATGATAAGTATTTCATTTACAGTTGAAAATTTCAAAATTCTTCTCTTGGTAACTGATTAAGAAAGATTATAGGACTTTCTCTAAAATGCCAAAGTAAATATTTTAGGCTTTGCTGACCGAATTCAGTATTTATTGTATTTCTCTCTCTGTGTACATATAAAAGTTTAAATAATCCTTCAACCTGTAAATATTATGTTTAGCTTGTAGGTTATACGAGGATAATTTTCTGACCCCTGAAATAGAATATCCTTAGGTATATAGGAGACTTCAGCAACACTATCACCCACTGGCTCTGATTGGTAATTACAGAGCACTCCACTCCACATCAAGAGAATGCCCACCCTTTTCCAGTGCACATAAAACCTTTGCTAAGGTAGACTGTATGCTAGGCCACATCTCACTGAACAAGGTAACATGAAGGGACTGAAATATATTATGTTCTCTAGCCCAAAAAGAATTAGATTAGAAATAATGGTAAAATATCAAGATAACTAGAATCCCCAAATATTTGGAAAGTAAGCAATATACTTTTATATAACCAATGTGTCTATAGAACTCAAAGGATATACCACTAGGGAAATTAGAACCAGTTTGAGCTGAATGAAAATAGACAACATAACATTTGTGGATGCAGACGGTGGTATGCTGGAACTGGCTTATGCTGACTCATGAATGCCGGTTGCATGTATTCTTGTCTTTGCATTCAATGACATCACATTGGTAAGTTGAAATTAGCCACAGTGGAAATATTTATACCACAGATATTGACAGATTCTACAATCTAGAGCTTGTTTTCTTCTAGAGAGTCAGTTTAACACTGGGCATAGCAAAAGCAGTGTTTAGAGAGAAATTTATGGTTTAAAAAACTTCTATTAGAAAAGAAAACTGAGCTAAAATCAAAGATGTAAGCTTTCATCTTAAATGCAAAGTAAGAAGGAAAGAAAATAAAGACAAAAATAGCTATCAGTGAAATAGAAGACTAAAAATCAGGTAAACCTATGGAATCAGAGTCATTTCTTTCAAATATCAGTGAAAGGAATATTCCTCTAGCTAGACTCAATGAAAAATAAAAGAGATGCAAGTTACTAATATTGAGAATGAACGAAGGAATACAAGTACAGATTCTTCAAACATTAAATAGAAATTAAGAGAGTGTTATGAATAAGTTTAATGCAATAAATCTGACAATTGATATAAAATGGAGTGATTCCTTGAAAGATACACATTACCAACAGTAATTCAAGAAGAAATAGAAAAGCTGTCCAGTCCTATATTGGTAAAAGACATTGAATTTGTAATTTTCATGTCAATGTATGGCAAAAACCACCACAATATTGTAATTATCCTCCAATTAAAATTAATTAATTAATTTAAAAAACCCTTCTCACAAAGAAAATATCATGCTGGCTTCTCTGGTAAACACACACACATTTAAAAAAGATGTGACACAAATGCTACATAAACTCATTTAGAATATAAAAGAGGAGGAAATCCATTACTTTATGAGTCCAGTATTAACTTGATTCAAAGACATTGAAAGGAAAGAAAATTTCAGACTATGAACACAGAAGCGAAATTCTTTAACAAAAGATTTTTGACTTGAATCCTCTGTGTGTGTGTGTGTGTGTGTGGGTATGTGTAGCTGGAGCTCCTGGTAAATAAACTAATAATATTTGTTAGGAGTAAAGTCTTTATCTACGGAATGTTCTTTACTAGCTGTCTCTGATTTAGAATTGCTTATAATAAACAACCTGATATATAATTTAATAATATTTGAGACATGACTCCCTGGAGAACGTCACCTTGGCTATAAGAACATATGAGATACAAAATGGAGATATTCCATAACATAAAGACTTTCCAGTGCATAAGATGAACCACTGGCTTCACTTAAGGACCTCAGCTATTATTCTGGCCCAGAGAGTTTGTGGTCAAAGCAGAAAGGATGTGCCTAGGGAATTGTGAGTTTTCACAGACCTTTCCCTGCTTTGCTTGTGCCTCTTGGTTGCCTGTATTTTTTAACGTATCAGTGAAGCTTGATTATGTGAGTTGGTTAGCTCAGTGTGTTAGCTCAATTGCTAAGTGGGATTTGTGCCAGGTGTGCAAGTTTGGTTTACATTAAAAAATCAATCAATGCAATTCATCATGTAAATAGAATAAGAGTGACAGGTATAAACACAATACCATGTCATAACTCAATAATCATTTATTCCATAAATATTTATTGAGTGCCTTTCAAGTGCCAGGCACTGTTTGATACTCTAAGTACGGCAGTGTGATAGACATGCATAAACACACCACCACCACCTCCAAGAGTGCTGCTCTCACTGAGTTTATATTCTATTCCTATGAATCTAGCATCTACAAGAAAAAATTCAGATAAAATTATTTCTCAAGTATTTCAATACATAAAATGGTAGTTGCAAATATTTTGCTATAAATGAATAAAATCTTATCCATATGTTTTGAATTTCCCCCAGGATACAAAGAACTCTGACTTATTACAATGTTACTATGCAAACAAACTAGTCCAGCAAATGGGGGGACTAGACAGATCCAAGGAAGAATACTTGTGATTAAGTACTTTGCTAGCCAACTAGATTGCCCTTTATATCTCTCCAGGGCTCTAATAAAGCCATCTTCAATCCAACTGTAGCATCCAAGGAGCCAAGATAATAGCCCAACCTGAAATATTAAAAGTCCTCACAAGGTCAGTGGGAAGCCTTTGGGTTTTAAGCAGAGAAGTAGCATGTCACATTTGTACTCACTGTGGTTAAAGTGTGGAAGCTGAATTGAAAGTGGAACAAGTTTGGAGAGTAGAACAATCATGTAAGAAGGTATTATAGTAACCTAGGAGAGAGACATTAAAAACTTGAGTGACTATGGTGGGAGTGAGGTTGAAAGTAAGAGGAAACTTTGAGGGCCAGTGAGGACTGAATGTGTTAAGTGACCAAATATGAGGGAGATGGAAGAATCAAAATGACCTCTGGGTGTCCAGGGTGCAACAAAGATTGTTTATCACTTACTGGGACTGGGACTAGAAAGGAAATTATGTCATTTACCAAGATAGAAATATGGGGTGAATTTAGAAAGGAAAATTATAAATTCCACTTTGGATGGGGTGCCTATGAGGAAGCAAGGAGGTATATTCCATGGATGTCTGAGAAAGCAGTCCAATGGGGAGGTATATATTGTTCAGGATCTCAGAAGAGAGGTGTAGACTGGAGCTATAAATGTGGAGTTGTTGGCCATAGGTACTTGAAGTCATGAAATGGATTAATGGGTCTAGAGAGAAGATTGGAGTGAAAAGAAAAGAGGCCTGAGGACAGAGCCCCAAATATATCTAGTATTTCACAGTTGGATGGGAGAAGAACTTGGAAGAGATAGTGAGAAGAATGATCTGGCCCCAAGGTAAGGACCCTACTGTAGTTTTAAAAGCTTAGATGGTACTAATTGCATGGAAAACTCTACGAGAGTCCCAGGCTAAGAAAGACTTCTTGGGAGGGTGAAACATATCTATCAGTCTGGAGGAGGAGAAGAAAACTCAGAAGCTCATTACAAAACTAGGCTTTAGAGTCTGATAGGCTTGGGGCCACTTCCTCATGCTGGCTCCACCTTTGTAACTACTCTTAAGCTATTTAATATCTCTGAGCCTCAGTGTCCTCATCTTTTAAATGGCACTGTCTCATAGTAACTGAGATGAAGATTATATAATGTATTTCATGTGGAGCATAAATAAAATTTAAATAGGCTATTCTATTCTGTTCACAGCAGAAGCATTACTTTTTGGACAAAGGTGCATAGAGTCAAAGCTATGTGTTTTCCAGCAGTCATGTACGGATGTGACAGTTGGACCAGAAAGAAAGTTGAGCACTGAAGAACTGAGGCTTTTGAATTATGGTGTTGGAGAAGACTCCTAAGAGTCCCTTGGGCAGCAAGGAGATCAAACCAGTCCATCCTAAAGGAGATCAACCCTGAATATTCATAGGAAGAACTGATGCTGAAGTTCTAATCCTTTGGCCACCTGATACTAGGAGATGACTCATTGGAAAAGACCCTGATGGTGGAAAAGATTGAGGACAAAAGAAGAGGATGGCAGAGGATGAGATGGCTGGATGGCATCACTGACTCAGTGGACATGAATCTGAGCAAACTCCAGGAAATAGTGGAGGACAGAGGAGCCTGGCGTGCTGCAGTCCATGGGTACAACTTAGTGACTGAAAACTAATAACAAAAACCTACTCTTCATTCTATTCTATTATGTACACCCAAACGGATGTAATTACTAAAATATTTTTGAACACTTACCATACATCAGGTGGGTTCTAAGCCAGTATTAACTCATCTGATTCTTACAACAACCCTTCAAAGTGGTTACTGTTATTTAATCTCTCAAAGTGAGGTTACTGAAGCACAGAGTTCAGTCCTGTTCCATTCCATTGGTTTATTCAACAAATATTTATTAAATATCAACTATGAGCTTTTTGAAACACTAGTGATACATTGGTAACAAAACAGACAAAATTCCTTCTCCAAAATGTTTACCTTCCATCAGGAAGGACGGTGTATAAGTGATGGGGAAAGAAGACTAGAGCAGGAAAAAGAGAACCATGAATGTCAGGTTCAGAGCTGGGGGTCGTGTGTTGTAATATTAAGTCAGGTGCAGAGTAGGCCTCACTGAGATGTCTATATTTGTCCAAAAACTTGATACAAGGAAGCAAAAGAACAGTGAGTAGTGAGGTGAGCAAATGAGAGGAAAACAGAGACAAGCTTAGTGAGCTTATGGTGGGCAGCTGGGGACAAGTCTTGGGAGCCGTGGAAGAACTTTGGCTTTATGTGAGGTGGACTGGGGTCCACTGGAGGGTTTCTGCAGAGAACATCGTTGGATTGACATAACAAAAGGATAACTCTGGTTTGATAATAGATTGTATGTGGGGCAAGCTGAAAGATTGGTCGGGGGGCGTGCGGATATTACAACTCTAGCAAGAGATCACTGGGTGCTTGGACTAAGGAAATAACAATAGAAGTGGTAATAGGAGTTTGGGTATTTTTTTTTACAAAAGAGCTAGAAAGAGTCTCTGATTAGAAGGAAAATACGAGAAAAATAGAGGAGTCAGGATGTGCAATAAGAAGAAAAGAATGGCCCTTCATTAGAAATTGGTCTAATATTGTTGGTGGAGCAGGCTCTATGTCACAGGTAGAAAAAGTAGCTTTGAACATGCCAAGTTCACCAAGAACCACTACACTAGACCATCATATGTGTAATCCCTGGATATTTTTGAAGCACATCTTGAATATTTATTCATTTGAAAAATCATAGACAACTAGTTACCTTCTTTGATGGCTGAGTGGCCATTTCTGCAAGGTTAGCCACAATCCTGCCTCGTTTAATATTACTAAATTGCTCTTTTATTCCAAAGCATTTGTTTAATAGAGGCTTCTGAAGTTCTTTGATGGAGGGTGGTTAGGACAAGTCTCAGTCTGCACAAAGCAGACGTTGGGACTCCCTACTGAACTGAACTGGCTCTGTGGTCATCAGGACTGTAAAAGGCAAGGGTTCCCAGTATGTATTTCCAGCCCCTTCTTCCCAGTTCCTTAATCTTCTCCTTTTCCACTGTCACAACCAGGCATCCTTGAACTCCACATCTGCGCATCGGTTCTGGATACGTCTCTTCCCTCATCCCACTGGTTGGCGCTCCCCCAGCTTTGCTGGCAGTGGTGACACTGGGTGCTGGCACCATCCTGTGCTGGGACCACTGGCCAGCAGGTGCTTCATTCCTGTTTCAGTACCCCCACCACTGACTAAGGAATTAGCATAAGCTAGAATCCCTTTCCTTATCTTCAAAAGAGAATATTCTTCCTATTTGGAAGGCTTTGCCCTCACCGTATTTGACACAACGCATTCATGAATTCCCTGGTACCCTCTGTCTCACTGCAGAGCTTGGTTTGCATTACAAAAGTCACCACATTTGCTGAAAATAGCTTCCTCTTAGCCCTAGGTTTGCGTTTTTGTTTAGTTCAGGCTTAATCTCAATAGGAGAGGATTTTCCAGTTAATACTGCCCCTCATAATTATAAGAATAAAATGAATGGAATGATTACAAAAGAATGAATTAAATAGTTTCCATACATCCATCAAGACGTTTGGGTATTGATTATAGGCACTAGCATAAAACAAGCACTAGAGAATGGCTGGACTATAAAAAGTAGAAATCCCTTTATTCCCGTATTTTGCATGCATCTTGAAGAGTCAAGATGCTAAATTCTGTGGTTAAATTGGCAAAGCATCTCTTTGAACTATGATTTCTAAGAAATATATATTAGGTCTTCCTCCCTGTTTCTGGCACAGAAAACCCCTGAAATTTCTGAAATGACAGGTGATGAAGGTATGTTTGGTTGTGACAGTGAGACGTCTTTTGGAAACCACTCAAGGATGGGAGTTGACTGCCAACGGAGTCAACCATGTGGTGGCTCAGATGGTAAATAACAGAGACCTGGGTTTAATCCCTGGCTAGGAAAGATCCCCTGAAGAAGGGAAAGGCAACCCACTCTAGTATTCTTGCCTAGAGAATCCCATAGACAGAGGAGCCTGGTGGGCTGCAGTCCATGGGGTCACAAACTGTCGGAGAAGACTGAGCAACTCATACTAAGGATAGGAGCTGGTTGGCAACAGAGCCAACCATGTGATTTAGCCTGAAGCAAATAGACTGCCAGATACAGTAAAGACAGGTTTATTTGGGGATAAGCAGAGGATTGCAGTTTGGGGTCTGCAACAAGTTCGAGCCACATGGAAGTCCCTACACAGAAAAAAACAGAACTCTTACAGGGGGGGAAAGCAAGTTGAGAGACTGTAGCAAATAGCTTTCCATTGGCTGAGATTCATCAGGCAAGAGGATGAGTCTTTCTTCTTCCTGTTGGGCTACTATCACAGAGCATGAGAGCGCCCCTTGTGGTCCCTCTACTCTATTTAATTGAGGTTTTTGTTAGTTAATTATTATTATTTTTTTTTTACAAAGAGTTAGAACTTCGAATCCCACCCATCTCCCTCCAGAGAGGGGAGAAGAGCTGGTGGTTGAATCATTCCAAAGGTTAATGATTTAATCAATCTCGCCTATGTAGTGAAGCGTCCATAAAAACCCCCAAAGGATCAGGAGAGCCTCCTGGCTGATGAACATAAAGATGTGGGGGAATGCCCAGCAAGGGCATGGAAGGTCTGCGCCCTTTCCCCATACTTGCCATAAGCATCTCTTTCATCTGGCTGTTACTGAGTTGTGTCATTAAATAGTAAACCAGTAGCCTAGTAAGTACACTGTTCCTCTGAGTTCTGTGGGCCACTAGCAAACTAGTCAAACCCAAGGAGGGCTCACTGGACTCTCCCATCTGAGAGAGTCAGATGCACAGATGACAACCCGGCTTGTGACCGGCATCTGAAGCAGGGAGTGTGGTCAAGGGGCGGTCTTGTAGGACTGAGCCCTTAGCCCGTGGGGTGACACTATCTCTGTGAAGATAGTGCCAGACATAAGTATGAGTTAAATTGTAGGATACCTGGCTCATGTCAGACAATTACTTGTGGACATGGGGGAAATTCCCACCACACACACACACACACACACACACACACAGAGGAATGTTTTTTCTAAATATGCAATAGTTTGGTCACTAAAGCATGTTATAGTTTGAGATATGTTTATTACTGAATACCTAAAACTGACCCTTCCTTCTCTTGGATCATCTTCCTTCAGTTATGCCCTTTTAAATAAAAAAGCAAAAAATTCCCTCTTTAAATCTTTCTTTTCTACTAGAACCTCCTTCTCAAACTGTAAATATTCTTACATCTCTCAGGAAGAAAGTGTTTTCCCTGAATCCAGTTATGTCCTAAAGCCATCACCTACTAAGTTTCATTCCCTTCACCCCATGCTTCACATAGATGTTGTTTTAACTTCCTCAAGATCCACTAAGTTCTTCACCTTTCATCATGTACCCTCTATTTCTACTTTACTGAAAAGATGGTCACAGAAGAATCTTTTATCACATAATTTAAAATTTCTAGCGTGGTCTTCTCAGAATAGTGTTAGTACTGGTTTCCAAAGTTTTATTCTTGAAATTCCTACTTATCTGGCTGCCCTGGATGTATCCATTCTTATCCTGTCTTTTTTTAAAATTAATTTATTTTTTATTGAAGGATAATTTCTTTATAGAATTTGCTCTTTTCTGTCAAACCTCGACATGAATCAGCCATAGGTATACAAATATCCCCTCCCTTTTGAACCTCCTTCCCATCTCCCACCCCATCTCACTCCTCCAGGATGATACAGAGCTCCTGTTTGAGTTTCCTGAGCCATCCAGCAAATTCCCATTGGCTATCTATTTTACACATGGTGATGTAAGTTTCCATGTACCTCTTTCCATACATCTCACCCTCTCCTCCCCTCTCCCCATGTCCACAAGTCTATTATCTATGTCTATTTCTCCATTGCTGCCCTGTAAGTAAATTCTTCAGTACCATTTTTCTAGATTCCATATATATGTGTTAGAATATGGTATTAAGCAACAAGGGAGAAGCAACAAGTAACACACAAGGGACACCCCATATGCTTATCCTGTCTTTTAAACCTTTCTTTCTTTGTTCCTTTTCCTGTTTTTTCTCACCTTAAAGTCACTGAGGTGTCATATCATTCTCTTACACAAAGGCCATTAACAGATTTCATGGTTGGCTGAATTAAATTTAAATTCCTCAGTCTGTCATTCAAAGATCTCCATAGTTTGACCCTGGAGTTTGAAATCCAAGGAGATGAATGTAGGTGGTAGAGAGCAAGGAGACTTGAGCTTTGGCCGGGGCACCTGGCCCTGGATGACGGAGCAAGGCAAGTCCCCACATGAATGGAGGAGCAAAGCACCCTGACTGTGGCACTGTAAGATATGGAGTCACCGAGGTCAAGGGAGCAAAGCTCTGAGCCTGCTAAAGCCCATCTGTCACTCCTTTCTCCACAAGCATGAATGACCTTAGTCAGGAATGTCAGAAAAGGGTAAGCTGAATGACAGAGATACCCATGAGATCATGAGTAAATGAAAACTTTGGCAGAAACAGCTGGGCTGCTTGTGAAGATTCACACTGCGATAAAGGGGCCGGTGTACACCTGGATAGGAAGCGGTAGCTAATTCACTGGGGCTAGCTTAGACACCCTAGTGCTCCCAGCACCTGGCTGAATGGTTAGGCTTGTTATTGAGTATATCAGAAATAAAAAAGCAAACAAATACTCAGTAAACTCTGAAACTGAATCATCTAATTGCCTCCTCAAATTACAGCTTCTTAGAGAGTCTCTTACAGAAGTCCTGCTCAGTACATAGGCCAACTTTGCTCCCAGTCAGCTTTCAAGTTAGTTTTATGTGTATATATATAACTTGCATGCTCAGTTACTTCAAGTCGCACTGACTCTTTGCCACCCTATGGACTATAGTCCTCCAGGCTCCTCTGTCCATGGACTTCTCCAGGCAAGAATACTGGAGTGGATTGCCATTTCCTTCTCCAGGGGATCTTCCCAACCCAGGGATCGAACCTAGGTCTCCCGCATTGCAGGCAGATTCTTTACCATCTAAGCCACCAAATAAATGAATAAAAGAAGAGATCATTCTGGCTGCTGTGTGAAAAATTATATAGGGGGTTGTATTAGTCTACTCAAGCTGCCATAACAGAAATAGTATGCATGATAGGTCATCTCAGTTGTGTCCAACTCTTTGTGACCCCATGGACTGTAGCCCACCAGGGTCCTCTGTCCATGGAGTTCTCCAGGCAAGAACACTGGAGTAGGTAGCCATACCCTCCTCCAAGGCATCTTCCTGACCCAGGGATCAAACCCAAGTCTCCTGCATTGCAGGCAGATTCTTCACTGCTGAGCCACCCAGGAAGCCCTATATATATAATTTTATTTGTTTATTTTTTAATTTTTGGCTGTGCTGGGTCTTCACTGCTGTGCAGACTTTTCTCTAGTTGTGATACACAGGCTTCTCATTGCAAAGGCTTCTCTTATTTGGAAGCACAGGCTCTAAGCAGGTGGGCTTCAGAAGCTGCAGCTTGTGGTCTCAGTAATTGCCACTCCCAAGCTCTAGGGCACAGGCTCAGAAGTTGTGGTGCACAGGCCTACTTGTCCCGAGGCATGTGGAATCTTCCCAGACTAGGGATCAAACCAATGTCTCCTGCATTGGCAGGCGAATTCTTTACCACTGGGCCACCAGGGAAGCCCCTTTCACACTAGTTTTTTTGTTTGTTTCCAAATGAATACTCTTTGAGCAGGGGTAGAATATGTATTTTGAGATATAATTTCCCCCTACTTGTGTGAGAACTAGACAGGAGAAAATTTAGACATAGAATTATAAGCCCTGGAAATATAGAAAGTAACAGGGCTGTTTACTCATATGGAGGACCTCATGATTTCTTTAGCTCCCTTTTAACAGACAAAATTTATCTACATGAAAAATCCAGGTACTGAGTGGGACTTCTGCAGGAGTTGCTCTAAGAAACTGTAATTTGAGGAGGCAACTGGATGATTCAGTTTAAGAGTTTTTGGATTTACTCAGTAACAAACCCCTGCCATCATGGACTGCTTTCTCTATAGAAGAAAGTAGGTGTTGACCGAACACTTAGGAATAACTACTCACATCATTATAAATGTACTAAGCACAATTCTAGTAACTAGCGGCAGGTGGTGGGGGAGGTTGGTTAGTTATGATCAAGAACTGTCATCATAAGCAGGTGGTAAGTGCTAGTTGTGTAAGATGTGTGTTGAGTGCAATTTTTAAAAGCCACACAGGGACTGTCCTGGTGGTTGAGCAGATAGGGCTCTGTTTCCATTGCAGGGGTCACAGATTTGGTCCCTGGTTGGGGAACTAAAATTCTGCAAGCTACGTGGTACAGGTTGGTTTGTTTGTTTTTGAAAGTAACACAGGAAGCAGTGGGTTTCCCTTTTGCATAATTAATTGAGCAATTGTGCTAAGGGATTTTCCTACCTTGTATATATGTTCCTCAGGGCTTCCCTGATGACTCAATGGTAAAGAATCTGCCTGTAATGCAGGAGACAGGAGATGTGGTTTCTCCCTGGGTCAGGAAGATCCCCTGGAGGAAGAAATGGCAACCCACTCCAGTTATTTTTGCCTGGAAAATTCTATGGACAGAGGAGCCCGAGGGGCTACAGTCCATGAGGTCACAGAGAAGTGGACACGACTGAGCATGCATCTATATAGGCTCCTCTCTGCAGTCCTACCGTCCTTTCTCATGATAACAGAACCAAGAATGGACTAGAGAGGTGACTTTAAGATCTTTGCTTTTTACCACTATAAACGCATCTGTTCAGTCCAGTCACTCAGTCATGTTTGACTCTGCAACCCCATGGGCTGCAGCATGCCAGGCCTCCCTGTCCATCGCCAGCTCCCGGAGTTCACTCAAACTCATGTCCATTGAGTCGGTGATACCATCCAGCCATCTCATCTTCTGTCATCTCCTTCTCCTCCCACCTTCAATCTTTCCCAGCATCAGGGCCTTTCAAATGAATCAGTTTTTCGCATCCGGTGGCCAAAGTACTGGAGTTTCAGTGTCAGCATCAGTCCTTCTAATGAATATTCAGGACTGATTTTTTTAGGATTGACTGGTTGGATCTCCATTCAGAGACTCTTAAGTGTCTACTCCAACATCACAGTTCAAAAGCATCAATTCTTTGGCGCTCAGCTTTCTTTATAATCCAACTCTCACATCCATACATGACCACTGGAAGAACCATAGCTTTGACTAGACAGACCTTTGTTGGCAATGTCTCTGCTTTTTAATATGCTGTCTAGGTTGGTCATAACCTTTCTTTCAAGGAGCAAGCGTCTTTTAATTTCATGGCTGCAATCACCATCTGCAGTGATTTTGGAGCCCCCCGAAATAAAGCCTGCCACTGTTTCCACCATTTCTCCATCTATTTGCCATGAAGTGATGGGACCACTTGCCATGATCTTAGTTTTCTGAATGTTCAGTTTTAAGCCAACATAAGTGCCTTTTAAAAAGTATTTTAGTAAGAGTAATTCAGTCACTTAAATAGAACTTTCAAATCTTTCTCTTAGAGAAATCACCAGCCTTCTCAGGAAACAGCTGTATTAACAGGTAATGATATGTTGAGCAAAGCACAGACACTGGAAGCAGACAGCTGAGTCGAGACACTGACTCACTTTGAACCCTCGGAGTCTCAGTTTCTTTATTAGAAGCATGAAAAGAATGTCTACTTTGCAGGATTACAATGAGGAATGACTGTAGCATCCACCTTTTCATCTATCATCCATTTTTGAGAATCCACTCTGCAACAGGGAACATAGTAAGATGCTAGAGATATTTAGAGGCGTAACACCAATTCCCAGTATTTAAGAAGTTTACTGCACTGGTGAAGGACAGGCAAGTAAATAAATGAGAAAGTGATCTAAGCGTGTATTAGGACATTGAGGAAGCTTAGAATGTGTGCAAGTTTCATAATTCATAGTTGATCAATGGTCAGTAGAGTCCCTTCTATCACCATCTTTCTTTAAAATTTCCATCTGCTTTTTTTCATCTCTCTTTTTCCAGGATACTCAGTGGCTCTAAGGCTGCCAGGAGGAGAGCTGGCCTTTTATCAGAATCTCATGGTGAGGGGACACACACTCCCCTCTTCTCACTAACCTCCCCTCCCCTCTCCTTTGCTTGGAGTTGCTTGAATGCCAACCAAAGACTGGCATTTCTTAGTACCTGCCAAAGCCTCTTCCCAGCCGATCTTTGCCATCTTTAGTTTCTATTAAGGCAAGGTCTCTTGGCAAAAGTACCATAGAAATCTGAGGCCAATTTCTCACCAATTAGACTGGGAAGTCACAAGTCAGAAACATCCAGATTTCTGTTGGCTCCCATTCGGCTGTATTCGATGATGTTTGCCTCCATGGAGCCAGCCAGACAGCCTAGAAAGCCTTCCTCCAGCGCCCGAGGCACCCCTTTCTTTTTCCCTCTGACCAGGTAGCTGCTTTCTGATTGCTTCCCACTTAGTTGGAGGAGAACTGGAGGTGGCCAGAGATGCCCGCCAGGGGACGGAGGGAAAAGTGGTGGAGGCCATCTCACTCCCAGGAACTTAGATGGAGAACCTCCCAGTTCAAGAGAAAGTTGCCCGGACTGAGGGCAGGGGGAAGGCGGTTCCTTTCAGAGTTCTGCTAATGACCTGCGGGGAAACTGCGCAGCAGTCATTTCGCAGATCCGATGGCAGGTCACGGCGACAGATGTTCCCAACATATGTGGAGAATTAATTACCCACTAGTAAACAAAATCCGTGATGCAGAGAGTCATTTTGTCCAAATTTCTTCCGATTTTGCTGTTATTAGGAGCTTAATTTTTCTTGATCATCTAGATCCTCTTGGATTAAAGCACTCCTTAATGGGCTTGCAGGAACACTGCAGAGAAATAAGGGGCTAGGGGCTGCAGAGGGGAGGAGGAACAGGAGGAGGAGAAGGAACAGAAATAGTGAGGATGGAGTTAACCAAGGGACTGATTGGGACACTACACCATACTAAGTGATTAGCAAATTATTTGATTAAAACATTGGAAGCTAGTCATATTTTTTTTTTAATATTCTAATGGTTACCTCCTATTTAACAGTGCTTACACTTAATTTAACTGCATGCTGTGCAACAGCTGGAGTTTCTAAAGGAAATTACAACATTCTGACAGAAATAGACTTCCAGAAAGGTTTTCTTTCAAGTTGCTTTTAAGATTCTGAGCATGTTCCTGTCTCAGGTCATGGAAGCAAATTCTGATATTCCTCATTTAAGAAAACAGATTTTCTCAAAAGCAGGGATCGAAGAGCCTCTTGATTTTTGTTAGCTAATCATTTCCTGGGCCATTTTCATTCACTGCAAAAACTGTCAAAGATTCCATGATTCTTGAAGTAACTAAATCTTAGAGGTTGTTTGAAAAAAAAAAAAGTGTTCCCTACCCCTTCACATATGTGTAACTCCTCTACATCTTAAATTCAAAAGGACCCCTTAAATCTTTTATTTGAAGTAGAGTAAATTTAAGAAAATATTCATCCCATCAAACATCATCTATAGTTCAACACACACTTCTTAGCTTTTTCTTTCATTCACTTCTTCATTCATTCAAGGAATATTTGTTGAGTAGGGTGCTGGAGGAACAGAAATAAGTAGTATAGGGTCAAGACTTCCCTGGTGGTCCAGTGGTTAAGACTCCTCTCTCCCAATGCAGGAGGCCTAGGTTGAGTCCAGCTAAGAGTTCCCATGTTGCAGCTACAGATCCCTCATGCCACAACTAAGACTCGGCAGAGCCAAAACAATAATAATATAGAGTCCATAATTTCAAGGACTTAAGCAAAAAGCATATACATAAGCAACCCATGTAGACTACATCTAACCTCCTTGGGCTGAATGATGACATGCTAGCAGCATCTCCTTCCTATCACTGTGATATCCAAAGTGTCCCCAAGGGTGCAGATTGCCCCCCACAAGCCTAGATCTAAACCACGTGGTGGTGGTGGTTTAGTTGCTGAGTTGAGTCCAGCTCTTGCGACCCACAGACTGTAGCCCGCCAGGCTCCTCTGTCCATGGGATTCTCCAGGCAAGAATACTGGAGTGGGTTGCCATTTTCTTCTCCAGGGGATCTTCCCAATCCAGCAATCAAACCCTGGTCTCCCGCATTACAGGCGGATTCTTTACTGATGGAGCCACCAGGAAAGCGCCTGGTCAATACCCAGAGTGAGTTTAGAAAGAAGTGAACCAGAGATTCTTCTGGAATGTTGGTGAGAACCTCCAAGGCTGGGATATTTCTGGAGCACAGAAGTAACAGGAAGAGTCTATTTGCAGTGATGAGATAGAAAGAAACAAAATCTACTGAGGCTGAGATTCAATGGAAGGAAACAACATGCTTAAGGCAAAGCCAACTTTTATTGCATTTCTTCCTCACAGCATTGATTTCCTGTCCTTTCCTTCTACAAATCTGACCCATCACCCTAAACAAAATTCTTCATAAAAAGGTCCATGATATATAACATGAGTTTGGTATTCATTTTTGCTGCATGTCACCGGGCTCTGACAGTTGAAATTTATTTGGGTGAAACTTCCCTTCAAAAATAAAAATGGCCTATTCTACTTTCTCAGGAATTCTGAATCTCTCCTTAAAGTCCCAGAAATTTGAGGCCGTGAATTTGAGGAATCCATAGTCAGGAACTGCAGTGAGTTTTAGTAGCTATTTCATTAGTTAGAACAAATGAAGTTCATTTTATGAATATTTTACAAGGCAAGACTTTAGTTCTGCTGTTTAACTGTTTGATGTTATATTAAACTTAAAACTGTACCCATTTTTATGATGGTTGGTATTAGACTACAATAAACAGCTAATAACCTATCTTGTTGGACAGAATATGATAATGGAAGAACAATGTCTGCTTTGCATAATGGATATTTATAGGTAAAAAATTTCAGAGTACGAAGAGTCACAGGCCAATGATCTGTGAACTTTCTACATCTCACTTTTGCACTTTATAAAATCTCCTAGTTTCACCCATGTATGAACCAGTCTTCTGGCATTTGCCATGATTTTTCATTTTATTCTTCTTTCGTTAGGTAAGACAGTAACAGCCTAATATAGTTCATATATTTTCCAGTTTCTAATCTCCATACCATTGTTTTATTTTTCATTTCAGAGCTTATACATAATTCAGTCCTATTTGAACATGATCACATGGTACAGTATATCAAATATTTAGGAGCAGGTCAAAATATACCTGGCTCAAGAGACAGTCATAGAAATCTTCAGCTACAGTAATTTATGACTTCTTGCAACAAATGATTAAACCAGTTCTCTGATTAATCAAAATTGCACTTTGGAGTTAGCCACATGAGACCAGAATTTTAAATCAAGTTATGCAGACTGCAGCAATATAAAGAATAAGATTGAACAATTAATTCTATCAGAAATATTTAGTAAACAAGCGTTAATCTTCCTTTAGACTTCTTGAAAGATCAAAGCCACACTCAAGCAAATTTTAAAATGTACACTTTGCCAGGTACCAAAGAAAACATCACATTCTTTTAAGAGGTGCATAGAGTTACCATGAATCATTTCTCCTTGAAGGACTTCCACACTGTTTATATCAATAGCTTTCTTTGATGAAGGCTTTTCTCTTACCACCTTTTCTAGTTACTATTTGTGCCCTGTCCCCAGAAATAAAGGGAAAAACCTGAATTCTTTTGATTTCCCATTGCTCCTTCCACAAATAGAATGCAATAACATTCCCTCATTTGATGCTCAAATTACTTAACTAGACCACTTTTTTTCCATCTGCATGTCATCCACTGAGTTCCACCTTCATTTCTCCACGTCCTCCAAACTTGGCTTAGTTTTCTTTTCTGTTTCATCCATGCTGTTGATGTTAATTAATTCATTCATCCCATGTTTTCTTCATCAACAATTTATCAGGAATCTAAAATATGACACAAATCAACATATCTATGAAACAGTGGAAACAGTGGCTGACTTTATTTTTTGGGCTCCAAAATCACTGCAGATGGTGACTGCAGCAACGAAACTGAAAGATGCTTACTGCTTGGAAGGAAAGTTATATCCAACCTGGAGAGCATATTAAAAAGCAGAGACATTACTTTGCCAACAAAGGTCTGGATAGTCAAGGCTATGGTTTTTCCAGTGGTTATATATGGATATGAGAGTTGAACTATAAAGAAAGCTGAGGGCCGAAGAATTGATACTTTTGAACTGTGATGTTGGAGAAGACTCTTGAGAGTCCCTTGGACTACAGGGAGATTCAACGAGTCCATGCTAAAGGAGATCAGTCCTGGGTGTTCATTGGAAGGACTGATTGTTGAAGCTGAAACTGCAATATTTTGGCCACCAGATGTGAAGACCTGACTCACTGGAAAAGACCCTGATGCTGGGAAAGATTGAGGGCAGGAGGAGAAGGGGATGACAGAAGATGAGATGGCTGGATGGCTTCACCGACTTGATGGACATGGATTTGGGTGGACTCAGGGATTTGGTGATGGACAGGGAAACCTGGCGTGCTATGATTCATGGGGTCGCAAAGAGTCAGACACGACTGAGCGACTGAAAGGAACTGAATGAAACAGAAACAAACTCACAGACATAGAGAACAGACTTGTAGTTGCCAAGGGAAAGGGTATGGGAGGGAAGGATTGGGAGTTTGGGATTAGCAGATGCAAACTATTATATATAGGATGGATAAACAACAAGGTCCTGCTGTATAGCACAGAGAGCTATATTCAATATCCGATAATGGACCATGATGGAGAAGAAGATGAAAATGAGTATGCATGTGTATGGCTGAGTCATTTTGCTATTCAGCAGGAATTAACACAACATTATAAATCAAGTTTGCTTCAATAAAATTTTTAAAAATGAATCAACTGTTTCCTAAGTGTCAGAGATTCTGTGTCAAGAACATAGAAAATAAGACAGATTCTGCCTTCAAGGAGCTTAAAACAGTGGAATCATCCAGTGACCTTACATGAATTTGGGGTAGTTAGTGTGTAGGTAAACTAGCAATTTTCCCATAGCATAAAATGACCCTCAACATCCCAATGTATTTTCCTTGGTGCATGAAAAGGAAAACATGGGACATGATAGTATGTGATCCAGTAGCACAAATTATGAATTTAAGTGTAGCTCTATTTATTCTATGGAAATAAACATTTATGGCAAATAAAATCTAAAACTAAAATAATGAGTTTGGAGGATGGCTTGTCACCATCTCCTCTGTCACCAAGCTCTCAACCCCAAGCATTGTCTCCAGTGGAGTGAGGGAACAATTAGTTCTGCTGCCCCACTCCAGCAGTCATTTCAACCATAGGTCAACCACCCACTCCCATGATTTAAAATCCTGGAATTGACCATTTTTTTTGTTTTTGTTTTTGTTTTTTTTTTAAACCAACAATAGGTTGTTTTTACCAGGTACCTTGCCATATTTCCACTGAACAGACTATTTGTTCTCCAGTCATTTAACTATCTTGTTTCTCAGATTCTCCAAGTCCTTCCTATTTTTATTCTCTCTCCTAGCTTGGCTACCAGACAGCATTTCAACTCTCTTATCACCAGTACCTTAGATTACACCCAATTTATTATGCTAGAGCTATGTCCCATTCCTATACATGGATTCATCTAACTCAATATTTTCTTGTCTTTTCATTCACATCCATTACAGATTACTGGTAAAGTTTGCAATTGCAAAGGCTGGGTCCTCTCTGAGCTAAATGTATTAAACTAGGCTTCATCCCTGGTAGCTCAGATGGTAAAGCATCTGCCTGCAATGTGGGAGACACGGGTTCCATCCCTGGGTTGAGAAGATCCCGTGGAGAAGGAAATGGCAACCCACTCCAGTATTCCTGCCTGGAGAATTCCAAGGACAGAGGTTACATACAGTCCATGGGGTCAAAAACAGTTGGACATGACTGAGTGACTTACAGTTTCACTTTCAAGCTTCATCCTGGTGGTTTAGCAGTAAAGAATTGGCCTGCCAACGCAAGAGATGCAAGTTCAATCCCTGGGTCAGGAAGATCCCCTGGAATAGGAAGCAGCAACCCACTCCAGTATTCTTGCCTGGAACATCCCGTGGACAGAGGAGCTTGGTGGGCAGAGTCAAAAGTAACTTAGTGACTAAAAACAACAGTGAAGGCTGCATCCACAAAATAAATTCTCAAATTTTCAACTCATTCCTAAACTCTTGCACCCACTTCCCCCTGCCCAGAGCGCCACAGAAGCTACTATGAAGTTTATTAACTCAGTTGAAACTTTCTAGCAGAGAACAAAGTCACTTGAGAATTTTCTCATTTTCTTTCTTTTCCATAACAAATATGCCTATGTCTCCTCCCATTCTTTTGTCTGTGTTAGAGGGTAAGATGACTTTGTTGTTTGAGATCATCGATTTGGCTGTGTTCTTAATGCAATTAGGATTCTTTCCCTCTCCTGTGAATTCCATCAATTATTCCATCTCCTCCCCTATTTCCCATCTCTCAGAATCCCTTTTTCCTGTTCTGACCATGGCCATTTGCTTTTGGAATGCCGAAAGGGGACCAAGAGAAAGCTGTTCTCCAATTTCGTAGTAGCTTAACAAAGAAATAGATATGGCCATCAATGCAGGCTGACAAAAAAATTTCCTATTTTCTTTTATATATAGCATTATAATCACAACTTAAACATGTATCTTTCTTTACAGATAGATCCATTTAGCCTCAGGAATCCAGTTCGGTAGGTAGGCAGATAACGTTCTAGTTAACTCCATGAGTAACTCTTGTGACCACAATGTCTTTTTATTTTTTCTTGGCCAAAAGTTTAAATATTCCTTGCATTGTTTTATACTTCAAAGTACAAGAAGCTTTAAATAATTAAATAAACATGTTATAACCTCTAATTATGGCTGATTATAAAGTAGGCAAGAGGAAACTTCTACTGTGACTGGCAACAAAGAATCTTGGGCATTGAAATTAATTCAGTTTAATTCCCTAATCTAAATATACTGACTCCATAACAAAATTAACATTTAAGACATTTAAAGACATTTATAAAAATTATAAACAAAACTTGAAGGAAATTAATTTATCTCTAATCACATTAACAATAATTACTTGACATATCAAGCACACCTAAATTCATATCCTATTATGACATGTTGATTTTTTTCCCTCTTTCTATTTTAAACATGAGATGTATGCATTTAGAATGACCTATATGTTATAAAGTATTACTTTTTTTTTGAACAAATAACAAAAGTCACCAGTCCCAATTGAAGGGCATAATGCAAGGATGGAAATTTCCCAATATCAGTATCTTTTTCCTGCCTTTTAAACCATATTCCCACCTAAAAATTGTCTCTGCATCTTTCACTTCTTGTAACAAACATTTGTTGAGCATATGCCAGGCGCTGGTCTGTTTGCTGAGCATTTAAAAGTGAGCAGGACAGACCAGGTCTTTGCCCTTGTCTATAAAGAGAGTATTTATGTGTGGTATTCCCCTAAAAGAAATCATACCTACATAAGGTAAATTCCTGATAGACAGCCTATAAGATCTCTTTCAGTATACATGTTATATTAAACTGTAACACATCGGTAAAAAGGACCAAATAAGATAAAGACCACAGCTGTGGGGCATATAGACCATGATCTGTAATAACATAGCTGAGAAGAAGGCTTAGGAGCATCTATACAGTAAGTCCCCAACCAATGAACAAATTCTCTTCCAAGAGTAAGTTTGTAAGTTCAACAAAATTAGCCCAGGTACCCAACTAACTAGGTTTATTACACTTTACACATAAATAATACATAAAAAACAAACATACAAAAAATAAAGAAAACATTTTTAACCTTATAGTACAGTACCTTGAAAAGTACAGTAGAGCAGTATAGTGCAACAGATGGCATACAGAGGCTGGCATTGAGTGAACAGGCTAGAAGAGTTGCTGACTGTTGGAGAGAGAGGAGGTGGGAGATGGTAGAGTGAAGGATGATCAGCAATAGGAGATGGAGGGCAAGCTGCAATTTCACTTACACCTGACACTGACGACATGCACGCTTATGTCTGAAAGTTTGCAACTTGCAGATTCATATGTAGGTGACTTACTGTACTCTCTTAGTACTTTCTTCATCACTACCTACCTTTCTTCATCATTTTCTATCTTCAGTTAACTCTAATATATTTTGCTCTCTGTCATGCTGAGCCCAAATGATCTCATTTATTCTTCTCAGCATCCTTATGAAGAAAATTCTATCATCTCTAGTTTAGAAATGATAGACCATAATTTAGAGGCGGCAAGGAGAACGCCCAGTTCACATTTCTAGGGAAAAAAAGGAAAGAAAGTGAACATCACTCAGTCATGTCTGACTCTTTGCAATCCCAAGGACTGTAGCCCACCAGGCTCCTCTGTCCACCGAGATTCTCCAGGCAAGAATACTGGAGTGGGTAGCCATTCCTTTCTCCAGGGGATCTTCCCAGCCCAGGGATCAAACCCAGGGCTCCCACATTGCAGGCAGATTCTTTTCAGTCTGAGCCATCAGGGAATAGCAGAGTCAATAGTAAATCATGGTCTGATTGTAATACTAGCTGCCCCTGAAGTAATACTACCTTGTGCTAAAGAAACATTGGGACACAGAAAGCAAGCAACAATCATCTAAGATAGATAGGTAAGTAAGCAGATATACCCTCCGATCTGTACCCACCCTCCTCAGACAACCAGCCTAATAGCTACTCTCTTTAGCCCTAAGATAATTTTTCAGAAAAGGTCTTCTTTGGTGGGCAACAACAGGAGCTAGTCTGTTTTTCCTTAGCAAGTAGCACTTCCTGTTGAGCTTGAACATCAGCTTTGAGGTTCTGATGCTTCAGTGACAACTCAATCAGTGACTGCAAACCCCACCATCATTTACAGGTTGTGAAGCTTATTCGAATATTTGTTAAAAAGTTGAGGAAATTTGATTAACATCCTTTCTCTAGTCTTTAAGAAGGAGACAACAGATTTGATCACCATACTGAAAAAAAAAGTGATAAACAGGGGGAAATGGTGGTGTTTCTTTATATTGACTCTTAACTCATTTTGTCTGAAAACCTATTGACTTAATTTGCAATGATTTTGTGAAGTAAGTGGATTATTGTCAATGTGAACAGTTTGCAAGTGCAACTTTTGTTCCCACAGCAAAAATGTTGGCTAAGTTGTTGCCAGCACCATTAGCTGCCTGCATTTACAATCACCCAGGGAACCCCCACTGAACAGCCACTGAACAAGGACAGCTTAATGTAAATTGAATAGTGCCCCTAATATTACACTGCCATTTAGCATTCAACTTCTAAGTGTCCGGGTGGCCTGAGCCAAGTTCTACTCCGGTACCTAGAATGATTCATGAACCACTATTAATGTTATTAACCATTACAACAAAAGCATGTAGCTGAAGTTGAAGAAACCACCTTGCTAGGGAATGCTTTTTTTTCTTTCTTTCTTTCTTTTGCTGAATTCTGGCTTGCTGTCCCATTCATTCCAGAAGAATATTCATGTGACGTTAACTGCAGTAAGGGGATGGTAGATTCCTCTAGCTAAACCGTTTAGAGTGGGTACAGAGTGTGAAATTCCTAGGCCAGGACAAGAAGGAGTGTATAGGCAATATTAAACCATTAAACACAGGAAGATTGGGTCAGAAACACCAAGGTCACACATGAGAAGATAAAAGATGCAAATGCAAAGTAAAATCAAGGACATGAAGAGAGAAAGATCACAAAGTTAATACCAAAGACTGAAAAATCAGCATCCAGATGGGGTTGAGAAAGTTCAGTATCACCTCTAAAATCTATGGTGGCCTCCTGGTGGCTCAGTGGTAAAGAATCCACCTGCCAAAGCAAGAGACATGGGTTCAGTCCCTGGTCTGGGAAGATCCCACGTGCTAAGGGACAACTAAGCCCATGGGCCACAGCTGTCGAGTCTGTGCCCTAAAGCCCATGAGCCACAACTCCGGAGGCCTATGCTCTAGCGCCCACCCACTGCAACACCAGTGGTCGTTAGTCACTAAGTCGTGTCTGACTCTTGCGACCCCATGGACTGTAGCCTGCCAGGCCCCTCTGTCCATGGGATTCTCCAGGCAAGAATACTGGAGTGGGTTGCCATTTCCTTCTCCAGGGGATCTTCCAGACCCAGGGATAAAACCCGGGTCTCCTGCTTGGTAGGTGGATTCTTTACCAACTGAGCTACGAGGAGAAGCCTGAGAATCACAACTTGAGAGCAGATCCTTGGTGCAACTAGAGGGAAAAGCCCTCACGGCAACAGAGACCTGGCACAGTAAAAAACAAATACATACAATTATTTTTTAAAATGAAAAACAATTAAAATTTGTGGGGCCCAAAGCAGTAGGAGAGGTGGAGGTCCACATCCTAGATAGCTCTTCTGTTTAAAAGTTATAACTCAAGCTTTGCCCAAGGCCTTGCCCACTTTCCCAGCTGGATGCTCCCACCCTGGGGAGCTGAGCACATCCAAGGCTGAGCACACTCCCTTGTGACACTGCTCCACTGGCTGCTAGCCTTGTGGAAACCAGGATCTGCTGGGAAAAAACCTGGACCATGGCACCTGGGCAGGGACCAGCCCAAACCCAGGGTGGACAGTGACGGGACCCAACTCTTTGAGGGAGCTAGGAGGGATAGGTCCTCCCCCCCATAGTTTTCTCACTCAAGATTCTCAGGCAGTCCTAAATATCTGTCTAGACACCCACCTTGAGATTAGAGCAGCCCAGTTTACGCAAAATCAGCCTCTCTCTCTCTCTCTCCTGCAAGCCAGCACAGGGACAGGCTCTTCTCCCTCATGGACACTTGTATTCTCTTAGCTCTGCTCTCTGACCTGGGACGCTGAGTACCAGTTCCTCTAGGGACTCCATCTGTAATCCCCATTTGCTCAGTTAGTTACAGATCCTTCAGAAAACTTTCTAAGGAAAAATAAAATTGTTCTTGTATTTCAGTGTTTGTGATGTGCCAATATACAGGGGCTTCCCAGGTGGCTACAGCGGTAAAGAATCCTCTGCCAATGCAGGAGACACAGGAGATGTGGGTTCCACCCCCAGGTCAGGAAGATCCCCTGGAGTAGGAAAAAGCAACCCACTCCCGTATTCTTGCCTGGGAGTCCCATGGACAGGAACGCCTGGTGGGCTACAGTCTGTGGAGCTGCAAAGAGGACACAACTGAATGACTGAGCACACCTGTGCACACTGGGTTCAAACACAGGACCCTCTTGCCTGGGTCTAAGGGCAGAACTTAGAGCATCCCATCACTGGTAGGTCTGCAGAAGCCCAACTGCAAACCAAGAGGGAACAGAATTGATTGTGTTAAATACCTGGCATTCCCTGAAGGTGGCTCAGTTCTACCTGCCCCACGTAGACACAATCAGCCTCAAGAATCTTGGTGGTGCACCATTCCCCTCTGTGAAGAAAGGATATGCCAGTCAGGTTTAGAAAGTCCTAGAGCATATCTTCAAAAAATGGGTCAGAGTAACCTACTGCAAAAATCAAACCATGAACAGATAAGTCCACCATGCAGCTTTTATTTATTCATTTAACTTCTTTATTTCCCTTAAGAATGTTTTTTTATTTATTTTTCATTTTTATTCTATATTGGAGTTTAGTTGATTTACAATGTTGTGTTAGTTTCAGCAAACTGATTGTATAGCAATATGATTCAGCTGTACATATATATGTATTTATTCTTTTTTAAATTTATTTCCCATTTTGGCTATTACAGACTATTGAGCAGATTTCACTGTGTTATATAGTGGGTCCTTGTTGGTTATCTATTTTAAACGTAGCAGTATGTATACATCAATTCCAAACTCCCAATTTATCCCTCCTCCCCCATTTTAGAAGTGGAGCACAAACTGTGGAGAAAACTCTCAGCCTTCAAGGCAGCTTTTGGAACAGGAATGGCTAGTGAAAATTATCATTCCAGTCTCAGAAAGATTCATGGTAATCTACAATTTTTATTAACCATACTCATACACAAAAATATAAAGGACTCAGACCTATTACTTTAATACACATGTCACAAATGCCTACAATCTGTGCTTTAACTTACAAAAGGGGATAGATGCTAGGGCAAAGGGATGCAGGCAAGGTACCACATCAAAGCTTAGAACAAAGGAGCAGAGCTCTAACTACTGAAATTAGGAGAGAGTCTAACACCAGTAGGCGAGGCCTGCATATAGTTGACTCTCAATAAATGCAAGTAAAATTTTCTTAGATCTCAAACTACAATCACCAAGCTTTTCTGAATGTAAACACGATTTTGATCTGTAAATAGGTAGAACTTTCAGTAATGACCTCCTCACTCTCTACTTCTCATTCAACCAATGTCTCTGTTTAGTCAGTGGTTCTATTGTGTATACCCGTCTTGTAATGATTTTGATTCTATAGAGAGTCTCTGTGGAAAGGGAATAAATATAAAAAGTACTTTAGAAAGCTGTCACACAAATTTTTAAAGAATACTTTGAAAAAATGGAAAGGAAGTCTAATTATGTTCTTTGCACTAAGCAACTGGTTTCAATAACAAATCTTGAATAAGGACGTATTGGTGGATTCAGAAATTCTTGCCACTGCATGAGACAGGAAGACTGCAATTAAAGGCATTCTCCAATTAGTGTCCAAAATGAGTTAACAGGGAGTGGTTTGTATCAGCCTGGGAGATAGAAGTTCTGAGTCTTAGGGTTGACAAAACTTCACAGAATGAACAGTGTAAATTTACTGATAGACACATACACACACACACAAGAAACATAGAGAAGAATTTCTGAGCCTTGCTAACTACCTTAGTTCAGGATAAAAATAAGCTGAAGAGAAATTACTTCTCATTTTCTTTGAAAAATTGGCAACCCACCCTCAGAAAATATGCCTGAAATTTGGAGGGTCATGCAAATGTTATCGCCGCACTTGAGAGAGTATATCTTCCTCTTGACCTTCAGAACAGGAATCACGTTTAACAAAATGCTTTTCATCTACTAGGAAGCCTTTCTGGATTGGGTTAAAGGAGCTTAGCTGGGCTAGAAGATATTTGCCAGTCAGTTCAGACCCCTGCCTACAAACTCTCATGCCTTCATCCACTGCCAGCTTTTTGCACCAGGACGGGGAGACTAGGAGCCTATCAGTCTAAAGAAATAATCCATCTCCATATTCCCTCCTCAAGCTCACACATGGATGATAACTTGAATAATTTTCCAGTACATAAAGAGAATAAATAAAAACTAAGCAACACGGCGCTTAATTTTTTTTTTTTTTTCATTCTTTCTCTTTCTTTCTGCTTTCCAGCTTCAGGCAACAAAATGCTTAAGCACTGAAATGAGCAAAAAGTGGTTTTGAAGAAGACAGGTCAAGACATTCATATAAATTTGATCACTTCTTTTTCATTCTCTAACATTCACCACAATAAATCAACTGGCTTTCCTCCACCCCCCACCTCACACACCCTCCACCCTGCCGTCCTGATTTTGGATCGCCAAAGGTAAATCGGTGACAAGGGTATCTATATATAATATTAATGGTGCCGAGGAGGGCTGGTGTGAAGTGTGAGCGCTTGCCAAGAGAGGAGCGATGGAGCCCAGCCGTTCATCCTCGGCAGCTTGCTCTACATCATCTGCTGGACAAATGAAATATCATTAGGAAGGGAGAAAGAAGGAGGGAGGAGGAGGTGGGAAAGTAGCCATCCTGCAAGGAAATGGCTAAGTTGGATATTCCAAGCCATCTAACAAAGCCAAGTGCCCTGAGATACTATCATCTGCTACAGACAAAACAGACTGCAGGAGAGATCACTGAGTCAAACAAACAAACAACAACAAAACTCCACGAACTGCTACAACTTTCTTATCAGAGATGTATTCAAGTACCAGTGGCATTTTAAATCCATTTTCCAGTTTAGCTCAGCTTAACCTGCTCAGGGAAGAGAAAAAGAAGTTTAGTTTAGTTATTTAGTTAGTTTACTTGATCTTAAGGAATTCTAACAATCACACCTCCAGGGGTACTAATGTGTAAACATTTACTATAGATTAAAAATAGCTAAAATGTATTGTGGATTAAAGAATGACTGCAGATATTCTGTGAGTCAAAGTTTGATAGAGAAGTTGAGTTTCAGTCTTTACTTGGTGTCAAAGTCTAGCTTCTGGGTTAGTGTGTGGCTGCAGTTTTCTATAATGAAAGGGGCTCTAGTTTTCTTTGGCTCTTTAATCAATTGTATGTATAAGGGTTGTATTCAACTAAACATCTACAGGCAGTGAAATTATTGTTGGCTTAGTCCCCACTTGTGAAATAAGGATCATTTGATCATTTGTACCAATAGTACTAAATCACCTAATCCACTGATAATGAAAGTCAAGAAAACCAATGCTCTTCCACCACCAAAAAAAAAAAAAAAAAAAAAAAAAATGAGCAGAGAGAATGAAACTAACAAATTGTCCTAAATTTTTGGGATGGGTTAAAAAGTGAAAATAAAGTGACAGATTTTGTTTTCTTGTGCTCCAAAAATCACTGCAGATGGTGACTGCAGCCATGAAATTAAAGTACACTTGCTCCTTGGAAGAAAAGCTATGACAAACCTAGACAGTGTATTAAAAAGCAGAGACATTACTTTGCCAACAAAAGTCTGTCTAGTCAAAGCTATGGTTTTTACAGTAATCATGTATGGCATGTGAGAATTGGACTATAAAGAAGGTTGAGCGTCAAAGAATTGATGCTTTTGAACTGTGGTGCTGGAGAAGACTACTGAGAGTCCCTTGGACTACAAGGAGATCAAACCAGTCAATTCTAAAGGAAATCAACCTTGAATATTCATTGGAAGGACTTATGCTCAAGCTGAAGCTCCAGTCCTTTGGCCACCTGATTTGAAGAGCCAACTCATTGGAAAATATCTTGATGCTAAGAAAGAGTGAAGGCAGGATGAGAAGGGATGACATGGTTGGATGGCATCACTGACTCAATAGACATGAGTTTGAGCAAACTCTGGGAGACGGTGATGGACAGGGAATCCTGGCATCTTACAGTCCATAGGATTGTAAAGAGTTGGACATGACTAAGCAACTGAACAAAAATATTGGTGTGGGTTAAATAAAATCAAGGTTTCATTATCCCTCTGATTCCAGTTACTCACCTGTTGCTCAGTTCAAAGCTTGACAAGTTATGATGTATCATCTAGACTGCCCCAAATCTATACCTCTGAGCTATTTAGTTGCAACTTGGGGGCATGTACACTTACAAATAATTTTTAGCATTCACTTTGGATGATTGCCCATTTCTTTTACCAAGGGTTAAAATAGATCTAAACCCAGTTCAGAGTTTTCAGTTCTAATAAATCTTACCCCAAAGCCAGCAACTTTAGTAACTATTGATCAATCAATTTAATTTTCAGTTTTAATGCATGCGTGCGTGCTCAGTCATGTCCAATTCTTTTACAACCCCATGGACTGAAGCCTACCAGGCTCCTCTATCCATGGGATTTCCCGGGCAAGAATACTGGAGTGGGTTGAAATGCCCTCCTCCAGGGGAATCTTCCCCACCCAGGGATCAGACCCATGTCTCCTGCATTGGCAGAAGGATTCTTTACGGCTGAACCATCGAGGAAGCCCTTAGTGCATGAATACCTAGAATAACTATGAACTCAATTGCTGAGTATTTTAGAAACCAGCCTCCTCCTTCTGCGTTCAGTATCCTTTAAAAGTTGGTCACTAAGAGTTTAAAGTAAAAGAAATTAGGTGCTCATCTTTTTAAAGAGCTTTGTTTCTAAATTATGATAAATAAAGCTACTGTTCTTGCCAGCCACTTAGATTAGGGTCCTGTTGGAGGGGGATGATGACATATGAGTAGCTCCAGATTTAAGTTACTGCAAAGAAATAGCACTTAATGTAACCAGGCTAAGAAACCGCAAAGTCATATTTAATTGTATCAAACTTGATTCTTTAAGCTCTAACAGGATTTGATCATCAGTAATTCACTGAACTCTGAATTTGCCTAATAGTAATTATTTTTCTTTTCTATGAATGACTATAGATTTTACTTAATTTAAATTGAGACATATGGGAAATTCCCTGGTGGCCCATAGGTTAAGACTCTCAGCTTTCACTGCAGAGAGTGTGGGTTCAATCCCTGGTCAGGAAACTAAAATCTTGCAAGCTGCAAGGCACAGCCAAAATAAATTAATTTAAAAAAAAGATATATAAGAAATATATTGAGATGTGAAATTACTGTGATGGTTATGAAAGAAATAAGAATAATTTTTATTACCTATAATATACCAGGTGTAGACAGTATACACAACTATACAACAAAATACAGTGAGTCTTTAAGAAAGTGGTACAAAAACAGGAAACTGTTTAAAGAAAAATTTGATGTTGGCACACATGGCCCATTATCTAATTTTGACTTAGAAAGGAATGTCCCCTAATCATAATTATCACTGCACTAAAAATTCACCAAACCATTTTAGAAAAAATAAACAACAGGCAGAACTAAATAATTAAGGGTTTTTTTGCATTTTCCATTATGGTCTCTCTTGTAAAATAAAGAGTAGATGGACTGAAACATAAATATGGAGGCATGAATGAGAATTATTTTATTCTCAAAACAAACAAGCACTGAATAAACAACATTCACATTAATTTGAAATGAAAATATGATGCATTTGCTTATTCTGTTTAATTTTGTACTACTTACGGACCATGGGGAAATTTGCAAAATGAAAATAATCTTGCAGATATCATTTGATTCAGATGATCTTGGTGGCTCATTTTTCATGGGTCATCTCTTTGAAAATTTAAATTAGTAGAAAATTAATTTATTGCTAACATTTAAAAATTCTCTATTGTCTCTCCAAATAGAATTAATCTTCATTGCATTTTGGAAACTTTAGAAAATATATAGGACAAAACGATGTTTAGAATTTTTCTTTTAAAAAATAAAGTTATGACTTAGTAATTAAATGTCTGATGTCATCATGAAATTATCAGCTCCTTGTGGGATGGAACCGTCTCTCCATTGTTTTATCTGGAGCACTGAAACAAGCCAGGGCCTTCAGGTGGAAATGAACTCTGTGACTTTGTACAAGTCACTCCCTGTCTGAAGGCTTATTACCTCTTTTATAAACTGGAAGTTTGGAAGAGGTGATCAGTACAATTTCTTCTCACAAAGAGGGGTACGATTTGATGAATTATGAACCGAGGACATAGCATCTGCTCTACTGGGTCTCAGTAGTTGTAAGTCTTCATAAGGAAAAAATTATGTAAACAAACAGCACTTTGATAAGACGAAGAAAAACAGCATAATGGACAAATTACTGGGAAGATCTGGTAATCGGAATAGAGGAAAGAAGAAAGAGTTAAAATGAAGAAGCCTTTGAGCAGGGGTCATGGCTGATAAGGTAAGAGGAGAGAAGGCATTTCAGGCTGAGAAAAGATAACATATGTTTGGAGAATGGTTGATTAACCCAATGTAGCCGAGGCACATTGGAGATGAACAGAGGTAATGGAAGATGAAAAATAATACTGATACTAAGAACTAAGATTTAAGAGAAAGACAGAGAAGATAAAGTTGTGGTGAACAAGAAAACTTTGACAAGAGGAGGTAGGATTTGAGCTGAATCTTGGAAAATGAGAAGGATTTGAAGAGGAAAAAGAAGATAAGGTGGGTTTCATATAGAGGAAAGTATATTTGATAGGTATGTTTAGGGCAGGAAAACAGTTTGATTAGAATAAAGCATTCATGTGAAAATTAAGACTATAAAAGGAGATCATGAAGATGTTGCAGAGGACAGAGCATTCCAGACAGAAGAATTTGTTTATTTCTTATGTAATGAGTAATCTTTACTATGTTATATGCAGAGGAATCAAATAATGGCATGGAAAGCCTTGGGTGGCAGAGGAATAGAAAACCTCTTAGTCTAGAAAATAGAAAGACTGGAATGGGGCAACCAGTGGGGAAACTATTATCCAGGTTCCATGAGGTGAAAAATACAGCAAAAAAAGAAAGAACCTCAGGACTTGGTTGACAAAATCGATAGGACACTTGGGATAAAGAAAATATTGCAGGAAGTTATGAAAATGTGGTAAGTTTAGCAGTGGTATGTAGGACGTAGAGAAATCTGCCACACATTTTGAGGGGTCATTTTCTTCACATGAAGGGTCTTTGCAAAAATGCAGCAGGCAAAACCAGGTCTCATGAATAGAGGGTACTCATTGAGAAGTTGAATACTTGGCAATAAATATATGTTTCTGTTGATAAGTGTTCAATTGCAAGTAACATAAATCCCAACTATGGGTTACAAAAATGGGAGTCTAATTTTCTCTCACAACAAGAAGTTTGCTAATAGATATTTGCTGTGTGGGTTCAAATGCTTGGCAAACTCATCTTTCTGCTCTGACATTCTTAAGGTAAGGTGTTCATCTTTATGCTTCTCAACTCCTGGTCACAAAATGGCTGCTATCTCTCCAGACATTACATTCATTTCTAAGGCAGGAAAGAAAGCTGAGGGTTTTCTGTCTTGTATTGGGAAAGCAAAAATTCCTGCAAACCCCTAGCAGATTTCTATTTATGTTGGTTTGATCAGAGCTGACTGACTTGGTCACTTCTAACAGCAATGGAAAATGGGAATGTGTTTTCTGGGTATACTGTTTACCAAAGTCAAGATTATGTTATCAAGGAAGAAAGGAAAATGGATATTGTGGAGGCAATTGGAAAGATATCTAAAATATATTTTAGAGCATAATAAATAAAAGTTCTAGAAAGTGACTGCTTGCAAGTGATAAAAATTTGTTGTCATGAAAACTTGATCAGTTGATGACCCTTCTAAATCTCTCTTAAAGTTGTTTCTTTTCCTATCTGTCCCAACTCCATGCATACTACCTACCTGGTATGGACTACAGCAATGACTTCACCTGGTCACTTTGCCATCATTCTTCGGCTCTACTAGTTTCTGTGCAATAATAAGAATGATCTTTTTCATAGAAGGAAGTTACAACTCAACTTACAGTTTACATTATTTTTAAATCAGTGAAAATAGAAACACTATATATTGATATGATCAAGATAGTTTTAAAGAAAATCTTTAGCCTTAGATAATTTTGGTATTAAATGTGAACAATGAGTTAAATAGTATTCAATCATCTGAAAAAAAAACACTATAAAATATAATAAAATTAAGTAGAAAGAAGAAATTAATAATTAACAGCTCCCCAAATGGTTATTTGGGCTTTCCAGGTTACGTGGGCTATTCTTTCTTTAGCAGTAAAGAATCCACCTGCAGTGAAGGAGATGCAGGTTTGATACCTGGGTCAGGAAGATCCCTGGAGGAGGGCATGGCAACCCACTCCAGTATTCTTTCCTGGAAAATTCCATGGACAGAGGAGCCTGGGTGGCTGCGGTCCCTGGGGTCACAGAGTCGGACATGACTGAAACAACTGAGCGTGCATGCAGGCAAATGGTTATTTGGGGGGAAAAAATCAGTAAAACTGATTAGTAGTAGAAAGAGCTAACATTTTTTAAAAGATCAGTAAGTTAAAGTTCTAATAAGCCCTTATATGGAAAACAGAGAATCTACATATATACATGTATAGCTATACATAACAAACTGCACAACATAATAAATGACATCAAATATAAGAGAAGCTATAATAAATTTTCCAAAATATTTTTGTAATATGAGAGCTTGCTCTTTACAGTTTCACATAATAAGTTTGAGTAAAGTGTGTGGCTTTTATAAGGAAATGTCAAATAGAAAACATTTCTCAGGAAAAAGATAACTATAGAAGAAAATGATAAAAAGTGAGTCCTGGGAAATAGGACTGGTTAGATGGTGATGAATGGAAATTATAATGGAGTAGTTGCAATTTAAGCTTACAAAAACAGAGTTGGGAGCCTTGGAGAATCTAGTCTCAGACACGTCTCTTGAGCCTGATCTTACACCTTTCTTGAACTGTCCCAGACCTAAGGACACCACCAGCCTATTCAGAATGACACCTACTAGCCCACTATCTCATGGTCCCAAGGTCTCCTGTGGTAACTATACAAGCTTTCTGGACCCCAGTCAACCCTTAACAAGTACCCTTACTTCTCACCACTTCCAGATATAGTTCTTGATAAACATCTCATGTAACTAACTGTAACCTTTTCCTTTATAAGCTTTCCCCATTTTGTAGGGAAAGGGAGCAGGACACTAGCCACTCCTGCCCCATGTCCTTTGTCTGTGGAGGATTCTAATCAAACAGTAAGTTTAATCAGATAAATGAGAACATGCAAAAACAAAGAAAAACAGTCAAAGGAGACCAAATAATAATAATGTAGTCATTAAGCATAATTAAGGACCTTTAGTTTCTCCTTAAGGGCTACAGATAATATTCTGAGCCATATCCGGGGAGCTGTCTTAAGGATACTGAAAGCCCAGGTGGAAGAAGTTAATTACATGATGATCAGACTGTACCCACGACATAGGATGCCGTAATTCCAAGCACTGGCTACAGGGAAATGTGAACAAATGGACCCTGGAACTAAAGATTAACTGTACCTAAAACAATCAAGATAACGTTGGTCAGACCACCAATGACCAATTTGAAGATGACTGTCAGAGATGACTGCTGTTTCTGCCTGTATCCTCCTGCTTCTGTCTATAAAAAGCTCTTGCCCCACTGGTTGCCAGTGGAGGGGATCGGTGTTTGGATGGATGTCCACTCTCCCTCCATCCACCCATCACCAGTTGCTGGTATCTGAAATAAAGCAAACTTTCCTCTCCACTAACTTGGCTGTTTATTGGCTCTTAAGCGGCAAGCAGCCAGATTCCACACACATTTCCGTAACAGTAATGCTTCTCGAATCTGTCTCCTGTGCTGTCAACATAACAAATCTGACATAAACACTTTTTTATTTCAGTTAAGTCTTCATTTCTAAAATTTTGACTAATATGGGTGATGGGAAAGGGCCTGAGTTTTATACTATCTGCATCAGGAAACCATTGAAAATGATTGGTGAATGATAGGAACTGACACTCATTTTCAAGTGATCACTCCATATGAAATACTAGGAATGGGCTACAGGAAGTTAAGAGCAAAATCTGAGAGATCAATTAGGAGATGGATGCAGTAGTTGGGTAGAAAAAGGGGTTAAATTGGACTCATTTCTGCATTGGATCAGATCCCTAAAGGAGAAAATCAGAACTGAGTTATACACATGAAACAGTTTGCTAGATATTGTCAACACTGTCAACATTCAAAAAAATGGAAGCAGCAGCTGTATAAAATTGCTTATTTCCACTCATTCTTATTACTATTAGATATTATTACTTTAGGAGCTTCCCAGGTGGTGCTAGTGGTAAAGAACCCATTTGCCAATACAGGTAGATATAAAAGACATGGGTTTGATCCCTGTGTCAGGAAGATCCCCTGGAGGAGGGCATGGCAACCCACTCCAGTATTCTTGCCTGGAGAATCCCATGGACAGAGGAGCCTGGTGGGCTACAGCCAATAGGGTTGCAAAGAGTCAGACACGACTAAATTGGCAGTATGCACGCATAATCACTTTACCATCTTTGGTGACACAGTAAACAAAAGTTTACCTCTTTTGACTTCAATTTATTTGAATGATAGAAGGACCAGTCATCTCTTTCATATATATATTTGACATTTGTAGCTTTAAAAATAAATTACATAGCAAATTCAATAGTCATTTATGACTTCATCTTAATTGGTCCCTCAGCAACATTAGACACTTAGACCAATTCTTTTTTGAAACACTTTCTTCACAGGCTTTCTAGACATGACAAGCCCTAGATTTTCAGCTCATAGTCTATCCTCTCCTGCTTGGGTTCCTTTACCCTCTCTGCTTTGGTTAATCTTCTGAATGTTGGAGCATCATAAGGGTTTGACCCTATTCTTTGTCATGCTCTTCCCTAAATGATATCATCTCATCCTACCCCAAGGCCCTCTAGATGCCATGGATTCCTAAATCTATACCTCCTCTCCTACCTTTTCCTCTAACATGTGGTGTATAAATATTTCCACTTATATCTGGCAGGTATTTCAAATTTAATTTATCTAAAACATATTGACTAGGCAAGACAGCTCCCCCACTTCCTCAGTTTTCCTCATCTCCATGAATAGTGCCTCTCTTCCCCCAGTGACTCTATCCACCCTTTTCATTGCCTTCATCACACACATTTACAGAAATTTGTCCTCTGTAAATGTAGCCAAAAAAGGCCAAAATATTAAAAACAAGAATGTCTACTTGACATGGTTCATAATAATTGAAAAACAGAAGCAAACTAAATATCCATTATCAGTTCAGTTCAGTTCAGTCACTCAGTCGTGTCTGACTCTTTGTGACCCCATGAACTGCAGCACGCCAGGCCTCCCTGTCCATCACCAACTCCTGGAGCCTACTCAAACTCATGTCCATTGAGTCAGTGATGCCATCCAACCATCTCATCCTCTGTCATCCCCTTCTCCTCCCACCTTCAATCATTCCCAGCATCAGGGTCTTTTCCAGTGAGTCAGTTCTTCGCCTCAGGTGGCCAAAGAATTGGAGTTTCAGCTTCAGCATCAGGCCTTCCAATGAACATTCAGGATTGATTTCCTTTAGAATGGACTGGTTGGATCCCCTTGCAGTTCAAGGGACTCTCACGAGTCTTCTCCAACACCACAGTTCAAAAGCATCAATTATTTGGTGCTCAGCTTTCTTTATAGTCCAACTCTCACATCTATACATGGTTACTGGAAAAACCATAGCCTTGACTAGATGGAACTTTGTTGGCAAAATAATGTCTTTGCTTTTTAATATGCTGTCTAGGTTGGTCATGACTTTTTTTCCCAAGGAGCAAGCTTCTTTTTACTTCATGGCTGCAGTCACCATCTGCAGTGATTTTGGAGCCTCCAAAAATAAAGTCAGCCACTGTTTGCCCATCTATTTGCCATGAAGTGAAGGGACCAGATGCCATGATCTTAGTTTTCTGAATGTTGAGTTTTAAGCCAGCTTTTTCACTCTCCTCTTTCACTTTCATCAAGGGGCTTTTTAGTTCTTCCTCACTTTCTGCCATAAGGGTGGTATCATCTGCATATCTGAGATTATTGATATTTCTCCCAGCAGTCTTGATTCCAACTTGTTTTTCATCCAGCCCAGTGTTTCTCATGATGTCCTCTGCATGTAAGTTAAATAAGCAGGGTGACAATATACAGCCTTGATGTACTCTTTTTCCTATTTGAAACCAATCTGTTGTTCCATGTCTAGTTCTAACTGTTACTTCCTGGCCTGCATACAGATTTCTCAAGAGGCAGGTCAGGTGGTCTTGTATTCTATGTCTTTCAGAATTTTCCACAGTTTATTGTGATTCACACAGTCAAAGGCTTTGGCATAGTCAACAAAGCTGAAATAGATGTTTTTCTGAAACTATCTTGCTTTTTCGATGATCCAGCAGATGTTGGCAATTTGATTTCTGGTTCCTCTGCCTTTACTAAATCCAACTTGAACATCTGGAAGTTCACGGTTCATGTATTGCTGAAGCCTGGCTTGGAGATATTTGAGCATTACTTTGCTAGCGTGTGAGATGAGTGCAATTGTGCGGTAGTTTGAGCATTCTTTGGCATTTCCTTTCTTAGGGACTGGAATGAAAACTGATCTTTTCTAGTCCTGTGGCCACTGCTGAGTTTTCCAAATTTGGTGGCATATTGAGGGCAGCACTTTCACAACATTATCTTTTAGAATTTGAAATAGCTCAACTGGGATTCCATCACCTCCACTAGCTTTGTTCATAAGTGAATATCCATCACAAGTGAAGTGAAAATGAAAGCTGCTCAGTCATGTCTGACTTTTGAGACCCCATATACTATATAGTCCATGGAATTCTCTGGGTCAGAATACTGTAGTGGGTAGCTGTTTCCTTCTCCAGGGGAGCTTCCCAACCCAGGGATCAAACCCAGGTCTCCTGCATTGCAGGCAGAGCAGGCAGATGCAATCCCAGCTGAGCCACAAGATACTGATTAAACATGATGCAATCATTAGATGGGAAACTATGAATACTTTGTTTTTGTTGTTTAGTTGCGAAGTAGTATCTGACTCTTTGCCACCCCTTGGACTGTAGCCCATCAGGCTCCTCTCTATGGGATTTCCCCAGAAAGAATACTAGAGTGGGTGTTGCCACTACCTTCTCTAGGCAATATTGCTGAGCCAGGAATCGAACCCATGTCTCCTGTTTGGGAGGCAGATTCTTTACCACTGAGCCACCTGGGAAGTCCAGGAATCCTTTACAAACCATGAAATAGATTGACTAGTAAGTGAAAAAACAAAGTTGCAAAACAGTGTAACCTCAGGCAGGGAGAAAACAAATCAAAATGTGAAATGGAAGGAAGGATTCCAAGGTAAGTGCTTTGTGCATTTTTGTTTTGTTCAAGATTTTTTTTTTGAGAAGCACTGTCATATTTATGGTGTAAAAGCAAAACTAAAAAATAATGCTCCTGAACCAAGCTTGCATCTGCTCAGTCTCATGCAATAAAGTCTATGTGCTGATGCTGGGTTGTGGTGAAGAAAAATGCAGGGTACCAAGCAAGGAGCATGGGCAGATAGGGCTCAAAAGCCCTGAACACCCTGATCACTTCCAGGAAAAGGATATTAAAAACAGGATGAGGGAGGGAGTTTTGGGGTGCTTGATCAGCTTGTGGGCATTTTCTGATTGGGTGACTGTGAGCATAACCAGGTGGTATTTTGGGAATTTGTTATCAACCTTTTGGTTTCAACAGGTCTGGGGTGGCCACCATGCTTGTGGTCATCATGCAGTTAACTCTTATCTGGTAGAGGTTTCAGTATCTGCAAAACAGCTCAAACGATATGGCTCAGAATATTATCTTTGTCCCTTGAGGAAGAACTAAAAGGTCTTTGACTTTGCTTAGGGGCTAAACTATTTTTATTTTGTCTTGCTTGGCTGTTTTCCTTTGTTCCTGCATTTTCTCACTTCTCTGATTAAATTTACTCTTAGGAACTTGGAGAAGGCTGAGGAGGCTAGCATTTTTCTCCAAATAAGAGGCAAGTGAAGACATGATCAAGAGGTTTGTCCTGGGAAGCCACCCTAGGGTCCTGCTCAGTTACAATGCCCCCTTTTCTTTAATATTCCTCTGTCTTGAGAGGGAACAGTTGTGGGACAAGAAAAGAAATAAAGTGTTAGATAGAGAGGTTAATTACAAAATGAGCGTAGGAACTTGATTTTAGGAGGACTCAGTTTCAACATGAATGGCAAAATGGAGGTAAGTGAAAATTCATGTATGGAATTATAAATGAGTCTTTCCCTAGGTAAATTTTCATAGAATGTCAGTTGCTCAGTGGTGTCCGACTCTGTGATTCCATGGACTGTAGCCCGCCTGGCTTCTTGGTCCATGGAATTACCCAGGCAAGAATACTAGAGAGGATTGACATTTCCTTCTCCAGGGGATCTTTCCGACCCAGGTATTGAGCCCAGGTCTCCTGCATTGCAGGTAGATTCTTTACCTTCTGAGCCATCAGGTCAAATATAGAAATGTAGTCGGATATCTAGAAGCATTTAACTGTGAACTGCTAAGACACTAAGAGTATCAGGAAGTTGATGTAACAGCTTCTCAGATTCAAGCTATTTCTAAGAAAAAGATTTGGGGGCAGGTTTAACAAAACAACCGAATAAAAGATTATGGGTGTTAATCCAGTGACTGTAGCATATATTCAGCTATTTAAAATGCACATTTTAAGAACTAGTTACTAGTGAAAGTCACGTTGTGTCCGATTCTGTGCGACCCCATGGGTTATACAGTTTATGGAATTCTCTGGGCCAGAACACTGGAGTGGGTAGCCTTTCTCTTCTCCAGGGGATTTTCCCAACCCAGGGAAGAACCCACGTCTCCCATATTGCAGGCAGATTCCTTACCAGCTGAGCCACAAGGGAAATCCAAGCCCACTAGTTACTAGAGTAATCATTAAAAACTTACCTTGAGATTTTGACAAGAGAGTGAATGGCATGATCTAGTGAGAAGGTCATTGATCCAGGAGCTGGTAGAAGTCACCTATTCTTGAATATATCACCTCCCGAGTGACTATGTTAAAAATGCTTCTAGAATGAAGATGGATTGATGGATGAATAGAAAAATGGATAGATATGTTGCAAAGCCAGTATAGTAAATATAAATGATAATATTGAGGTCATGGGTATACAGATATTTGCTGTAAAATTCTTTCAATTTTTTCTGTGTATTTGAAAATCTTCACAAGAAAATGTTGGAGGAAGTACACATTAAGAAGAGGCTATACTACTTTTCTTTAGTCTTATGAAAGCAGAGGGATTAGAAGCATTTGCTCAGAGAGCACCCCATAGATACATTATGGCTAGTTATATTATGGTAATTTTAAGTGCCAGCGGTCTTAGGTCAATTAATTATGTCATAAATGCCAGTTAGCAATCACAGCCAAGCCAAAGTGTGACCTCCCCAGTCCCCCAGCACCAACAACTGTTCCCAAGCTGTTTAAACACCAAACCAGGAGGTAGCTGCTTGGAGTAGCAGTCTCCCCGTTTGCATCTATATTGCTGTGTGACCTTGAGAAAAGTGTTTAACCTCTCCCTTCTTGAATTGTTCCATCTGAAAATGTTGCCGATTATTAATGATCACAGGACCTCTGAGGACTTCCAAAGTGATTTTTGAAAGCACTCAGAAACATCTTAGACAAATTAAAGAACTCCCTCTCTCCTATTGATTTCACTTTTCAGTATTTTTGAGAATTTCAGATGTTTCAATGTGCCCTTCTGACCCCATCCTCCAGGGCCTAGCAGAGTGCCTTATACATAGTAATCACTCAATAAATATTTATTCATTTGATCTGATAACCTAACATTTCTAGAATGCATTTATTCAGGAAATGTTTTAGTCATTTGATCATTACAACTACCTCATCCCAAAGAATACATCACAAACCTTGAGCCGCAGCAGAAACAGCTCAGATACCAATCCTAGGAGACCTTGGAGCGAAGGCAACATCATGTCTGGGGTTTGGTATTTTTCACAGAGATGCATACCATAGAGTCGAGAGAAGAGATAATAAATCTAATTGACTGCCCTGGACATTCTCTGAGCACAGAGTCAGGCACAATCTGTCCTGCAATATTTAAATGAAAGCCACATGGAGTCAACATGATTCCAGGGAAGAGAAGAGACTGATATTCTTAATTCTGAGCAACTATATTGGTAATCAATTGGAATGTGAGAGCAATTGAAAAGCTGTCCAGTTTTCAATTGCAGTATAAGTTGGGAAACAATTTGAAAATAATAGCTCATACAAAGAGTTTCTGCAGCAGTCAATATGGACTTCACATGAAGGACAAATAGGAATTTGGCAGCATATGCCCAGTTTAGCTACTATGCATCAGACAGTGTCTGTGGCATCCATTGAAGGATTCCCCCCTCATAACAGAATGCGAAACCTCTCAGAGTGTGGCACTACTGAGACTATTAAATGGAATATTCACTGAGAAAGCATTTCCAGTGAATGCACACTAGCAGAACTGTGAACATTCCTATTAATGTACGATCATTGCAAATGTATTTACATGTGTGGTTTGCTGAACTGGTTCATATTAGAAATGTTTATCTTATATTTTTCTGGTATAACAACATTATGAAACTGCTCACTCAGATTAAAGATAAAGATAGCTCCCACCATCCCCCACAGACTCTAACACTCTGCCATTTTTTTTTCTTCTATAAAAGGCTGTGTGGTTTGAACACACAAAACCAAACAAAATCCTGCACATTGTTATTTATTTCTTTACAGAAAAAAAAACACAGTTCTCTGGCTCAATTTCACTTTATTACCAACTACAGAAATAGGGTTAGCTTATAGGATTCAATTATACATTTGTCTCCTTTTTCAAAGCTGGTTTAATCTCAGGAGATCAAGTGTAAATAATATACAGGATCCCACCCCTACTTACTCTTCTTGATATTGGGGTCTTATTTGGTATTATACTCCACATGATATATGTGGCAAATATTTATTACCATTGAAAGCAAAGATAGCAACTAATTGATTTAGATATTTCATTCTGCCACAAAATGAGCTTTTAATCCAGTTTTTTTAAATTGAAATATAGTTGATTTACAATTTCAAGTTAGTTTCAGGTATGCAGCATAGTGATTCTGTTCTCTCTCTATCTGTATTCTTTTTCAGATTCTTTTCCCTTAGAGATTATTGCAAAATAGGTCCTGTTCTATACAGTAGATCCTTCTTGATGATCTGTTTTGTATGTAGTAGGGCATACATGTTAATCCCAACCTCCTAGTTTATCATCCCCCTCCCCCACTCTTTCCCTTTTGGTTCCAGTTTTTGAAACAATGAGCCTTCCAGAATGAAGGCTGTATCTTCTATCAGACTGAAGATTTACAAATTTAAAAACCTACACCATAAGCCGTTTTTCCTTATATGTATGTGTCTCACTGTCTCTCGAGGCTTAGCCTTGTCTTAGGATCTTCACAAGCAGACTAACCACGTTCTCTGGGTTGATTTAAATGGGGTGTGCCTGAGGATGTCCTGGGTGGCTTCTGAAACTCCCTTCCAGCCTGCGTCTGCTCTCTGGATAGAGACCTGTTTTCTGAGAACCTCATTTACATACCCACACAAACCCCAGGGCAGACAGCTGTTTGCCCACCCTGACTGCACTGGTACTTGCGCAGACATGCAAATGAGGGGACGCATACTTAGTGCAGTTGTGTGTTTATTAAATTTACTCACTTCCTAATAAGCCTGCCTGACAGAGGCTGAAGGAAGACCTTTTAAGCTTTGATGTAAAATCTAAGCAATAAATAAGGTGCTAGCTTTTTAAAAGACATCTTGAGGACTTTTCCTGGTGGTACAGTGGATGAGTCTCTCTGTCAATGCAGGGGACACAGATTCGATCCCTGGTCAGGGAGGATTCCACATGCCATGCCACAGGGCACCTAGGCCGGTGCACCTCAACTGCTAAAGCCTGTGTGCCCTAGATTCCATGTTCTGCCACAAGAGGAGCCATGTAGTGAGAAGCCTGCGCACTGCAGTGAGAAAGTGGCCCCCGCTCTCTGCAACTAGAGAAACTGCATGTGCAGCAACAAAGACCCAGTGCAACCAAAAACTAAAGAAATTATTTTAAAACAGACATCTTGAAAGAACATCAGTTCAGTTCAGTTCAGTCGCTCAGTGGTATCCGGCTCTTTGCGACCCCATGGACTGCAGCATGCCAGGCCTCCCTGTCCATCACCAACTCCTGGAGCCTACTCAAACTCATGTCCATTGAGTTGGTGATGCCATCCAACCATCTCATCCTCTGTTATCCCCTTCTCCTCCTGCCCTCAATCTTTCCCAGCATTAGGGTCTTTTCCAGTGAGTCAGTTCTTCACATCCGGTGGCCAAAGAATTGAAGTTTCAGCTTCAGCATCAGGCCTTCCAATGAATATTCAGGAATGATTTCCTTTAGGATGGACTGGTTGGATGTCCTTGCTGTGCAAGGGACTCTCAAGAGTCTTCTCCAACACCACAATTCAAAAGCATCAATTCTTTGGTGCTCAGCTTTCTTTATAATCTGATTCTCATATCCATACATGACTCCTATAAAGTCATAGCTTTGACTAGATGGACCTTTGTTGGCAAAATAATGTCTCTGCTTTCTATTGTGCTGTCTAGGTTGGTCATAGCTTTTCTTCCAAGGAGAAAACATCTTTTAAAAGATGCTTATTTATGAAAAAACATAAATTCAGTGATTCTAGATGTTGATATCTTTCATCTCTAATTTTAGTGGTTGCATAAATACATTTCCCCAAAATGGTTAAAACGAGTCAAAGTTAAACAACTGTGAAATTTGTCACTGCAGATAACATATTATTTTTCTCTGTACTCTCAGCTATCTCCTATCACTGCAGAGTTATTTATTTCAAATTTGAACTCATCCTAAAAACAGATTTTCTTCTACACCAAAGACAATGGCACCTTCTAGAATGGAAGATGCCTGAAAAGACAACTGTTAGTTTAAAACAGAGACTCCTAAACTGAGAACTGGGGCTTCCCTATTGGCTCAGTGGTAAAGAATCTGCCTGCCAAGGTAGAAGTTGTGGATTTGACCCCTGAGTTGGGAAAATGTATACCCATGGTGGATTCATATCAATGTATGGCAAAACCAACACAATAATGAAAAGGAAAAAAAACTTAAAAAAAAAAAAAAAGAAAGAAAGAAATGGAAGCACGCTCCAGTATTCTTGCCTGGGAAATCCCATGGACAGAGGAGCCTGGGGGGCTATAGTCCATGGAGTCACAAAAGAGTCATATGTGACTTAGAGACTAAAACAACAACAAAGTCAAGGACTGAGAGTCCTTGAGGGACTCTAAGGAGTTTCTAAGTCCAGAAAGTCGAGTATTGTCTACAGTGTGATGATATAAACACTTGTTTAATATGTGTATGTAAATATTGTAATTGGTAAACCTTTTAAAAATTTCATTTCAAAATTTATGTACTGTAGATGTGCAATCCTGCCTTGTCCTCTTGAGCTTCTCAAATAGAACGGCAATAAAATATAATTGCCATCATATGTGCAAATTGTATAAAATGATCATTCTTGCTTTAAAGATTTCCAGCCTCAAATTCGATAGAATTATGAACTACTATACTACAGATCATCTTTGCTTCTCTCCCTTCTGTTATCAAAAGAGAACAAAAATCTATAATGCCTAGAAAGTCCCCAAACTTATGCTAAAGTAAGAATAATTACACCATTTCAATGTCTTATAAGGCCTAGATTTTCTCCCAAGCATCAAGCCTCAAGAGCCCAATGAAGATGAAGACCTACAACAGCTCCCCAACCACAGATCTGAGGAGCACATGAAGGTCTGAATCTAGCTCCTATGTCTCTGTTGACTTTTTTAATTTTTAGAGGGGAGAGGAAGAGTCCTTTGAAGAAAATTTACCATGGAGTGTACAACTGACAAATGGAAAATTTAGAATTATCCACTATTCAATAAGTAAAAATCAAATTGTCGTTTCCCAGTTGATATTCTTTCATTGGAAGAATATAAGCTAACTTCATGATAACCTTGTTTGAAAAGGCAGGGAGAGACATTTTTAGTTACTTCTTCCTTTGACTTTAGGCAGGATGACATTACAATCATTCTGGACCAAAATCTGTGTTTTCTCTTCTATTTTCATAACTCCTCAGGGAAAAATAGTTTCAGATTTTTTATAGTCATAAACTTTAGCATTACAAAGATTCTCCCCTGTCTAGGCCAACGTCAGGATTTTACCCTCAATCCCTTTCTTTCACTTTAAATTTACCCCCTGCTTTCCCCATCATAGTAGAAATTATAATTATTGATCACATTCTCTTTAATTTCTTCTAAGTCTTATATTCTAGAATATTAGTCACTTCCTGGCTTTCATATCATCAAGCTGGGAAACCCAGACTTCTGTCCATGGGATTCTCCAGGCAAGCATACGGGAGTGGATTGCCATGCCTTCCTCCAGGGGATCTTCCCGACCCAGGGATCAAACCAGCATCTCTTATGTCTCCTGCATTGGCAGGTGGGTTCTTTACCACCAGCCCCACTAGCTTTAGGGAAGCCCTCTAAAGATTCTGCCATATGCCTAATCTGAACACCCGTTCATATTTCTGTGACTCCTAAGAATCGTCTATAATTTTAGTTTATCCCACTTAGTGAAAGACCTTGAAAGTAAATTCTCATCATTGCCATTTTTTTGTTTTTCTTCTCTATGTGCTTTCGAGATGAACCATGGATTCCACGGCACTCCAGGGCACCACTCCCCACAACTCCCCCTGACGCCTACCAGTGCAGCAGCTTAGGAAATAACCAACCAACCAACCATCCATCACCACCCCTACCACAGCGGAAACAGCAGTGCTGACATGAAATGTTTGCTTAAATAAAACCCTCACTCCAGATTACCTTCATGAAAGGAGCCTATTTTTTTTTGTTCCCTTGGAGTATCTATAAAACCAGGTTCATTCTCCAGGCAAGGAGGCCTGTGCTTTGTTAGCTGATTGCTTGTGACATAATTAGCTGACAATCTGGCACCAGAATATTATGTGCAAATAGGACAACAGGGTGGGAGAGGGTGGTAAGGTTAACCAATTTGGAAGCCTTTCAACATGAAAGGAAACCCTGAAAAAGTAAATTATACCCTGATGTTGATCTTCTAAGCTAAAATCAATTTAAGTCATTACGATGGTTCTAGAAGAAACGATCAGTGCCAATTTGTTATAGGTTTAGAAACATTTACCATGGAAAATGCAAAAACTCCAATTTGATATTCCTATTCCTTCACTGAGAGCTGCTGAGGAGAGTGTGAATAAGTGATCATCATAAGATTAGGAAACTTGTGTTTAAAATTCACCACCCTGATAACCATGGCAGATCTGCAAGCTTCATGTTGCTCCCTGGAAGATTTTAGGCTGTTTTTCTGTGAATTAATCTTCACAGGTTATTCTGGGGACCAATTACCACAAGTCTTAAATATATGATGCAAACATGAAAACTGAAGGGAGAAATTTAAAAAAAAAAACAAATAAGGAAGTGAACTCTAACACACTGATCATCCTTGTTAGAGAGAAATAGAAGAAAAAATTATTTATTTTTAGGAAAAAAAACAACTTAGCTGCATGTCTGTAGTGAGTTGGTTTTGACATTAAAAGAGAGGTCTGAATTTCTCTTTGAAAAGCAATAAACTGTTCAGTTGCTGCCATCTTATGTCTTACCCAATAGCTTGTCTTTTTTTTCCCCCCTCTCTTCTAATTCCAGGGTGGAGTTCGTCATTCTGTGGCTGTTTTTGCCACCTTTTTCTCCTTCTGGACTGTCAGATTTCTAAGGGGACCTAGAGGGAGGAAGTTTGAAGAACTTGTTAGCCCACAGTTGTCTTTCTGTCGAGGACGGTGGGTTTGATTAAAGGGGAGTGCCCCCCCTGGATTTCACAGATCACATCAATCACGTTGATCAGCCCCCGAAAAGCAACATATTGTCTGGGACTCGGCCAAGGAGGGATATCAATTTCACAATTGCACTTATGTCTTTCAGCCAAGAACCAGTTTATTTTTGGCTACTGAAGTCTGAGACTCACTTTGGAGCTGCAGTTTACACTTCCATGCTTTGTGCCAGCCTCTCAGCGACAACTTTCTCTTCGGTCAAGTAGAGGCATCGAAACAGCAAATTAACTCTGCTACACACTCCTTAACGAAGAGTCTTGGCTGATGTTTTGACAGAGTTTTGATGCTTTTTCCCTCTTATGTTATTAATTTTTCCTTTCATGAAGAGAGATTTCTTGTTAGGAGAAGTCTCCTATCCAACAACGCTCTGGGAAAAGAACACCATCAGAACTGGTAGTTTTCTAAGAAAAGTTAAAGAATTGTTTGAATCTTCAGTGACTGATCAGGCTGATACCAATAATGATAACAACTTTAATCACAGTATGAGACAGTTGGCCTAATGATTATGCCCATTTTTGGTGGCAAGTACACTGTATGTCTTAATGTATTTTGAATGATCTTTAATGTTATGTTTTGCAAATTGTAAAGAATCATTTATATAGTGTATCTTAGGATCCCATCAAAATTAGACGTAGTTTGCTCACATGAAATTATGAACTATAGCTACTTGGTATTCTCTCTTCACTTTTATATATATATACACACACACATATATATAGGCATATATATATATATATATATATATATATATTCAGTCTCTCTGTGTATATAACACTTTTTAACCCATTTATTGTGTTTTATTTTTCTATTTGCCAATTTCTCGTCCTATACCTTTACTCTTCTTATCTGGAATTCTGCCTCATTTAAGGAATAAAATGCTTACTAGGAGATGTACTACAATGGAAATTAGATTAATCACTGAAACAAATATTTGCTGGGGAAAAAAGTTCTAAAATATCTTTTAGAACTTCATAAATAAAAACACATTTGCTGACAACTGTGAACAGTGTGCAAAATGTTTCAGGTTAATAAACTAGAGCAGATCTAAAGTGTATTATCTAGCCATTTTTGCTTTGTAAATTATATAATGAGTTGCAGAATTAAATTCAATGACTTTTTCAATACAAAGTTCTGCTTGGTTTTGACATTCAAGAATTTTAAAAACCACATAAAGATTTAAAACCGAATACTACTATGTTCTCCTTTAGGAATAGCATCTTGGAAATCTTAATGTTTAGTGCTACAGTCTCTGTAAAACTTGTGTAATAATAAATGATTAAATACTCACTATCACATTATTTCTGAAGAATATTTATTCTACCTTGATGTAAACCTCTGATGAGACACTTTCATTTTACCTCTAAATACTCCGAAACAGGTTTTTAACACCAACTTCAAATATTAAATTGAACATATCCTTTGAATAATTAAAATAGATCTCAAGTAGAGCCATGTTTAGGAAACACTGTTTGATCATATTATTTTCTTTCGAATTATCAGAAGTAGGTGATACTTGTTTTTTTCAATTATCTTCTCAGATGGCAAACCATAAAAAGGCATCATCACAGTGTGCTCCTGAAAATTAACTCAAGATCTTGGCTTCTGTTTTTTAGTGTGATTATATTACAGGCATTTGGAGCTGTAATAAGTGTTGAAACCTTATTGTGTTTAAATGAGCTAAGATGTGTGAGCTTCCACCAGCAATAACTATCTTTGAAGTGTACTGCTGGATTCTTTAATTACCTTTAAATGCTTTCCTTAAATTATTTTAAAATGCTGCCTTTTGGGTTTCTGGAAATATCAATGGATCTTTTTTAATGTATATTTACAATGGAAACTTTATTCTCCAGAGATGATCTTGTTCAATTTTGGGGAGCAGAGGGATTCTTTGATCTAGTATTTCCTTCCTATTGATACAAAGTACTGCAATATCTGATTCAAATTTCTGGCTTATTATTTCTCCAAAGGAGACTATTGGGCACTCAAGTTCATTTTAGAGGGAAAAAATGCTAATTAACACTTTCATACCAACCAGTAGCTTGATAAAAATCTTTATTTTTTAACCCCATGCTTGAAATCTGTTTTTAAATGTGAATGACAGGGATGTCTTTCACCAAATTACATACAGAAGAAGGATTAATGATTGGTGTCTGTAGAGTGATATTCTTTGTCACTGTGACATGTTCTTGAGAATATGTGGTGTGTCATATTTCTCTGAAATTTGGATTTTGATAGAGTAAATATTTTAATGTTGTTTTAATTCATGCTACTCATAACATTCATACGTGTAAATTAAAAGCGTTTACTTCTCTTCATATATTCAATCTCAGATTGTAACATTAAAAATAGAGGAAAGCTATTATTTGCCTAAGTGAATCTCACAACCTGTGATAATTTATCATTAATTTAACTGAGTTCTTGACTTTCTTCATCTTGATTTTCCTATTAGATATCTACTACTTCAATGCATAGCCAATATTATCATGCACTGAACTAAGTCAGCAGTTTTGACATCTTCATTTCAATGTCCTTTTCTGTACCTTCAGCAATGTTAATGTTACAAATTATAGGAGGGCATATTAATAGCCATACCCAAGAAGCAGAAAGAAAAGTGCATTTTTTTAAACTAAGTACTAACTTGGGATTTCCCGGGCCCATTGTCAAGTCAGCCGAACCCACTGCTCCTCCATTGTGATGATAATGGATTCCGTGTTGTTGGCGCAAAGGTCGCGAGGTCACCGTAAGCTCCTTAATGGACTGTGAAATAACTTTAACTGCATTAACCTCTCTGGATCACATGGGTGGCACCAACAGCCACTCCTGAAATTCTCATTCGCTTATAGAGACAATACCATTAGATTATTATATTTTCAATTCCGAATAGCAATAGGCTCAAAGCAATTATGCAGCTAAGCGTTTCCATTAAGTGAATAAGACCTTAAAGAAGATTAACTAGAACATCTCTTGTAGATATGTGGGAGGTAGGAATGGATACTTATGAAAATTTCACTGGACTTTCAGATACGTTATATGCAAAGGGTTCACTACCTTAGGTTTTAGGCTATGAAGTCACTGAGTGAAACGAAAATCTCTTACACATATTATTACGCCCAAATGGATTCTCCCTGCTTCTTAAGCTGAACAGTGTATTTAGAGGATAAACATTTCCATCTATTGATTTCTTTTTTTAGTAAAACTATGAAACCAAAAGAACTGAGAACCAAGAATGTAAGCCAGAGAAACCCATGTTGGAAGTCCTATGCTATCCTTCCCCTGACTCCTTGTAACAGAGATAACCCCTTTCCCCAGAAATTTAAATGCTGTTGTCCTATTTTCTGCCTGCCGGTTATTGTGTTTAAAAGACCAAAATGCTTTCCTTTGAAACCACACAAAGCTGGGAAGCTCTTATTTCTGAAGGGCAAAAATAATTGCTACTAGTTTGCATAGATGTAATCAGACATCTTATTTACCCACAAGTTAAATCCTGTTGGATAAGTATCCAAATGAGATTTAAAGAGTACTGTGGTCATCAGTATTATCATTAAAGTACCTCATTGCCATAGTAATATGACATAACATAAAAACACACCACATTAAACACATGTTTTAAATGCTATTTGATTTTCTAGTGGGATCTCATGAGTTGAAAAGTGAAGACAGACTACATTTCTTTGCTTTTGAAATGCATGTGGATATTTACAAATTGAGGATCCAACTTGCGATTGCTTTTTCTATTTAGATATAACGGATTGAACCTAGGTCTCCCACATTGCATTGCAGGAGGATTCTTAACCAGCTGAGTCACAAGGGAAGCACATATGTATATATATACATTTTTTTTTTAATTCTGGAAAAATCTGTTCTAATTGAAGGTGTCCTAGAATTGGGAAACTATAGTGAACTAATTGAAAGTGTAAGCTTCCTTTCTTTAATCCTGATCTCTCTGTGTGTATGTTTTAACCTTGAAAAACTGTTTTTGAGGGTTAGATGAAAGTTGGTTTTGTCTTCTAAATATGGGAGGAAAAGATTGCAGCACAGTGGTGTGATCTTTGGAGTACAAAATGGTATTGCTCATATTATCTAAACAATCTGATAGAGGGCGTAAATTTTACCTCTACTTAGGCCAAATTCATCAAAATCTATTATTTGATCCCAGTAGCTGCTATTATTTAAAAAAATCATTTGTAAAAGTCTGACTCTTTCTCTGGGAGGTGCTTTGCTTTACTTGGTCAGGGCCACTCTCTGACTGTTACCCACCCAATGCATCAACCAGATTACTATTCATTCATTCAGAGAGTAATTATGACACACTTTCTGTATGCCAGGGCTTCCCTGATGGATCAATTGGTAAAGAATCCGCCTACAATGCAGGAGACCCGGTTCGATTCCTGGGTTGGGAAGATCCCCTGGAGAAGGGAAAGGCTCCAGTATTCTGGCCTGGAGAAGTCCATGGACTGTATAGTCTATGGGTTTACAAAGAGTCAGACATGACTGAGCGACTTTTGCTTTCACTTTCACTTTTTCAGTATGCCAAGCACTTCTGAAATGCAGACATTCTATAATGGCAAGGAAATTAGCAGAGGTGTGGTAAGTGTTATGACTGAGGCTTATACAGTGTGGAAACTCGAAGAAGGGCATCTATGCATGATGGAATTAAAGCTGTTCTTCCTGTTTCTATATTTCCTTGTCATTTCAGCTCACCATGAGTCTACTACCCAAGAAGTTTGAAGCTATGTTACCTGAACTTAGCGTGCTTCCTTTGTTCCCTTCTAGCTTTCTGAGTCAACTCTCCGAGCTCACCACTCCCTGTCGAGTCGGAAGCTTTCTATATGGAAAGCTGATGGATGTGCTTAAGATATCAGATATGACATGTGATATCATATCGTTCCCTGACCCAACTGCAAAAACACAGACTAATCAATTAATTAGTCTACTAATATGTACTGAGCATCTACTATGTTCTAGCAAGTTGTAGGTTAGGCCTTTTTACTTGTATGCGTTTTGAGATTTGGATTGATAAAGATGCAGTAAATGACCAATAAGTGAGCACCCTTGTAATCCTTCAGTATTTCAAGGTTTTTCAATAATGATCAGGGTTCAAGTCAATAAATAATGCTAACATATTGTAATAAATATAAAATTCAGAACCTTTAGTGCAATTTCTGCATTTCTCTTGCAGCACTATCCTGTCAAGAATATGATCACACTATATAGCAGATATATATATATATATATACACACACACACACACACACACATCCACTCTATATATAAGAACTGACTCATTGGAAAAGACCCTGATGCTGGGAAAGATTGAAAGCAGGAGGAGAAGTGGACGACAGAGGATGAGATGGTTGGATGGCATCACCAACTAGATGGACATGCGTTTGAGTTGGTGATGGACAGGGAAGCCTGGCATGCTGCAGCCCATGGGGTTGCAAAGTCAGACATGAATGAGTGACTGAACTGAACTGAACTGAACTGATATAGTGGATGAAGCCCAATGTAAAGTCTACAGTATATTCAGCAATGTGTAAAAAAAATTATGCACCATGACCAGGCAGGATTAATCCCAGGGATGAAAGGCTGGTTTAACATCCAAAATCAATCAATGTAAAATATCATATTAACAGAATAAAAAACAAAGCTACACAGTAATCGCAACATAATAAACAGAGAAAAGCATTTAACAAATTCCCAACATTTTTTGATGATAAAAACACTCCAGACTAATAACCCATAGCTAACATTATACTTAATGAGGAAAGCCTTGGTGCTTTTCCCTTTGAATCAGGAACAAGATGAGGATATCTGCTCTTGCAACTTCTATTCAATATTTATCCTAGAGGTTCCAGCTGGGGTAATTAACCAAGAAAAAGAAATAAAAGAATTCCAATTAGAAAGGAAGAAGTACAAGTATCTCTATTCACACATATATACATTTGTACACAGAAAGTCCTAAATAATCCACTAGAAAGCCATTAGAACTAATAAATGATTCAGCAAGGTTGTAGGATACAAGATCAATACACAACAGGCAATGACATTTCAGTTCACTGAAATGTCAGTGAACTGAAAATTACATTAAGAAAACAATTTCACTAACAATAGCTTCATTTTTGTCAAACATTTTTTAAGATATTAACTTATTTGACTGCATCAGTTGCTAGTTGTGGCACATGGGATCTTCTTTGCAGCTCACAGGCTCTCTAGTTGTGGTGCACGGGCCCAGTTTCCAAGCAGCATGTGGGATCTTAGTTCCCTAATCAGGGATCATGCCCATGTCCCCTACCTTGGAAAGTGGATTCTTGATGAACTTAGATGCAAAAATCCTCAACAAAATTCTAGCAAATAGAATCCAACAACACATCAAAAAGTTCATACATCATGATCAAGTAGGCTTTATCCCAGGGATGCAAGGATTCTTCAATATTCGTAAATCGATCAATGTAATACACCACATTAACAAATTGAAAAATAAAAATCACATGATTATCTCAATAGATGCAGAGAAAGCCTTTGACAAAATTCAACATCCATTTATGATAAAAACCCTCCAAAAAGTAGGAATAGAAGGAACATACCTCAACATAATAAAAGCTATATATGACAAACCCACAGCAAACATTATCCTCAATGGTGAAAAACTGGAAGCATTCCCCCTGAAATCAGGGACAAGACAAGGGTGCCCACTCTCACCACTACTATTCAACATAGTTTTGGAAGTTTTGGCCACAGCAATCAGAGCAGATAAAGAAATCAAAGGAATACAGATTGGAAAAGAAGAAGTAAAACTCTCTCTGTTTGCTGATGACATGATCCTCTATATTGAAAACCCTAAAGACTCTACGAGAAAATTACTAGAGCTAATCAGTGAATATAGCAAAGTTTCAGGATACAAAATCAACACACAGAAATCCCTGGCATTCCTATACACGAACAGTGAGAAATCAGAAAGAGAAATTAAGGAAACAATCCCATTCACCATCGAAACAAAAAGAATAAAATACTTAGGAGTATTTCTACCTAAAGAATCAAAAGACTTGTATATAGAAAACTATAGAACACTGATGAAAGAAATCAAGGAGGACACAAACAGATGGAGAAATGTACCGTGCTCATGGATTGGAAGAATCAATATAGTGAAAATGAGTATACTACCTAAAGCAATCTATAGATTCAATGCAATTCCTATCAAGCTACCAGAGGTCTTCTTCAAAGAATTAGAACAAATAATTTCTCAATTTGTATGGAAATACAAAAAACCTCGTATAGCCAAAGCAATCTTGAGAAAGAAGAATGGAACTGGCGGAATCAACCTACCTGACTTTAGGCTATACTACAAATCCACAGTCATTAAGACAGTATGGTACTGGCACAAAGACAGAAATACAGATCAATGGAACAGAATAGAAAGCCCAGAGATAAATCCATGCATCTATGGACACCTTATCTTTGACAAAGGAGCCAAGAATATACAATGGAGAAAAGACAACCTCTTTAACAAGTGGTACTGGGAAAACTGGACAGCCACTTGTAAAAGAATGAAACTAGATCACTTTCTAACACCATACACAAAGATAAACTCAAAATGGATTAAAGATCTAAGCATAAGACCAGAAACTATAAAACTCCTAGAGGATAACATAGGCAAAACACTCTCTGCCATAACCCAAAGCGGGATACTCCATGACCCACCTCCCAGAATATTGGAAATAAAAACACGAATAAACAAATGGGACCTAATTAAAATTAAAAGCTTTTGCACAACAAAGGAAACTATAAGCAAGGTGAAAAGACAGCCTTCAGAATGGGAGAAAATAATAGCCAATGAAGCAACAGACAAACAATTAATCTCAAAAATTTACAAACAACTCCTGCAGCTCCATTCTAGAAAAATAAACAACCCAATTAAAAAGTGGGCCAAAGAACTTAACAGACATTTCTCCAAAGAAGATATAAAAATGGCTAACAAACACATGAAAAGATGCTCAACATCACTCATTATCAGAGAAATGCAAATCAAAACTACAATGAGGTACCACTTTACACCAGTCAGAATGGCTGCCATCCAAAAGTCTACAAGCAATAAATGCTGGAGAGGATGTGGAGAAAAGGGAACCCTCTTACACTGTTGGTGGGAATGCAAACTAGTACAGCCACTATGGAAAACAGTGTGGAGGTTCCTTAAAAAGCTGCAAATAGACCTGCCATATGACCCGGCAATCCCACTGCTGGGCATATACACCGAGGAAACCAGAATTGAAAGAGCCACGTGCACCCCAATGTTCATCGCTGCATTGTTTACAATAGCCAGGACATGGAAGCAACCTAGATGCCCATCAACTGACGAATGGATAAGAAAGCTGTGGTATATATACACAATGGAATATTACTCAGCATTAAAAAAAAATTCATTTGAAGCAATTCTACTCAGATGGACGAAACTGGAGCCCATTATCCAGAGTGAAGTAAGCCAGAAGCAAAAACAACAATACAGTATATTAACACATATATATGGAATTTAGAAAGACAGTAATGAGAACCCAACATGGGAGACAACAAAAGGAACGCAGATGTATAGAATAGACTTGTGGACTTTGTGGATGAGGGTAAGGGTGGGATGAGATGGGAGAAGGGCATTGAAGCATGTTAATTGTCATGTGTCTAATCAATCGCCAGCCCAGGATTGATGCTCGGGACTGGTGCAGCGAGATTTCCCGGGGGGGAGGGAGGAGGGAGGGGGGACCCGGAGGGGAAGCATATGTAAACGCATGGTGATATCATGACAATGTATGGCTAAAACAATAATAAAAAAATAAAAAAAAAAAAAAAAAAAAACTGAAACAAAAAAAAAAAAAAAAAAAAAAGAACTAGTTACTAGTGAAAGTCACGTTGTGTCCGATTCTGTGCGACCCCATGGATTATACAGTTTATGGAATTCTCTGGGCCAGAACACTGGAGTGGGTAG
>ML660213.1:3838587-4005815 GCA_007570785.1 Antilocapra americana
GCAATCCCACTGCTGGGCATATACACCGAGGAAACCAGAATTGAAAGAGCCACGTGCACCCCAATGTTCATCGCTGCATTGTTTACAATAGCTAAGACATGGAAACAACCTAGATGCCCATCAACTGATGAATGGATAAGAAAGCTGTGGTACATATACACAATGGAATATTACTCAGCATTAAAAAAAAATTCATTTGAAGCAATTCTACTCAGATGGACGAAACTGGAGCCCATTATCCAGAGTGAAGTAAGCCAGAAGCAAAAACAACAATACAGTATATTAACACATATACATGGAATTTAGAAAGACAGTAATGAGAACCCAACATGGGAGACAACAAAAGGAATGCAGATGTATAGAATAGACTTGTGGACTTTGTGGATGAGGGTAAGGGTGGGATGATATGGGAGAAGGGCATTGAAGCATGTTAATTGTCATGTGTCTAATCAATCGCCAGCCCAGGATTGATGCTCGGGACTGGTGCAGCGAGATTTCCCGGGGGGGAGGGAGGAGGGAGGGGGGATCCGGAGGGGAAGCATATGTAAACCCATGGTGATATCATGACAATGTATGGCAAAAACAATAAAAAAAAAAAAAAAAAAAAAACAAAAAAAAAAAAAAAAAAGAAAGTGGATTCTTAACCATTGGACCAGCAAAGAAGTCCCAACAACAGCTTTTACAAAGAGTGAAATGCTTACGAATTAATTTGATAAAAGAAGCACAAACCTTATACACTGAAAACTATAAAAAATACTGAAAGGTATTAAGAAGACCAAATAAATGGAAAAACATCTCATGTTCATGGATTGAAAAACTAACACTGCTAAGATGACAATATGCCACAAATTGATCTACAGGTTCAACTCAATCCCTGTCAAAATTATCCTGAAAAAGAAGCACAAAGTTTGAAGACTTACACTCCCTGATTTCAAAACTTAATGCAAAGCATTAGTAATCAAGACACTGTGGTATTAGCACAAGAATAGGCATATATATCTATGGAATAGAACTGAAAGTCCATAAATAAATTTATACATCTAGTTTAACTAATTTTCAAAGAGGATGACAAGAATATTCAATAGGAAAAAATTGTTTTTCTTCAGCAAATGGTGCTGAGACAATGGGATAGCCATATGCAAAAGAGTGAAGCTAGACCCTTACCTTATATCATATAAAAATTAACTCAGTAGATCAGAGAACTAAATGTTAGAACTAAAACTATAAAATCTCTTAAAAGGAAATACAAAAGTAGATCTTAATTATCTTAAATTTGTTGGAAAGTTCTTAGATACAAGATCGAAGTCATGTGCAAAAAAGGAAAAAAATAGATACATTGAATTTCATCAAAATTAAAAGCTTTTGTTTTTTCAATGGAAATATTAGGAAACTAAAATAAAACAACAGAAAGAAAGAAAATATTCTCAAATCATATAACCATTAATGCAGAATATTATGTAGGACACTTATAATTCAATAATAAAAATAATTTAATTTAAACATGGGAATAGCATCTAAATGGATATTTCTCCAAGGAATATATACAAATGGTCAATAAGCAGATGAAAAGATGCTCCATATCAGAAATATATTTTAGTCTTTGCCCTCGTTTCCGACTTAAGAGTTTCTAAAACCCTTGGAATTTCCTCAGTGATAAGAGTGATAGGAGTATCTTTTGTTTCTACTGAGGCAACTCTTGGTGTATCCCTTGATAGCTTCAGGACTTGGGAATTGTCACCAAGATCAAACCTTGATTAGAAGCTTGGAACTTTCAGTCTCATCCCCAACCTCAGATGAGAGGGATGGAGCTAGAGATTGATGCCTAGGATGGAAACTCTATAAAAAATCCCTAAACAACAGGCTTTAAAGAGCTTCTGGGTTGATGAACCCATCTCTGAGACAGAATAGAAGCTCCTGTGTTTGGGGCCTTTCTGAATCTCATCCTATCTACCTCCTCATCTGACTGTTCATTTATATCCTTTACAACATCTTTTTTAATAAACTAGTGATAGTAAGTAAAGTGTTTCCTTGAGTTCTATGAGCCATTTTCTAATAAACTGTTTCAGAGAGGTAGTGGGCTATGGGAACCCCTGATTTATAGCCAGTTGGTCAGAAGTACAGGTGGCAATGTGAAACTTGTGATTAGCTGTCTGATGTGGTGGCAGTCTAGTTGGACTGAGCCCTTAGCCTGTGTTATCTCTAGGTAATTAGTGTCAGAATTGAATTGGTGTCTGGAGAGCAGGAGAATTGGTTGATATGGGGGGAAAAACCCCATACATTTCATTGTAACAGCATTGTGAGTGAAGACAGTTCAACATCATTAATTGTCAGGGAACTACAAATCAAAATCACAATGAGACATAACTTCATATCCATAGGAATGGCTAGAATCAAAAAAGTCAAACAATGACAAAGGTTGTCGAGAATGAGTTGACACCATTACCCTCATGTGCTGTTGATGGGAAAGCAAAATGGCGCAGCTACTTTGGATGACATTCTGGTGATTTCTTGAATGATTAAACATAGATTTACCATATGATATAGCAATTCCACTTTTAGATATACACAGGCAGACCTCATTATATTGCACTGCATTTTCAGATGACAGTTTGCATTTTTCAGCAAAAAGCATTTTTAATTAAGATATGTACTTTTTTAGACATAGTGTTAGTCTACACTTTTACTTTATAGACTACAGTACAGGGTGCCTCTGTTCAATCACTCAGTGTGTGTGATTCTTTGCAACCATATGGACCCTAGAGCACCAGGTTCCTCTGTCCATGGGATTCTCTAGGCAAGAATACTGGAGTGGGTTGCCGTGCCCTTGTACCAGGGATCTTCCCAACCCAAGGATCAAACCCTCATCTCTTATGTCTCCTGCATTGGCAGGTGGGTTCTTTACCACTAGTGCCACCTGTGAAGCCCACAGTACAGGGTAAGCATAACTTTTATATGCACTGGGAGAGCAAAAGTTTGTGACTTGCTTTATTGCAATATTGACTTTATTATAGCACTCTGAAACCAAACCTGCAGTATCTCCAAGGTCTGCCTGTCCTCAAGAGAAATGAAAATATACTCACACAAAAAGTTGTAGATTATGGTTTAGGTCAGTATTATTCATAATAGCCAAAAGTGGAGAATACTGGAGTGGGTTGCCATTTCCTCCTGCAGGGGTTCTTCCCAACCCACAGATCAATTTCGCATCTCGTGCACTTCCTGTATTGCAGGTGGATTCTTTACGGCTGAACCACAGGGGAAGCCCTACAATGGAACATTATTTAGCCATAAAAAAGGAATGGATGTGTTGATATATGCTACAACTTGAAAGAACCTTGAAAACATGCTAAGTGAAATACCCCAGCCACAAAAGATCAGATTTTCTATGATTTATTCATATGACAATCCAGAATAGGGAAATCTATAGATTTACACAGAGTAAATTAGTGGTTGTTTAGGGATGGAGGAGAGCCGGAAGAGGTGGGTAGAGGAATGATAGCTGAAAGGTATACATTTCTTTTGGAGATGATGCAAATGTTTTAAAACTGACTCTGCTAATGATTGCACATGTCTGTAAATATACTAAAATCCATTGCATTGTACACTTTAAAGAGTGAATTACACGGTATGTGAAAGACATCACAAAATTGCTAACAAAGAAATTCTATAATATATATTCTAAGTCACATAGTCTAGAACTAAATTTCCTTTTAGATATGAAAAGTTATTTTCCAAACATAAAAGTGCAAGAAAGATTTCATGAGTCTCAGGAATACACCTTAGGGATCAGACTGGGATGAGAGTTAATGTAATTGGCAGCAGATCTTTGAGGTTATCGACAACTGAAGTTTCATGTACAAAAAGACAAAGTTGGCTTAACCTCTGTTCTCATATATAGATTTACACAAGTAAGCCTAGGAACTTGAAATAGTCAATCATAAAAACTTAAAATATGGTGAGGCCAGTTATCCGAATCATCATTTGAAAGCACCCACTGCCTCACTGTTACCTTTTCTCCCCTATAAATTGGACTTTAATATAATTCCTGTCCCATGTGATATTTTCCACATCTTGGGGTTTGTATTATGCCCAACTTCTCTCTGCAGTTTTTCAATAATAGCTGATCTCCTACATATCAGGTACAAGGGACAGCATCCCTCTGAAAACAAGAAATAACATTATTTTTAATATGCTAATATGGGGCCATATTTAACAAGTAAGTGTATGACCACCTCAGATAAACGCAATTATCCAACTCAAAGAAAGACCCAGCAGTCTGTGTCCTGTCCTTGCAAAGAGGAGCGATAATGGGTGAGCGTGTCTTGACGTAATTGTTCTCACTGAAGTTTATTTGCTTCAGGTCCCAAGGTGCCATTGCATTTTGCCATGAAGGCTCTTGCAACGTTACACGGTGTGTTTTACCTTCACAGGTCTTGCTCCCATTAGTATCCCCTGAATGATAGATTTTTAATTTACATGGGCATTTTTCATATATCAGAAGACAATTTTTAAAGGCCTGGAGGTACCTATATTCATTTAACACCCTTCAAGAACGTTTCAAAATTCCCTAGAGGGCTATTTCCGCTTCTCTCTACAATGTATGTGGTCCAGGAAAATATTAGCACGATTATTGAATACTCAGCCTTTCATCTTTAGGAACGGGTGATCCAGGACATCCAATGGGATGGTTCACTGAAGTTGGCCTGATGACTAATTGTCTTAAGATAATCACAACATCAAGACCCAATGACATGATTAAGAGATTTAGTCATTCAACAATTGTGTACTGGGTGCCTTTCAGGGGCACAGCATGGAGTCAGCCAGTGAGAGAGACAGTCCCCAAGGGCAAAGGAGGAGATGCTATGCATACATATAACCTCTGTATTAGTCTGTACGTAACGAGAGCCATTGAAAACATAGAAGTTTCTGTAGGAATTCAAAGTGAGAGGAGAGCACATTGGCTTCATTAAAATGGTGGTATTTGTGTGGAACTTGAAGAAAATGGTATTTCAGTTTGAAAGAGTGGTGAACACATTAAAGGCAGTAGATAAGCAAAGAAACACAAATCTTGAAATATTTTAAGAAAAGATGAACTATGTTTGGCTGCACCAAAGAAAATGAATAGGAAAGAAGTCTGGAAAGTCAGCTGAAGCTAGATCATGAATGAGATTAGAATGCCAGCTTAAGAAATTTGGATGTTGCAAAGATGATACCAATTAGCAGACTGTTGCAATGAGTCCAGGCAAGTATGGAGGGTTTTAAGGTGGGTCAGATGGTAAAGAATCTGCCTGCAATGCATGAGACTCAGATTCGATCCCTGTGTTGGGAAGATCCTCTGGAGAAGGGAACGGCTACCCACTTCAGTATTCTTGCCTGGGGAATTCCATGAAGAGAGGAGCCTGGACGGCTCCTGTCCATGGTGTTGCAAAGAGTCAGGTGTGAGTAAACAAATAACACTTTTACCTTTCACTTTTAAAGATATAAGAAAGTTTTCTAGGACCTAGAGACAGTGATGTTTCAGCAGCTGAATCCACAGAGAAGTTGGAGATTGATTGTGTATAGAGTGTGAAGGAAATGAAAGAGGCAAATGTCACTCCTAGGCACTCAGGTTAGGATGTGGAATACAAATGGGATTATGAATAAAAAGGACTAGACTAGGGAGAAAGATTATGAGTCAGATTTGTGAAATGAGATAGAACCTATCTTGGGCATATCCAAAATGTGATCTGGAGCACATGAGGAAATGTGAGATTAGAGTTTGAAGTAATGAAGATTACTGTAGGACTGTAGGATTGTAGATTCTAGATTTGGATCCACCTACACACTAGTGATACTTTAAAACTCCCTGAAATGATAAATAAGAGAAATGAATTACATGTAAAATAAAATATTTCAAGAGACATTATTAGGAAATAAAAGTGATCGTTAAAGAAAAAAGAACAGGTGAAAAACAAACAAACCAAAGAGATAATCCAAAGACAGAATATTGAGGACATGCACGTTTTCAAATCAGAATAGACAAAGATGGTATCAGAAAGGAAAGTGGAAGAGAATTTCAAGAAAAAGAAGTTAGGAGACAATGGAGGAATAGTGTAAAGCTCGTGATTTAATAGTGAGGATGCGGTTTGAAGAGAAATCAGCAAACAACAAAATTGAATACATAATAATGCTGTTATTAATTTACAGTCATATCATCATTTGACAGCTTATCAAGCGCTTTTAAAACTTCTGAGTAATGTAGGACATTTTACTAATACAGGTAGCTTTTCAAAGTTTCAAGCTTAAATATTCATTTGCAGAAATTTTGAAACCAACGAGAAAACCAGTAATAGGTCACAAAAAAGGCTAATTACCATTTATAGTGTAATTAATGCACCTGATAATTAATTAATAGAAACTAACCTCATTGAGACCCTTAAATTCCTACATCATTTGTAGCTGGATCAAACTTATGTAATCATCTCATATTAAAAAGGCAAAGTGACCAAAGTTTTGAATGTTCAAAAGGAAAATGTAAAGGTCAGCTTTAATCTTTGTAACTGTTGCAAAACCTAGACAACTTCTTACTTAATTCTAAGGTTAAATAAAGGAATCCAAAAAGAGAACAGGTGTGTCCAGGGCAATAATTTTTAAACTCCAGAAGACTAAATAGACCCAAGAGATAAACTGTAAAACTATACAAATCTCTTTTCTCAAAAAATATATGTTTTATTTTTTAAGGATGGATGTGTTTTATTCCTAAACATGGCCCATGTAAAAAACTCTTATCATACAAGCTATTTAAACTCAAAGTTCTAAGATGGAAAAACTGTGGATTTAGCAAATTGTTTCCTTTATTATTTTCTAAGTGAGTACCTCAAATATAAAGTCTATTTCATAAATTTGGAATTTAATATTAACATACACACACTACTATATATAAAAAAGATAACCAAGAAGGACCTACTGTAAAGCACAGAAAATGCTCTTCAATATTTTGTAATAATTTATATGGGAAAAAAACTTGAAAAAGAATGGGTATATGTAGAACTGAATCACTTTGCTGTACACATGAAACTAATACAACATTGTAAGTCAACTACACTCCAATATAAAATAAAAAATTAAATTTTCAAAAAAGATCATTTCATTTGGCTCATGGGGAAGCCCTTCTGTTTCTTAAGGTTACTATATTTAGTTAGGAGAAGATAATTCTATAACTACTTTGATGGATACTTGTGACTATTTTGATATAATATTCAATTTAGCACCATTACTAAAAGTTAGCACATAACTGAGAAACAGGAATAAGAACAAGTCTCACTGGTGCCAGATTCATGGAAATTTCTAGTGACTGTTTACATTTCTATTGAATCATGGGCTTGGTACACTTTGAATGTGCACGGACGTTATCACCGTAAATGTGTAGTATTTCTAACAATTTTAGGACTCATCTCACTTGATTCTCTTCAAATGTCCTATGTAGCAAGCAGCACAAATATTACAATTCCTATTTCACAGATGAAGAAAATGATTCCTAGAAGATGAAATGGCCTGCTAGAGGACTGCTTTAAATTAGTGGCAGAACCTTGCTCTTCAATGTAGGCGGTTATGCTCCTGTTTGCTCATTTAGGATCCGTTTTCCACACTGAAATGGAAGCTCCCTAAATAATCTGTTGTTCATTGCTGCACCCCTGAATCCAGATCATGGCCTGGCACATATTAGATGCACCATAACTATTCCTTGAGTAAATGAATACATAGTGACATATTCAAATCAAAGAGATAAAACATCAGCAATAACTGCATTCATAGAATAAAAGGACAGGATCTGAATGATGGGGAATGTGTGAAACTTGGATCAGCATTAGGAAGATAGTATTCTTTCACTTTTTATCTATTTTTCTGTGATTTTTCCAATTTTTTAAAAAACATTTATATAAGTGTAGTTTATTTAGGCAAAGGGGCTCTATTATACATACATATATATATTCTTTTCCATGATGCTTTATCACAGGATATGTAATATAGTTCCTTGTGCTGTGCAGTAGGACCTTGTAGTTTATCCATTCTATATATAATAATTTGCTTCTGCAAATTCCAAACTCCCAGTCCGTCTCTCCCCAACCCCTTCTCTTTTTAGGACAGGTTTATTGACATATAAATTGCCCATTCTAAATACACAATTCAGTGACTTTTGATATATTTACAGACTTGTGCAACTGTCACCACAGTACAATTTTAGAACATTTCTCATTCCCAAAAGGCTGTTCATGCCCATTTTTGGTCATTCCTCATTCCCACCCACCCTGAGTCCCATGCAACTGCTAACCTACTTCCTGTTAGAATTGCCTTTTTTTTTTTTTTTTTGGACATTTTGTATAAACAGAATCATTTAGTGAGCAGTCTTTCATTTAGGTTTCTTTCAGCTAGCATAATGTTTTGTGGGTTCATCCATCTTGCAGGCTGTATCTGTAGTTCTTTCCTTTTTGTTGCTAAGTAATCGTCCTTCCATTGTTTAGCCAGAATGTATTTTATTATTCATTCACCAGTTGATGGATATAGAGTTGTTTTCAATTGTTTGAATTCCAATTAACCATAAATTTAAGGGTTTATTTCTAGACTCTCATTTTTAGACTCTCTAGATCATTCCATGATCTCTTATAGACATCATGGGGTTGCACCTTTTATATTCTTGGTTGCACCCCATTTAGATATTTACTTACTCTTTAATACATATTTTTTAACCTCCATCATACACCAGATAGTTTGCTGTGCAATTAGGTTGAAAAAATGACAAGTATTTCTTTAGATGAAGACCCATCTTTTAGGTAGGGTCAAAAGTAAGGTAAAGGGTTGGTGAAGCCTCCTTTAAGGATATTCAAAGAAAAGTGCAAATTTCTACTGGGCTTCTGATTCATTCCTATCAGAGAGATAAAGGAATTATATGGGGCAGGATAATGACTTCTAGAAACTTGAACAGTTATATTTGCCTGGGTGTTTATTTTTATGATCCTTTAAGTTAAGGTGAAGTGAGCTAGTTATACCTGCTTTCTGGTGAGTTCTCTGCACTTACACTGAGCAGCTCAAGAGCCTGGAAGACAGAGGTGGAGCCATTCTGAGGAGTCAGACTACTCATCTTTAATGGCAGCACTTAAAAATCAACCAAGAAATGTCAAATTATAAAGAGGAAAACACAAGTGATTAAGAAAATAAGAAGTAAAATAGAACAGAAAGTCTGGAGAGGTTTGGGAAATCTTTCTGACTCTCAGAAAACATCTTTCATTTTAACTTCAGAGGTGCTTTGACTGTAGCATCTCATAAAACCTCCCAGAGGGAAGACTGCTTTTCTGAAAGATCTTATACTTCATTAGACTAATAAGAACTATAGATTTCCCATTTTTGGTCTTGGCTCTCAGGCAGCTTTAAGTGAATTTAGTCATCAATTGATGGATGGATCTCCAAGGTTTGGTGTTTGTTTTTGTTTGTTTTTACTGTATTCATACTTTCAAAATTTCAAATCCAAATGATTATTTTGTCTCTGCTTTTTTGTCTTATTGTGAGACATCTAAATTTTAAAAAAATCAGGCTAGGATGCAATTTTCCTGAAACAATTCCAAGGTATTAGATTTTTAAATCTCTCACAGGCAATAACTTCCCTATCTTACCACACTCACACAAACTTACTACCACTCTTAATCTCAAACCAAATAATCTAAATGGTTGTCTTGTTCACAAATTAGAAGAAATCTTACTTAGAAATAGAATTTTATTTTTTCAACATACTAAGATTGATGATTTTGCTTGTTTATTTTTTAATACAGTTAAGTATGAGTGGAGAGTCAATAGAAATAGTTGAAAGAGAGCATCAGTATATAAAAATCCATAATATGGATTCTAAAATCAATTTTGCAATATAACTTGGGAAAATTCTTCTGAAGGAAGATGAGAAACTGTTGAGATAAACGCAAGTCTTTTTTTCTATTCACTTGCAAAATGTGCATCATTCTTCTAGTAGCATTTCATTTAAATACGAATTCTAACAAGAAAGACAGTACCCAGCAGCTACAGGAACTCACCAACAGGACAGCTGTTCAACAGTGGCTTTATTATACTACAGTAATATTAACAGCTAGAGAAACTGGACATTATACCTATCACAAATGTTTCATGTGATATATCAACATAGTAAATCTATAAGCATGCAATCGAAAACAAAATCAAAATGACACTGCATAAGCATAATTAGATAATATTCTAAAATTAGGCTGACAGAAATACTTATGCCTGAACCCCACCAAGGACATTGGATGTTGTGATTCTGAAAGCCTAAATTAGACCCCAGAGAATCTGGACATCCTTAGGGAATAATCAGATTAGAAAACAGATACACATAAAGATGTCTATCACTGAATTATTTACAATAACAAATTAGGGACTTGCTATTATAGGATATAAATGTTATATAAATGGACTAACATGTGGCTACTCATAATTATGAAGATGGATAATTTAAAGACATAAGATATTCTCATATCATTAAGAATTTACTACCATGTAGGGTTCCCTGGAGGCAGGAACTTTTGTCTCTTTGGTTCACTGTTTTATCCTTGCCTGCCTCGATAGTATTTGGCACATAGCATGGGGTCCTTAAATATTGTTGAATTAAACAATGAATAAATGATTTTTAAAGCAAGATAAAATGCACATATAGTAATAGCTCAGTTATATTTAAAAGTCATTATGAAGTTGAAGGAAATATGCTATTTGTTTACCACTCAGAAAAAAAATTAAAAGCCAAACCAAAAATTTTAAGTGAGACTCTATGCTCACAGCATTTTTTAAAGTACTATGTGGCATGATATTGCTTATATGTGGAATCTAAGAAAAGGATGCAAATGAACTTACCTACAGAAAAGTGTGTGTGTGTGTGTGTGTGTGCTCAGTCATGTCCAACTCTTTTGCGACCTGATGAACTATAGCTTACCAGTCTCCTCTGTCCATGGAATTTTCAGGGGATCTTCCAAGGACAGAGAAGCCTGGCAAGCTATAGTCCATAAAGTTGCCAGGACCTCCTCCAGGGGATTTCCTTGTGCAGGGGATCTTCTCAACTCATGGATCAAAGTCGTGTCTCTTGCATCTCCTACATTGGAAGGCAGATTCTTTACCACTGCACCACCTGTGAAGCCCATATACACATTACTATACATAAAACAGATAACTAATAAGGACTTACTGTATAGCACAGAGAACTTCATTTAATATTTTGTAATAACCCATACAAGGAAAGAATCTAAAAAAGAGTGAATATGTATATAAGTGATGCACTTTGCTGTACACCTGAAAGTGACACATTTTAAATCAACTACATTCTAATAGCAAATTTTTTGAAAAGTTACTATATGGTAAAGTAATTCAAATTCTGACTACTGAAGTTGGGAATTCATAAAAGCATTTCCTCCTAGATTAAAACTTTCGAATATCAGGCAAGAGTGCAAAGCTTGGTTTTGGTAGGAAAATGCCAGAGGTGGGATTCACAGGAACCCACAGAAAGACCCTGTGTGTCTCTGAAAACCCTGCAGTTTCAACCCCCCCGAGATTCCTAGAGATTTAATTTGATGCTTGACACATCACTGTGCTTCGTGTTGACACGGAGGGCACTCTGGCTCTGCCTGCTTAGGAGGCCTGTTGGGCACATAAGGTGTGCACGAATGCTTGATGATTGACTGGTTGATTGGAAAGAGGCAGATATGAGTCTGGAGGACAGGCTGTCAGTTCCAGATGGTCCCTTGAGCAAGAACAGGAGGCAATCCAGGAAACTCTGCCCCAGAAAAACCACAGGCTGTCAATTACATGCATCAGGCACTGTTGAGAAGAGGCAAAGCGGAAGCAAAAAGGAACTAAGAAGTTATTCTTCTTGGATGTATGGCTTCCACAACATCTTCATTTCACCTTTACCAATTGGTAGGATATTCCCAGCAGCCCTTGCGTCCACATACAACCCTCCAAGTCTCTACACATCTCTGTGCAATTAGATGGACTTGAAGGAAAAGCAAATTGGCTTCATGATTCTGTTTCCTTCCCACCCTCCCCTCCCAGCACTATTCTTACCATCATTTTTCCTCTTTTTTTTTTTGAAAAAGTTTATTTGCTGCCAAAGAGAAAGTGTGGTCTTTGTTATTAATGTTGTAGAAATACAAATATGTCCACCTCAGAAAGGAGTCTTCATTAACTCCCACAGCCCAGAAAATTAAGGCACGCCTCATCAGCATTGGAGCTTGCTGTCGACTAAATTGCAAGGGACTAGTTGAGTTGCTGGGATTCATAATGCTGATAGAGCGGTTTCCACGTGAATGAAGGATAAACAGCGATTAATTTCAGCCAATAAATAATGGTTTGAGGCCCACATTGAAAGAGGAACAATTACTTTTCCATTTTTCCTGCCAAATGAGCTGATAAGAGAAAACAGGGGAGTTGGCCACGTAAATCAGTCTTAATTTTATCTTCCCCATTAAAAAGCAGCCATTAAGACCATCTTCGGCTCATTTCATCCTCCTCTTGTTTCACTTTTTCAATTTGCACAAAAGGGGGGAGTTTGCTCGTCATAAAATTTCACTTTGGCCAACCTATCATTTGCATCTGGGCCAATAAATAGCAATTAGCATAAACATTTAAATCAGAAACTGGAACAAATTCTTGTTCCCCCAGCAAGCTGTTAAATTACAGTATTTTACTATATATAAGAAGCGCTAAACAAAAGATCTGTCGGCCACTATTACCCTCTTCCAAATAGGACATGGATGAAAGAGAAATGATAACTCCAAACCCACAAACTTCTCAGTCAGATCCAGAGTGTCTGTCTCATGTGAACTTGACCTGTAGAATCAATGTTTCTCGTCTACTGGTTAAGTTCTCATACCAAATAAGTAACTTGTAACTCAGTTCTTTAAATTATGAAAATCACCATATGGACTTCTTTGGATAAATAAATGCTTTGCCATATTATTAAAAGATGCATCAACAAGAGTTATTTTGAGCCAAAATCATTGTTCTTTATACAAAGCACAATGAAATGCATATAATAAATAGATACAAACTGGCTAATTTTGTAATTAAAGTGCCCTTCTGAGTTCAGAGGGGAAAAAAGAAATGTTTTATGATCAAAATCTCAGTGCAAAAAAAAAAAAAAAATCTCAGTGCAAAAAGGTCCAGACCTATAGCTTGTCACCCCCAGCACTTGTTTCCCCCAGTGGCTATTGGAGATGGTTTGTTATAAGAGATTGGTTGTCTTGTCCATTCCAAACTCCCTAACTATCCCTCCCTCCAGTCCTTTCTGCTGGCAACCATAAGTTTGTGGGATGGACATGTACACACTACTGTACTTAAAATGAATAACCAACAAGGACCTGCTGTATAGCACCTGAAATTCTGCTCAATTCTGTAGCAGCCTGGATAGGTGGGGAGTTTGGGGGAGAGTGGATTCATGTATGTGTATGGATGAGTTCTTTTGCTGTCCACCTGTAACTATCACAACATTGTTAATTGGCCATCATCCAATACAAAGTTAAACCCTTTTGTAGAAAACAAGATTGATTGTCTCATACATGTTGTTCTCAAAAACAGAATTATAACTCCATTTGCCTTTATCTAAACCTATATTTTTGGACCATGCTCTTTCTTGACACATCCGAGTGCCATGATGAGGCTTTACAGAGAGATATGCAGAGAAAAAATACAAAGATGGGCCCTAGGTCTCCAAACCAAATATTAAGCCTCATACCGTCTTTCTCTTTAAGCTCTTTTATAATCAAGCAAAACTTAGTTCATTATTTATCCATGGCTCATTGAAAGTCAAGGTGAGTGCTTCTCTTGATTAGGCCCTAATTAATTTTGGCTGGAAATCCAGAGTGGAACAGAGTGGTCTTGATGCTTTTTCTGAAGGCCTTCATTGGAAATATTTGGGTTTACCAATGAAACACCATTAACTGCTTCCAGTTTGCATATATGTGAAAAGTCTCCTTGTAATTATATAGGTTCCAGTGAAAAGAGAGTTCCTTATTGCTTTTGATAAGTGATTCTCTTACATATATCAGGCATTTAAAAAGGGAAAGAATTTTGCCTGACTTCTAAGGAATTCAAGCACAGTCACCCTGATGTCAACTAAAAACATTAAGAGCAATGCCTCCACCATCTCAAGCATTAACCAAATGTTGAATAGCATTGCTTCTTCTTATAGCACATAAAAAGATAGTAATAGCTTGACTTTTAGCTTTGAGTTTACAATTTACTATTTGAGTTATGCAAATATGCAGATCCTTACTTTATTTCTTTTCTCTTTCTAGCCCCTACTACCCCTACTAAACAATGTACTGTTCCTTATCCTGTTATGTCTACATTTGGCCATGAGAGAAAAATAAGAGAGGAAAAGGAAGAAGTATTTGTGTTCCACTCCAATGTTCAAGGGCATAAGTAGAATCAAAGGCACCAGGAATTCCCGAAAGTTTCTTTCCTTCTGTTTCAACTGTGTATGTGTGCATGCTATGCCGATTCAGTTGTGTCTGACTCTTTTTAACCCTATGGACTGTAGCCCACCAGCCTCCTCGGTCCTTGGGACTGACTCTCCAGGCAAGAATACTGGAGAGGGTGACCATGCCCTTCTCCAGGGTATCTTCCCAACCCAGGGATCCAACCGACATCTCTTGTGTCTCCTGCATTAACAGACAGGTTCTTTACCACTAGTGCCACCTGGGAAGCTCCCTATCTCAACTGCAACCTTCTCAAATGGATGATGATAAACTTATTTAATCTAAAAATATGTATTGGGACTTTCTGTGTGCCAGACTCTGGTAAATACACTGAATGCAAGGCCTCTGCCCTTCTCACCTCAAATTTGGGGTAAGAAAATTTAACATAACAAGTGAGAGACATGTGCCAGGTTATACATCAATAAGCCTCAAAGCACCAATAATTATACTGGTTTGCAAAAGCCTATGAACTGCTCTCCAGTGGAGTACAAAAACCAAGAGGAGCTAGACTACACTATCCATAATAACAGCAAACATTGGAGCACCCTCTGATTTGTCTATAATGCTGGTGATGGAAAATATTTTGACACATGTTCAATGTTTTATTAAGCTAAAAGGAAAAACTGTGTTCAGAGTTTCTCAAGAAACCCAGCTCTAGTAAATAGACACGCCATTTAAGTTTCAGAGGATGCAGCCAACATAATGCTATGTGTTTCCTCACCAGTTTCTTGCCTGGGGCACACAGCAAAACTCTGCTTCCCATGCAGTTAGGTTGTGGTTGGGTAAACTCTGGTTAATGAAATGTGGGCAGAAGTTACATGAGCCACTTCCAGGATGGGCCCTAAAATCATCTGATCTCAATTCTTTCTTTCCTTTCCTTGGTAATCTTGGGGCCACAAATTTCAGATGGAATAGCTTACAAGATGAAGAAGGGCAGTATTAAACTGTAACATGAATGCAAAAACAGCTGTTAGTATGCTAAACCACTAAGATTTCTGGGCTTATCTATGTAGCAGCTGGTACAATTACTATAAATAATGCAGAGTAGGGAGAAACAAGTAGGGTAATAAAAAAAAAAGTTTCTCTCTCTGATTGGGACAACCAAAGATTAGATTTGTAGAATGCCCAGGGACTATGGAATTGTTCTTTCTCATGCTGCTTAGTGAATAACAAAAAACAAAGTTGAGCAAATTATACAGTAAATTAGGACAGAATAGAGCAAAGGTGCATTCCTGGGATCAACGGGGAGCAGAAAGACAATGATTCTTCTAAGGAAAAAAACTAAATGAGCAGTTAAGGAATTGAATGAAAAATTGTTTAGTCCTCTGGACAAATTGTCTGGAAAGTGGAGGAGGTGAGGGGTGTGGGGAGACTTTCAGATAAAGTTAAGAGTAAATGTCAAAAGTCAAAGTGTCTGAAGTTAAGACAATATTTTGAACAAATATCATAACACCCTTTATTAAGTGACTAGATATGCTACATAGCAAACCATGTTCATCAACATAGTAGAATATTTGTTTTATTTGTGATCTACATATTATAAATTATAAAATGAATCTTTTTGAGGTTGATTCTGTTTCATTGATATGCCTGTTGAGTTGTTACAATAAGACAAAATAAATAAACATTAAAAAAAATCCTTAGGCTATCTTTAGTACTTTGGAGATTGTTGTTGAGTTACTGAATCGTGTCCGACTCTTTGTGACTCCATGGACTGTAGCCCACCAGATTCCTCCATCCATGAGATTTTTCCAAGCAAAAATACTGGAGTGGGTTGCCATTTCCTTCTCCAGGGGCTCTTCCCAACCCACAAATCTCCTGCATTGGCAGGCAGATTCTTTACCAGTGAGTCACCAGGGAAGCCCCACTTTGGAAATTACACCTACACAAAACACATTTTATTGTAGAATATTTTGAAAATAACTAAAGTGTAAAGAAAGAAATCAAACTCTCCTATTAGTTTTCCTCCAGATTATACAGTAACATTTGTATAATAGATTTTAGCCAAATCAAGATATACCTAATTTTGAGATTTGCTCCATGATTTTTTTTCTCCTATCATTTGTATGTTATTAAAACTGTCTATTGATTTTCCATCTCAAGGACAGCAAAATCTCTATTCATGTACAATTGCACCCTCTGGGCTACAGGTATTGTCCAGGTATTGACTGCCTCAATTAATAGGGCTGTGTAGGGCTTCCTGGATGGCTTAGTGGGTAAAGAATCTGCCTGCAATGCAGGCGACACAGGAAATGTGGGTTTGTTCTCTGGGTTGGGACGGTCTCCTAGAGAAGGACATGGCAACCAGCTCAAGTATTCTTGCCTGGAAAATCCCATGAACAGAGGAGTCTGGCAGGCTACTGTCCAAAGGATTGCAAGAGTTGGACACAGCTAAACACACAGGTACAACAGAAGGGCCTGAGGCTGTCGAGAGCCTCACCCACTTATGCTAGAGTGTTATAAAAATATCATTGTTTTCTATGTTTGCTGTGACCTGAAAGAGATTCAGAAACATTGTAGATTATTATCTTCTCTCCAAGTAAATATTTTCCTATTAAATTTATTAGTTCTACTTAAAGTTATGGTTTATTCTAATAATGCATTAGCTCTATTTAACTTATTTCCATGTTTACATTATACTATTGCCAAGTTTAAACCCACTTTTAATCTTGCTGGAGTTTATCTTTATGATATTTTTTCCCATGCAAAATACAGAACTGGTATATTTTGGGGCCCTTTTTACCAGAGAGCCTTTTTATTTGATTTAGCACATAAGCAATATCTTGAGTTGGTATTTAATTCTTAGGTCTCAATCTGTTTCCCTTAAAAGTCAGAAAGCATCATTCCCTCGTCACCTTTGGCATTCAGAGAGGTCAAAATACTTATAATTGTTTTATTTATTCTTAAAACTCACTTTTTCCTGTAATATGGATTTCTAATCAAATTTATCTAGATTTTAAACATCTCTTCAAATTCTTGGTTGATACTTATTGAGCTCATATTTCTTTTTTTCTGTTCCAACTGTAATTAATTCTATCATTTTGTTCTGGCTTGTACCTTTGACATACAATGAATTAACGTTATTTTTATAAATATTTATTGATAACCTACCATGGTAATTGGTGAGTAAGGTGAATACAACAGTGAATAAGAAAGAAACATTGCTTCCTTCATTGATTTTACAAGCTCGATAAACAAAATAATTCCTAACAATTAAGGAAAAGTATAGGATCCTAACTTCCAAGATGCATATTTGTAAGAGTTAGCATGCGGGATTACCCTTCATCTTCTGCGCCTGTTTCTCATTTTGTTTTATATTTTTGTCATTATGTTCTGCATTTTATATTATTCTTTTAGAATTCCTTTTCCTCATCACTCTTAAAATTGTCTAAAGTTTCATTTCTGCTCTTAACCATCTTCGATGAAAAATTTAATTCTACTCATACTTTGTGCCCCATGCTTTTCTTATTGTATTTATCTCCCTTCTTATCACATTTTTTCCTCCAATCTATTTAAAATAGAGTTTCTAGTTCCTTTATTATAGGGAAAAATTTTCCAAGTCAAAAAAATTGAGATGAAACTTACACACCTTCCAATCCACCATCTTAAAGTATATGATTCAGTGGAGGTTTTTTTAGTATATTTTTAAGGTTATGCAGTCATCATCAGTGTCTCAATCTAATTCCAGGATACTTTCATCAGCTGTAAAAGAAACTTCATATTTGCTGACAGTCACTTCCCATCCTCATATCTTGTCAGCCTCTGGAAATCACCAGTCTACTTTCTATCTTTGTGAATTTGTCTATTTTGGACATTTTGTATAAATGGAACCATACAAGTGGCCTTTGAGACATGGATACACTATATTTTGTTTCTACATTCACCAGCTAAGGGACCTTTAGAGGATTTTTTTGGAGGCCACTTTATGGCCATTCTGAATAATGCTGTTATCAACATTTGTAGACATATTTTTGTATGAACTTATATTTTCATTCTCATGGGTATATAGCTAGAAGCGAAATTGCTGGGTCAAAGAGTAAAAAGAGGGTTTCTCAGGTGGCACTAGTGGTAAAGAACCCACCTGCCAATGTAGGAGAAATAAGAGACAAGAGTTCAATCCCTGGGTTGGGAAGATCCCCTGGAGGAGGGCGTGGCAACCCACTCCAGTGTTCTTGCTTGGAGAATCGCATGGACAGAAAACACTGATGGGCTACAATCCATGGGGTCAAAAAGACTTAGCGACTAAATCACCACCAAAGTAGCTAGCGTAGTGGATGTGAAGTTCTATCTTATTGTGGTTTTGATTTGCTTTTTCCTAATGACTAATAATGTGAGCATCTTTTCATATATTTATTAGCCATTTGTGTTTCTTCTTTGGGGAAATCTATATTCAGATTCACTTTTAACTGGGCATTTGTCTTCTTGTTGTTGAGTTATAAGACTTCTTCATACATTCTGGACATCAGAACTTTATCAGATATATGACGTACAAATACATTCTCCCATTATGTGGACTGTCTTCTCACTTTCTTGGCATTATCTTTTATTGAAAAATATTTTAAATTTTAATGGCATCAGATTTTTAAATCCCTTCTTTGTTTGTTTACACTTTTGGTGTCATAACCAAGAAACTGTTGTCTAAAACAAGCTCACAAAGATGTATGCTTATGATTTCCTCTGAGTTTTGTGATTTTAGCTCTTTCATTTAGGTCTTTGTTTCATTTGGAGTTGATTTTTTATATTGTATAAAGTATGGGTTCTGGTTCATTGTTTTCCAAGTGGATGCCCAGTTCTATCCTTATTTGTTGGAAAACAGTTCTTTTCCTATTGAACTGCTTTGGCACATTTGTTGAAAATCAGCTCACCATCAATGTACAGTTTGTTCCACTGGTCTATATGCAGATCCTTATACCAGTGCTAGAGTCTTGATCACTGTTGTGCTGTGGCAAGTTTTGAAATAGGGAAGTGTGACGTCTATAACTTTGTTCTTTTTCATGATTGTTTTGGCTGTTCTGGGACCCTTGCACTATCATATGAAATTTAGGATGCATTTATTCATTTCTGCAATAAATACAGTTAGTTATCACATTAAATATATACATCTGTTTGGAAAGTGTTGTTATCTCAGTAATAGGTCTTCCAATCCATGACACAGGAAACTGTGCTATCCATTTAGATCTTCTTTCAACAATGTTCTGTAGGTTTCATTCTACAACTCTTACTCTTGTTCGGTTAAATTTATTTCTAATTATTTTGTTCTTTTTGCTTATATTATGAAGGATCTTGACCTTTTATTTTGGAACATTTCAAACTTACAGAACTGTTAAAAGAATATCTAATACAATAGAGTCCATTTGTCTTCACCTGGGTTCACCAATGTTAATATTTTGACATGTTTGCTTTTTATTATTATTTTCTCTCTTCCTTCTTCCCTCTCTCCCAGTCTCTTTTCCCTCCATGGAAAAATACTTTGAAATGTCGCAAAACTGACTTACAAATGAACATTTTGAACAGTACTTATATCATCTGAGAACTTCTAATTTTTAAGAGAGAAACATCAAAAAGATGCTGCTGGGTCTTTCTGATACTTCCCCTATCTGAATGTTACCATTCTGAATACTGACTGCATCTGTTTGGACATGAAACACAGGATGTTAACAGTGCCTCCAACTGTCAAAATGCAGATGAATTGTTTTCTACTTTCAACATATTCCAAGTGCCATGCATCCTGGAGTGGGAACAAGAATCAAGAAATAGATGGGAAGCCTTTTGTGGAACCTCAGAGATGCCTCTTCATTATGATTACAGTGAATTATGACAGAACAAAGGACAAGTAAAGACCCCTTCACACACACACACACAAATCATGTTTTATTTATGCATTAATTTATTTAATAAATATTGTTTGAAAGTCTGTTATTATGAGGTGCCAGGTGCTCGGGATATAGGGACGAAAATATACCTGGTCCTTGCTTGATGGAGGTTACAGGCTAGTGTGGTGAGAGACCATGAGTCAGCAAACAAATATATACAAGTCCACAATTTACTACCAATTATTTTGCTATCTATTGGGTTGGCCAAAATGCTTGTTCAGGTTTTTTTAATAACATTTTAAAAATCTAAACAAACTTTTTGGCCAACCCAATACAAGGATAGGAAAGCATTTTTCTTTGAAAACAAGTGTTTTCATAGTTTAATTACCAGTAAAATGTGCACCCTATGCTATAATGCCATGTTTGTTTAGGCTTCCCAAGTGGCGCTAGTGGTGAAGAACCCATCTGCCAGTGCGGGAGACATAAAACACACGGGTTGGGAAGATCCTCTGGCAGAGGGCATGGCATCCCACTCAGTATTCTTGTCTGGAGAATCCTCATGGACAGAGGAGTCTGCTGGCTTACAGCCCATGGGGTCACAAAGAGTCAGATGCGAATGAAGTGACTGAGTATGCAGGGCGCATGCACGCATGTTTATTTACTTCTCTGATAAGAGAAAGAAGGCCTTTTTTGGCTGGAATTTTGTATCTTTTGCTATTTAATACTTTGGGATAATGGAGATAGAATTTCTTAATCCATCCACAAAGGTAGGGCTACCCACCCATCTCTTTAAACAAAAGTGTCCTAGCCGTGATGTGAGACTATGCAGGCTGAAGGCTCACGTACTGGCCCCTCCCACAGAAAGGATGTTCCCAAAGAAAGGAATAAGAGACTTACTTGACTGGCTGGAAAAATCTAGCAGCATTCTGCTTAGAGTCTCCTGTCAGGCAAAATATGGCTGCTTCTCTGTCCAAATCGTTGATGTGCCACTAAATATGAGTCTTGGAAAGATGGCTTGATCAACAGCTAAATTATTCCATGAGGCCAACATATTTAGAGGACTTCTGGCACAGTCCCCATTCTCAGCCTTTCTCCATAAATAAAGGTGTTTTGTTGAATTCAAGCAGAACAATTTTGTACAGGCTTTGTATTCAATTTGGACAAATATTTGAGTCCAAATGAAATAAACAAGACTAGTCATCTAACCAGTTTAACCATGCTCATTTTAGAGAAAAGTACTGACTACCACTTCACCTTCTAGCCAAGGGCACTATTTTCCCTGTTTAGAATGGGGCCAACACTTGGTGATTCCTGTGTGGCCAAAGGTGAATGTTCAGTAAATAGGTGTTTTTGAACCTGCTAATTCTTAGAACACTTAGGGTCAAGGCCCAGGAAATTGTCACTTCTCACCGATGCTAGGTTTGTGAAATGGCTGTAATTCTGCTCAGATAACTAGACAGAGTTAAGCAGTGTGATTTTGATTGGTGAATTGAAGGGTAAATTATTTCCTCTTATTTTAAACTTTTGTTTTTAAATAGGCAATGCTTCATAATTGTTAGAGCTTCATTAAAAGTCTATCAGAACACAGGTAGTAATTTGCCTAGGTATTTACAGATCATGTTTTGAACTCTTGGTGGGGGAGGTATGGGGAAAGACTGCTAGGCTGTTAATATTTCTGTATATCTCTAGAAACAATTAGTTCTTACATGAAATTCATTGAATCTAAAGCAGCATTTACATGATGTCAAATACTGGATTTAGAAGAAAATTCTGCTATCTGAATGTTGAATCATACAACATCTACATCAGCGTAATGTAAAAAGACTGTGTAATTGGCCAGATGTTGGGCTTTTCATTTGATTGGTTATTTTCAAATTATTTTCTACTCCAACACTCCTGAGGGTGGCAACACACCCCATCAGTTAGAGTGTGTCTCAAAGGGAATGGGGGCCGGTTAAGCTCCGGATGGAGGGAGAGGGGTAGAGAAAGTCCCACGGGTGACTCTGAAATGTTACCCTAGGGGACCATCATGTGGTAAAGACTAAGTAGAAATGAGGCATTTTATGAGGGAACTGTCTCAATGGCATTACACTGAAAATGACATCATCAATTATGGTATTTAAGTCTTCCATTTTCAAAGATAAAAACTCTAGACTGATTTTAAGACTAGGCTTACAGGAGCAACCAGAGATAGAAAACTAGTTAAGAATGACAGAGGGGAATTGATCAACTTTGACAACTGTGTGAGGATATTGAGACCAAACTGCTATCCTCTGCTTTTTTCTACATGATCATTCTGGGGATAGGGGATGGGGATAGTACTTAGTCAAGCAAGAACTCTTTTTCGTCTATATTTTTTTAATCTGTTCACTCATTCAACATGCATTCTGGCATCTATAGGGTATCCTACTGGGTTCTACAATTTAATATTCTATAGCCTTGTAAGTTGCCTGTTTTGGGGGTATTAAAAAAAATCTTGAATGGCTTTCAAAAACTAGTCCAATACATTCATTTCAGTTTTAGGAGTGAAAAACTAAATAAAGGCCAGTTTTAAATTTAAAAAGTGAATCTTCCTTATCCTTTTTTTAAAGCTTTATGCCATGTGTAGCTTTCCAGTGCCATGTTCTGTCTATTTGTATAACTACATGTTATGTACATATATCTGTATGCCCATGCTACACAGACACACGCAATTTAACTATATTAAACCAAAGATTAATGTCCAGAATTAGGTGACTAATATTCCACATAAGCTTGACCATTTAATTAATATCAAATGTTCAAACATAAAATAAAATATAAGAACTCTTACTCTCACTTTAACATATAATTTACCTAGACAATTAAGAAAGATGGAATCACAGAAGTATAATATGCTTATAGCTCTGTTCCCTTTATCTTGATTAATTGTTTTGTTCCTGACCATGCCTGGGTGGATTCCCAATTTCTGAGGTCCCACCGTATGTATATCCAAATGTGAAACTCTTGTTACCTATGAGTCAGAAGAAAAATGGGCATAGCTGTATCAGTGAAGCTTAACAGGACTGTCAGTTAGCTCCAGAAATAACCTTGACACCTTCCCATTGCAAAATCTGTCTGCAAGCTTTTGTGCTAGGCATGGTCCAGCTACAAACCCAATTACAAAACAAGATATTTTCCAAAAATTATTTCTCAGAAAAGTGAGTCACCTTGTGCTTGAAGGCTTAAGAGCTTTCTCATGTCCAAGTGGCACTCTCAGTTGCTTCATTTTGAAAAGTAACTTACTGTTTATGAAAAAAAAAAAAAACCAGCTCTAAATGACCTCAACTAATATTGCTTGTGGAAACAGCTTAATAAGAAAAAACATCTAAGAAATATAACAGGATGGTAATTATACCACAACTGTAGGTATTGTCTGCCATTATATTCAAGATTTCTAAAAAAAAAAAATTTGTATTGGAGCATAGTTGATTAACAATGTTGTGTTGGTTTCAGGTGTACAGAGAAGTGACTCAGTTATACATATAAATGTATCTATTTCTTTTCAAATTCTTTTCCCATTTAGGTTATTACAGAATACTGAGCAGTGTTCTCTGTGCTATTCAGTAGGTCCTTGTTAACTATCCATTTTATATACAGCAGTGTGTACATGTCACTGTGTACATTATCACATACCCCAAACTCCCAATTTATCTCTCACCACTTACCCTTCCCTCTGGTAACCATATGCGTGTTCTCTGGTAACCATAAGTCTGTGAGTCTGTTTCTGTTTCATAAATAAGTTCTTTCTATCATTTTCTTTAGATTCTCATATAAACGATATCATATAATATTTGTCTTTGACTTATTTCACTTAGTATGATAATCTCCAGGTCCATCCACGTTGCTTTGACATATATTCAAGACTTTTAAACACCGCTTTAAAACAATACCATGCTGTGAAGAATACAAGCATACACTTACAGGATGAATAAAAAATCAAAAGCTATTCGAATGTAATATGAGTGGTCACTATGACATGGGATGATCTTTTTAGTGACACTCTCATATAGAGTTTCAAAGGTACTGTATCTCAGACAGTCTAGAATAAAGTGCAACAGGAAAATCACTGTAACTCTGATGACAAATGAGGCTCAGTGGTGATAAAGACACTGGTGTCAAAGATGCAAGGGAAGAGTTTGAGTAAAACTGTGACATGAAATGAGAGAATAGACAAAGCATTTACTTTTAAAATTGGTATATTATGCTATGAATATATAAATCTCTAAAGGAAATTATATAAGTAGATTTTGACTATTCAAAATGTATCACAAAATTGTTTATTTTCAAGTTCAAAAATTATTTTAAAAATCTTAACAATGGGATAAATAGATCCTGATTTATAGCTGAGCTCACATTATAGGTGGATATATATGGTATTATGTTTTTATCTTTAGATTTCAAAGTTAAGTGTATTAACCTGACTCAAATAAGTCATTTATTCAATTTAAATACCAAACATTATTACTTTTCATTTAATTATTATTTCATGTTCATGATAATAGCAGTCTATATCTATTTTTTCTTTTTCTTCTTCTTAACCTTTGCCAATATATGTTAAGTCAATGTAATCAGAAATAAGGGTTATAATATGAAATTTTCTCTGGTACACCATGATCAGATTTAGCAAATAAAATATAAGATGCCTGATTAAATTTAAAATATATATCTGACTAGATTTCAATCTCAGATAAACAATGAATAATTTTTTAGTATAATTCATCCCATGAAATTTATGAGATACACATACACTTAAAAAATCAGCTGTTTAACTGATATAGTAATAACTGAGTGTCTTGTACTTTATCTGGCAACTCTTCCTGGAGTGAGTTAAGAATTGACTTTTGTTATAAGGAATGGGTGGGGAAAAGTGTGAGTGGGATTTTCAGTATTTTCATGTTAGAGGTAGATTTATTTTCCTGATTCTCAAACAGTGACAAATAGGCATCAATTCAGCCTGCCTGACTGACTACTGACTACAATATTCCGTCCAAAATACCCGTTTCTATGTCTTTCTGGTGTCTTCCCTTCCACAGCTCATATATGTATCTTTTAAAAACATCTTTTTTTGTATTGGAGTGCAGTTGACTTACAATGTTGTGCTTGCTTCAGTCATACAGCAAAGTGACTCAGTTATACCTGGCACATATATCCACTCTTTTTCTTTTAGATTCTTTTCCCATATAGGTCATTACAGAGTACTGAGTAGAGCTGTATTGCTATGCAAGTCAGACACAGATATACAAATATCATATAAAATTGCTTATATGTGGGATCTAAAATTGTAAAACAAAAGGGTCTAAAACTTACTCACAAACCTGAAGTGGAGTCACAGATTGTAGAAAACAAACTTCGGGTTACTACGGGGTAGCGGGGGAGGGATAAACTGGAAGGCTGGGACTGACAAATGAATCTTTTGCTTTCACTTTGGATCTCTTTTAGACACAAATTGCATGAAGGAAGCCATATCAAACAAAGTGATGCTGTGCAGGATGTCAGAAAGAATTGTATAGGGTGCGGCCCATTATTCTAATGACAGGAAATGCTCAGTGCATCAGAGAAACATTCCTCCGAGGTGTATTCTAGGACACATAAAAACATCATAAAATCCCAAATTCTTCTTATTATCTTTCCAGCCTTCGAAATGTTTAAAAAAAAATAAAAATAAAAAAGCAGGGTAACACGTAGGACCCAGTGTTGTTTCTGCATGACATCAATGCCCCTTTACCGTTGCACATACATTATAAACATTCCACACGGTCATCAGGAGCCCGACAGTGCGAAGTTTCCAAAGGCGATTTATTCCTACCTAGTGGGTGCTGAAATCTCCTTTGTGCATAGGAGCCAAATGTGTTCCAGCAATAAATAGCAGAGAAAGCACTAGTGCGGCTGTTTCCTCCCGCCTCAAGTGCAGACCTTGGTGGATCAGACACATTCAGCCCTCTCTTGAACCATGGAAAGGGTGCTTTGGTACTAGGACAAAAGTCACAGTGCTCTAGTCTGTTATTGGTTAACTAGACAAAACCCAACAGGTCGGGTGACCTATTTTTGCTTTTTGACAGTGCAAGTCAAAGTACTTAACTTCAATCACGATCTCATTTGCCAACCCCTCCCCTCAAAATAAAAAGCATGACAGTGAACACTAATATGATGGTAATTTCATATTGTTTCTGCTTATGAATTTGTCTTTCCGTTATTAATCATCCAATAAAGTACTGACACTGCAGAATCCTGACGTGGCTCAACAAACCATGGACTAAGGACAGTAGCACCCTAAAGGAAGAGGCTCCAGGAGAACTGGAGAAGCGCAAAGCTTTTATTAACACCAGAGGCCCATTAGACTGCTCTCTGTTCACCTTCAGTGGAGCAATAAATGAAGAGAGGTTCACCGGAGAGGACTCCTACTGTCTTTGTGCTGGTAATGCCCAGCCAAGCTGTAGTCATGTTGTAACGCTTGTAAGAAACAGATGTTCCTTCCCTGACAAATCTCCTTTCTTGATTTATTATTCATTTGCTCAAATCACAATGGAAAGTCTTTGGCCCATTAATTAAATTCCAAGCAAAATAAAATTTGCAGCAGAACTCATTACTGGTAAATGACTTTGACACTTCATCAGATTTGAAGGTAAAACAGGCGACTTTAGGAAGTTAAAGGTGGAAGGAGCCTAGGCCTTTTCTGCAACCACTGCAAGATGATAAAGATTGTGATGAAATTTTTATGTTAAGTACTGATCTTGGAAAGTTCAATTTTCTCTCCCCCGTCCCCACCATCCAGTCTCCGCCCTGCCCCCACCACCATCTACCTTCTGGCTTCTTTTAAAGGAAAGTCTGAAGGAGACACTTAGATTTCAAATATATTTATATATGTGAGTATCGTGTCTTGTTCCCAACACTGCCGCATGTATTTTTTTTTCCAGTATGCAGAGAGGCTTAGCACATTGTATATTTGATGTATTGCCTTTGAATAAAGGTCCAAGAGAAATCCAATAACCATGAACTGCAGCCTGATAAAGGAATTAAAACTAGGACTTGGGAACAGAGCAGAGGAAATTTTGATATCCTGATCCAAATGTCCAAAATTATTTGCTACAGGGAAGCAAAGATTTGAATTACTCCAAATCACAAAGCAATTCAAAGTGAAAGAAGGCAAATGCTTTTAGAGGGAAAGCAGAACTCTTGGTTTTCTTTAGAAATAGACACACTTTGAAAATAAAATTTGGAAATGTGAAAAAGATAACCAGTTATAAATAAAATTTGCTTACAGGAGAAGCTGAATTCTATTTCTATTTGTGGAATGTTAGTTTTAGGTGTGACTCTCATTAATGAAATCTACCTGGTTTCAATAATTCAAATACCATTTCCCATGCAATTGCGTGTCATTAAGAGTATATATATACTTAAAATATGCTACAACTTGAATGTACACCACAATAAGAAGAAATATTTAATAATACAAAGCTAAAAATGCCTGTGTTAAGGAATGAGACTAATAACATATTTTTACTGATTGAATCCAACTATCCATTTCTGTTAAAAGGATTTTGGTGAAGATGAACCACCTGGTATTAAGTGTCTCTATTGGTCCACTTTATGAAGACTTCTCATTATGAAGCTTTCTAGAAAATAAAAGAAAATGAATGAAATATGGTGACAAACTTTAAGCAAAGTGTTAATTCATTGTTATCATTTCAGGGACCAGATTATAATACTACCTGGTGGCCTAAAATTAAGATGAAATGAAGTTGATTCCAGACATAGATAAGTTTTTAAATGAACATCAAGTTCTTGGATGAACTGTGTTCAGTATGTAAGCCTCCGTAACATCCTCAACGTGTAGACACCTTTAGCTAAAGATTTGTGATAATTCAGGAAGTGTTAGTGCTACATTTATACAGCAGTCATATAGTGCTTGTTATGGGGATGAGACGCCTCGAAGAGGGAAGGATAATGTTCACCTACTTGGGAAAATTATCTACATTACCATAAAAAGCTTGACAAGATGATATAATTCATCTTTTTTGTAGCGTAGCTTGTTTCCATTTATGTCCACCAATATTTCCAGATGGCCTTAGTTTTAAACAACCTGCCTGCCAATGCAGGAGACCCAGGAGATGTGGGTTCAATCCCTGAGTCGGGAAGATCCCCTGGAGAAGGAAAAAGCAACCTGCTCAGTATTCTTGCCTGGAGAATCCAAAGAACAGAGGAGCCTGGAGGGCTATTGTCCATAGGGTCACAAAGAGTCAGACATGACTGAAGTCACTTAGCACGCACAAATATTTCAAGATACAATTTATTTTTACCAAAAATGTAAGCAGATCCACAAATTTTCCAAACACAAAGAAAAATGCAAACATATTTTACATATACTGAAAAGAAGCAGCTCCATTGCTATCGAAACATCGATATTTCCCTTCATCCAAACCACCCTTGCCTCAGTTATCTCTATTAGACTCTTCATCTTCAATTTCAACCCTTTCTCCTGAGAAATCAAAATGCAAGAAATAGAGGAAGCCACATGTGAAAACAACATGGTGAAAGACACAAAAGAGGCTCGTGCAAACTGAAGACTCAAAGAAAACCAAGAGAATGCTATGAAGTCTAAAGAAGGAGGCTGCAGGCTAGCCCCTGGTCCTGCAAAGACCAGGGGCCTCTGTTCCCTCAAATGAAGATTCCTTTGGCCCAATGCTAGATAATATAGAAGTTTATACAGAGGTGAAAGAAGTTATAAACTATGAATCTACATCATGTTTTTAATTTAATAAATGTACCAGAGTCTCTCTAACAAATCAGTGGCTGTCCATTCAAGTAGTCACCTTAGTTGCCTCCTCACTTGTTCTAATGAAACAGCATTGCTCAAGAACAGTCACCCTTTACAAAATGCCTCAGGTCATTAGTGTCATTTAGAGTCAGGTTTCTTTTTAGACCATGGGTGATACTATACCTCTGAGCAGAAGATATTAAGAAGAAGTAGCAAGAATACACAGAAGAACTGTACAAAAAAAATCATCACAACCCAGATAATCACGATGGTGTGATCACTCACCTAGAGCCAGACATCCTGGAATGTGAAGTCAAGTGAGCCTTGGAAGCATCACTATGAACAAAGATAGTGGAGGTGATGGAATTCCAGTTGAGCCATTTCAAATCCTAAAAGATGATGCTGTGAAAGTGCTGTACTCAATATGCCAGCAAATTTGGAAAACTCAGCAGTGGCCACAGGACTGGAAAAGACCAGTTCTCATTCCAACACCAAAGAAAGGCAATGAATGCTCAAACTACTGTGCAATTGCACTCATCTCACACGCTAGTAAAGTAGTGCTCAAAGTTCTCCAAGCCAGGCTTCAGCAATACATGAACCATGAACTTCCAGATGTTCAGGCTGGTTTTAGAAAAGGCAGAGGAACCAGAGATCAAATTGCCAACATCTGCTGAATCATCAAAAAAGAGAGTTACAGAAAAACATCTATTTCTGCTTCACTGACCATGCCAAAGCCTTTGTGGAAATTAACTGTGGAAAATTCTGAAAGAGATGGGAATACCAGACCACCTGACCTGCCTCTTGAAAAACCTGTATGCAGGTCAGGAAGCAACAGTTAGAACTGGACATGGAACAACAGACTGGTTTCAAATAGGAAAAGGAGTATGTCAAGGCTGTATGATGTCACCCTGCTTAATTAACTTATATGTAGAATATACTATGAGAAACGTTGGGCTGGAAGAAGCACAAGCTGGAATCAAGATTGCCAGGAGAAATATCAATAACCTCATACGTAGATGACACCACCCTTATGGCAGAAAGTGAAGAACTAAAGAGCCTCTTGATGAAAGTGAAAGAGGAGAGTGAAAAAGTTGGCTTAAACCTCAACATTCAGAAAACAAAGATCATGACATATGGTCCCATCACTTCATGGCAAATAGATGGGGAAACAATGGAAACAGTGGCTGACTTTATTTCTTAGGGCTCCAAAATCACTGCAGATGGTGATTGCAGCCATGAAATTAAAAGATGCTTACTCCTTGGAAGGAAAGTTATGATCAACCTAGACAACATATTAAAATGCAGAGACATTACTTTGTCAGCAAAGGTCCATCTAGTCAAGGCTATGGTTTTTCCACTTGTCATGTATGGATGTGAGAGTTAGACTATTAAGAAAGCTAAGTGCCGAAGAATTGATGCTTTTGAACTGTGGTGTTGGAGAAGACTCTTCAGAGTCCCTTGGACTGCAGGGAGATCCAACCAGTCCATCCTAAAGGAGATCAGTCCTGGGTGTTCATTAGAAGGACTGATGTTGAAGCTGAAACTTCAATGTTTTGGTCACCTGATGCTAAGAGCTGACTCATTGGAAAAGTCCCTGATGCTGGGAATGATTGAGGGCAGGAGGAGAAGGGGATGACAGAGGATGAGATTGTTGTATGGCATCACTGACTCAATGGACATGAGTTTGGGTAAACTCTAAGAGTTGGTGATGGACAGGGAGGCCTGGCATGCTGCAGTTTATGGGGTCACAAAGAGTCGGACATGCCTGAGGGACTGAACTGAACTGATAATCAAATTAACCATCCAATTTTATGCCTATAAGATATTTGGCTATTTCCAAAAAAAAAAAATCAATTTGATCTTAATCAGGACAGTCTCAGGTTCTTGAGGTTATTTCAAATGGGAGTTACAAAGTGTTGCTTCATTAATAGCATTTATGTGTATATTCCCAAGGTGAGAACTTTGAAGGTTACCATTCATTTGGATGAATTAGTTCTAGCTTATTAGCTAAAATGGACTACGCTGGTGGCTCAGAAAAAGTATGGAATCTGCTTGCAATGCAGGAGATCCATGTTCAATCCCTGGGTTGGGAAGATCTCCTGGAGAAGGGAATGGCTACCCACTCCAGTATTCTTGCCTGGGAAATTCCATGGGGAGAGGAGCCTGGTGGGCTCCTCCATGGGGTCGCAAAGAGTTGGATGTGACTGAATGACTTTAACTTTCACTTTTATTAGCTAAAATGGCAGGTGATTGTCACACAGAGCTCTAGATAGCCACGAAACTGGCATATAGTTAGCTCTGTCCCCTTTTGTCATACTAGTAGACTGACAGTGATGGAATGATGTAGGAATGTCACAGGCCCTCTTCAGCATCTGCTCCTTCACCTTAAAGTAAAAAAAGAATCCAGGTGATAAAGCTTAAATTTGCATATCTATCCTTAGAATACCCCCAAACAAAATTATTAAGAGAATACATTGTTAGTTCTTCTTACACAATACATTAAGTATTTGGTGTCTAAATTGTTACGAATAAAGAAAATTTTGAAGCAACTGACAAGAAAAGTACAGGTATGAATAAAAGATTGATTTTACAAAATGAAAGGAAATAATTGAAGAATACCAAGAGTCAAAGGTCAGTCAAGTCAACAGCAAGATTTCTCAAGGATAATAAATTAAACAAAAATACACTAAAATACAAAGAAGAAGAAGGTGGAACTTCAGGTGGAGGAAGGGGAAGAGATAGTGGAGGTGGATATTTTTCAGTAGGTTTGTAAAGGAGGAGTCACAGATGCCAGATTTTAAAAAAAGCAAAAAGAATACATCCTGTTCTATGCACTAAATGAAAGACACCAATGATATAAGGCCGGTGGCCTAATCCTGTGTTAGTGGTGCCTTTGTAATTTTTTTTGATGGAATAATTTATTTGCTTAAAACAGTGGGCTTCAAGCTATGTTTAGAAGCTCCCTCATTCTCTCCCTAGACTCTAGACTCTACCTGTAATCCCACGTGGCCTCCTTGGAAAAAACTTTTGAGAAGGAGGTTGCATGAGTCCGGTTTGTGTATCAGTACAAATTCATGTCCTTACAATAAAAGTAATTCCAAAGGATTCTGAGTCCATTTGAGTGACATATAACCGTGTATAAACCTTTGGAATCAGCAGATTAATCCATGACATGCATAATAACAGACACAAAAGTATAGGTAACATACTGTGAGATTTTAGGTACATGTTCAGGGGGACAAACACAAGGCAGAAGGAAAAAACAAAAGGCATAATACATGCTCCCTTGTGATACAAACTAAAACACTAAATTTAGGAAGCAACATATATTGTCTGAGTAGAAATCTGATTAAATTATTAGAATGAAAAAAAAGTCTATAGAAATTCTTGGAAAGTACTGTTAGATCTCAATAGCTAGAATAGAAAATAATTTGAAATTTATGTATTCGTATCCAGTATTCCAAAAATACACATGACAGTGATCTAAGTTTTAGACTGTGTTATATATTCTCTCAATAGTCTGTGGTAATATCAAGTCAGATGATCGCTTCTACAAATAAAGACAGCCCTGACCTGATGAGCATCAGCTTTCTCTACATCATTTCCTGCTGAGATGCCAAGTGAAAGTGGTCCACTGTGCCACTGGCCAGTGGCAAGGTAGCAGAAGGTATCTAAGAAAACAAGCAAATCAAGTTTGACGGGCCTGGAATCTCTGTGCTGAAAATGTGAAAAGCAGAAGAGCTGAGCACACAGCCCATTTACCATGAGGCCATCCCTGTCTCAAAGGATCTCATATGTGCCCACTGTCAAAATAGAAAGGGAACTGTTTGTTCTTTATTCTCTGAGCTACCCATACTTCTTTTTCTCTCCCTTTTGTATTTCCACTCTCATTGCTACACACGTTTGGCTAGATCTCCACACACAGTATGCCAAAATAAGAAGTAAGGGAAAAGAGCCTTGGCCACCAGAATGTGATGGATGGAAGCCAGGTTCACAGACTGACCAGGATTCTCAGTCATTAGCCTTCTACGCGGAGTTGGCTGTCACTGAGAGCTTTAATAAATGCTATTAGAGAATGAGCAATATACTTGGAACCAAAAGACCAAGACTTGAGTCCCGTGCAAGTCCTTATTAGCTCTGAAACCTCAGGTAATATGTCATGTTTGTCTCTTTGATTCAGTCTCCTCATCTATAAACCATCAAGTTTGTGATCCTAAATTCCTTCCAGATCTAACATTCCTAGGATTCTATTAATTATGTTGAATTGATTTCAGTTCTTGTCTCAGCCTCTGAGCTCATACTTAGGAATGGGAAATTTCGCAGCATAATTATTAAAACTGTTCATTGAGTGTTTATTATGCATGAGCACTGGGGTAAAATGTTATATATATATATATATATATATATATATATATATATTTGTTTCTATTCTTTCCAATGATTCTCAATCTCTTTTTGCAGATGAAAAAACTAACCTTCAAAGATATTAAGGAATTTTCCCAAAGCCACATAGCTGTTGAGAGGCTGAACTGGAACTGAAAATCAGATTTTTAAAAAAAAGAATTTCCAACATCTACACTTCTTGCATTGTACTACACTGCCTTCTCCTCTAGGATCTCAAATAAGAGATCTCTTTTAACATCCACCAGGGGCATTTTTGCAGGGATGAAAAAGTTGAAGGTGAAAACATATCCTGAAGAATAAAGGTAAAAATTTAACACAGTGATTTTACACACACACTTTGCACACAAAACTGTGGAAATCCTCTCAAGTTAGCTTGACAAGAGAGAGGATTTTTCCCTCTAAAACTGAAATATTCTCCAGGATGGAATTTAAATATAACCCCAAATAGTAAACATTATGAACTGTACATTTACTTGGTTTAGCAAACATTTTCTTGAGCATCTACTAAGTAATAGGTTTGATGAGGGATGCTGGGCATGTATGGCCTCTGCCCTTGAAATCTTGAGCATAGCAAACCAACTCTGGACAATGTAACTTGGTTGGGAGGAGGGTGCAGAGCACTATAGGATAAGAATTTTTAATCAAACTTGGACATTAAGAAAGACTCTCAAGAAAATATAATGCAAAAATTAAACCTTCAGGATTCAGCACAAGCCACACAGAGGATGTGGCCAGGGGATTTTAGGGAACAACAGAGGGATGTGAGAAGGTGACTCAGGTTGGGGAACATGAGGATGTTCACAATGGCAGGAGAGTCTATGGAAGGGACTCTGCTTGGATTATAGCTTGCTCTTAAGGAGCATGGTTGAAGATGAGGCTGGAGAGGAGGGAATGGCCAGATCATGAAAGTCTGCAGAGTCTTGGTACACAGATTTGACTTTGTCCTGAAGGCAACCAGAACTATGAAATAATTTTAAAATGGAAAGTTGTATGATAAGATTTTTTGTGTAGAAAGCTGAGCATGACAATAGTGTGAAAGACCTACTAAAATAAGACACAGTACTAGACCAAGAATGAAGGAGACATAATTGCAACCCTCAGGAGAGATTTGCAGAGTTGACCATACAGAAGCCAAGAATGGCAAGTGCTATAAAGAAAGCTGTTGACAAGGTGCTACAGAAGCATGACCTTTGCAGTCAAACAGCTCCTCAGGGACAGAAGGGCCCTGAGCTTGGTTTAATGCTCTGCCATTGGCGTCTTGTGTCTTGGAGGCAAAGTCGGATGTGACAACGGAGTATAAGTATGAACGGAGGAGATACACACAACATATGTGTCTGCTGTTCCTTGACATTCCACTCGCCTGAATGCTTGCAATACCCCAGAAGCACAGAATTCCAGTGGACTTGTGACATGTACAAGTTCAGCAAGATTCGAAACAAATACAGGATTAGTATGTTTTGCCTCTGGTTAAGAAGGGACATTGATGGCCACAAGAGGCTTTTTCTATTTGAATAAGAAACCTTTTAACATAGATAGAAGACAACACCATTCTAAGAAACAAGAGCAACTAGGGAACGCCATCATATCCTTCTACGAGTTACTTCCTTATCGAGGAGGGGGACATTTCTCCCCCTACCCTTCTTGAGTTCTTTTGGCTGGTCTAATAATTAAACTGACAAGTGACAGAGTAGCTGAAGGAAAAAAAAGCAAATTTAATTCGAATGTACAGAGCTCTCATAGAAATACAAATTAAGAAGTGAGCAAGGCAGACAGTTTTTATACTTTTTAGAAAAAGAAACAATAGAATTTTGAGGAATTGACAAGACAAACGTGGGCCTGGGTGCTTAGTTAGTGACGAGTGTAAACAGAGTTAGGGCTTGGGGTACTAACTAGCAAAGAAGTAAACGAAGTTTTGTTTGTATGGGCTGCTAGGCCCTGAATGCCCTACCTCTGGTGATGAGGATGTCTCTCTGTGTCCTAGTACAGGGACAGTGACTTGCACATGAGAAAATCATTTTCCTGCTTTCAGGGCAGACAGTGGCAAGAGGGGTCAGAGTCCTCTTCTTGTACCAGCTGCTTTTCTAATAACTTTAATTCAGAATAATCCATATGCCACCGGGGCATATTCTAGGGTAGCCCTGAGCCCCAAATAAGGACTTCCTGGTGGCTCAATGGTTAAAAAAAATAAAATCTGCTTGCAATGCAGGAGACCCAGGTTTGAGCCTTGGGTCAGGAAAATCCCCTGGAGAAGGGAATGGCAACCCACTCCAGTATTCTTTCCTGGAGAATTCCATGAACAGAGGACCCTAGCAGGTCCATGGGGTTGCAAAGAGTTGAACATGAATGAGCCACTAACACTGAGCCCCAAATATTCACATCCACTCAAGCTGAAGATGACAACACAGAAGCAAAGAAAAAGAAGGGGCAACTCACAATGCTGTTTCTTTTCAAATCAGTCATTCTTTTCTTGTCATCAGAAAGCAGATGGTAGAGTATTAGTAAAATGTGTGCATGTCAAGAAAGGAAATAAAAATAGTTGAGTTCCTTGTGTGCAACATTTTCACTGTTCTGGTAAAAATTAAAGATATGTATATTTGAACAATAAAATATGAACTACACAATTCTGCTGATTCAGCATAAGATGAAATGTTCTTTTACTTGAGCTTAAAACTAGCATTGCACAATATAAGGTGAATAGTAAAAATTGTGTTAATAATTTAAAATTTTAATTTTCTTAGAAGACATTCATTAGCAAATAACATTATGGCAAGTCAAGAGACCATGGAAGAAAGGCAAGTTTTCTATTTTAGTATGTTCCATGTCAGTTTTCCTCTTTTCTTTCTTTCTTTCTTTTTTTTTTTTTAGTAAAGGGTGTTGTGTTTTTCTTTTACTCTGGGCCCAGCAAATTATGTAGCTGGCCCTGGCTCTAAATGCACAGAGAGATTCACAGAGATGCTACAAAACACATGTGAACATTTTCAAGGAGAGGAAAAGTAACTATGTGTATTAAAAGTGTGACCCATGGACTGAAGCTGGTTTCTGAAGTGTTTGTTCCATAATGAAATATTAGGATACAGTAATTGAGAGTGTTTAGAAAGATTATAGCAATTTGATGATAATTTTATGTCTGTCGAATCTAGTAATAAAATATTTGCGCTTGTATTTTGTATGCATTGGGTTTTTATATGCATTTTCTAGCAATGTGTTTATATTCTATTTTACAAAAATATCAAATCACAACAGGTTGAAAATGAAAACAAATAAACCAACAAAAACCTCTTTCCCCTCAAGTACTTTGAGGAGCCAGATTAAAAGGATTCATCCTTTGCTACAGATTGTATGTGTTTTGCCCATGAAATGTTTTTGTTGTAGACATGTTATTTTGTCTTTGCAGACATGCAATTATTTCCAGGACAGATGTTTTATCATTTCTAGAAACAATGACATGGGGTTAATATTATTGTCCAGCTACTTCTGGGAAGAACTGTCCCATAAAAATCAAGGATGTTCCCTTTTGATCACGTCTTCCTCTCCTGATATCTTTTCCTCCTCTATTTGTTCCCTCCCCCCAAATCTGGTTCTCTAGACCCTCCATCATTTTCTTTCCTCTCAGTTTGCCTATCCATCTTCATCTGTTCTCATTTATGCTTGAGAAACATTCACATAGACCTTTTAAAAAAAAAAATCTTATTTATTTATCTGGCTGTGTCAGATCTTAGTCGCCGCTTGCAGGATCTTTTTTGTGTCATGCAGGACCTTCCATTTTGGTGGACAGATTTATCAGCTGTGGCTCATGGACTCCAGAGTATAAGGGCTTAGTCGCTCTGTGGAATGTGGAATGTCTAAGATTCCTGACTTGGGGTTGAACCTGAGTCCCCTGTATTGTAATGCGGATTCTTAAACTCTGGACCACCAGGGAAGTCTCTCATATAGACCTTTGATTGCCTTCCTCCTTTATCCTCTTCCTGCATTTGACAAGTTTGGTGGCTTTCAAACCTGTATGCCTATTAAACAAATAGGATATCCTTTTAAACAAATTTCTGGTCCTCACCTTTAGTCTTTTTATGTTATTGCTCTTGAATAGGTCCCAGAGTAAAGTTAATATGTAAAAGCTTCCCTGGAGAATCCAATGGCCAGGCTAATCCCAATCTTTGGGAAATTCACTATTCATTTCCTCTGCTTCTGCCTTTGGGCTGTGGGACAATGCTGAAAAATTCCATAACGGGGCAGTTATTCCACCCCAAATGAAATAATATGATTCACTTGTATCTTAATGGTTGCCAGCTATTCTCTTTGCTCATCATCAGTAGTGGCTATCAGAAGAAAGTCTGCAGACTGAAAAGGTTAAGGAGATAGATTTTGGAACTGTATTGCCCATGTGACGTTGACTCTGCTGCTTACTGGTTGTGTGATCTAGGGCAAGTTTCTTAGCGATTGTGTGCCTCAGTTTCCCCATCTGTAAACGAAGGTGATGATAACACTCAGAACTGTAAAAAGGTTAAATAAGCTAATACTGGTAAAGTACTTTTTTAACAGTGTCTGGTACACAGTACGCATTATAAATATGCTTGTTAAAATAGTACTAACAAATTGAATCTTTTATAGGACCTACTCCAGGATAGTCTGCGATCCTTATTTTCAGCTTCCTTCCTATCTTCATCTTGGTCTTATATTTTATTGATAACATTTGACATGAGCTGTTTCATTTTCTCTGCCTTTCATTTAAACACTTCTCTGGGTAATTCCATCCATCCTTTTTCTCCTTCCTACTGATCCCTAAAAAAGACATATCTTTGTTTTTCAAGTTGACTACCCTCACCTGTGTCTTGGCTTCCATTCCCGGCTACCTAAACTAAAGGGCCTTTCTCCAGCAACTGTCTCCCCCTCCCTTCTTTGTGATTGGATTGCTAAACTCAGTTTAAATATACTCAGTTCTCTCTCAAATAAAGCTTTTATTTTACTTTGTCTGCTCCTCTAGTTGTCATTACTCTTCTTTTCTCCATCAGGATTCTCTTTGTTTTCTCTCTTGCTGAAAGTATTTCCTGAATGACTTTTCTAAACTCAAAAACTTTAAACCTCTGAGAGATCCGTGGATCTTCATAAATCTACCACTTCTGTTCAAGAAGTCAATTGATTGAATAGTCTTTTTCCCCTCAGTGGTGATGCTTTTCCTTTGCAGTATTTAACACATCAACCACTTCTTCTGATCAAAAAGCTCCCCCTTCCTTGATTTTTATGGAGTTCCCACCCTTACTTCTTCTTTACCTCCCTGCTCCTGCTCCATCATCCTTGCTGATACTTCTTTAGCTCTCTCTCCAATGTTTCCTAAAGACATAAACTGAGCTCTCATCCCTCCCACTTATCTACCTGTTAATAATCTTACTCAATTTCTTAATTTCTCTATATAGATGAAATGGAATTCTCTCTCTCCATCCCAGCCTCTATTTTCAGTGGGCATCTCCCTATCACAAAGATATCTCAGACTCATAATGAATAAAATTCAAATAACCCCTTTCCCTCCCTGAGCTTCCAGGGTTCCCTAATTTTATTAAATGTTATCATCTCCTGCTAGTTAAACAGACTTGAAATTTCATTGCTAATTAGCATAATTTCTCCTTCTCCACTTTTCTCCCCCTGAAGCCCAGATTCAAGTCTATCGATTCTATCTCTACAACATCTTTGACATCCACTTTCTTATTTCCATTCCCAAAGCCAAAACCCTATAGTGAGGCTTTCCCACTTCTCAGCAGAACTCCTTCAATGTCTTTAACTCTACCTCTGGACTTCCCTGGATAATAGTCTGTTAACATCACATTCCAAAAAACTCCAAAGTCTCCCTATTGCCTAAAAAGTAAAGAATTAATTCCTTAGTCCAGCATTTGAAGTTTTCCATTATCTAGTCTTGGCTTACTTAGTACCCCAAGCTGGAGTCAATCCCAATGACTCACTATTCTCTGCCCATATACTACCTCTGTGTTTTCATCTCTCTAACCTTTACCAAAACTCAGTTTATCCAGCTACTCTCAAATTCTACTTGTTTTTCTGTGTGGAAACCGTGAATGGAATTTAGAGAAAACCCAGAGGTTTGTCCTCCATAGATCAGGGTTGTTTGGCAACTGTGGACAGAAAGGTAGACCTATTTCCCTTAGATCTCCATGATGGCAAGAGCACGGTAGTCTAGAGGGTCACTCACCCTGGATTAATGATTTGATCTGTGCCTTGTGAAAGGTCAAGAAATTGCAAGAGTGAATAATAACTATATACCCTGAGAATTTATCTGTATCAGAAACATTTTAACCAAAGTAACATTAGTAGGGTAGGGGTAGCTGAAAAGTTTGCACAAGCTTACATACCCACACACTAAACACTTATAACTGCTAATGCTCTGATTTAGTACTTTAAAATAGCACAAAGACATATAAGAATATCTGGACTGTATGTCAAATGGATAATATTGTATTATTGGGATAGAAAAAAATTACAGAAATGGAATATCCAAGCCGTGTTTTTTTTAACGTTTATTTTTATTTACTTGTTTATTTGGCTGCACCAGGTGTTGGTTACAGCATGTGAAGTCTTCAACCTTCATCAGTGCTTGTGGGATCTAGTTCCCTGACCAGGGATTGAACCCGGGCCCCCTACATTGGGAGCGTGGTGTCTTAGCCACTGGACCACCAGGGAAGCCCCTAAGCTGTATCTTACTTCAGCTCCCTTCATGCTGGACTCCCTGGCATGTCATATATTCTCTTACATCCTGCTCTTCTCTACAGAGAGGTGATCAAATATCTCGAGAAGAAGTCTGACCCCAAATCCAGCTTTCCCTATCTCTCCTCTCGCACGGCTTCACCCTCTACAACAAGTGATACCCACCGGGAATTTATTTCCAATAACCTGTTTTCTTCGAGGGCATAGATGTGTATTCTGACTAGGAAATGCTTTTCTGTATCTGTTGACATGTGAGCTGTATCTCTTTCAAAGGGGTTAGTTTTGCTTTAATAAGAACTTTTTAACTCTGCCAATTGAATGTCATGTATTTCAGTGACTTAATAGGTACAGCAATTGGGCTAGAAATGAAAATGGGGGAAAAATGAAGACAGAATAGAAAGGGAATAAATTTGAAGGAAAAAAAATGAATAGAGGAAATTCTACCTTAAATCATGTATCAATCTGATACTTGGCAGGAAAACAGGCAAACTGAGGTTTTTCTTGTATTGGTTTGTCTCCCACAGCCCAGCTAGTTCATCTGCTTCCTGCACTGTTTAAGACCAGACATTGCCAGGCAAGGACACATGTTTTTGTGAATACTTGAAATCTCTACTTCAAGTTTCAGGCAAAGTTCATAGCTTTCAAAACCCAAAATTACTTCTAATGGTTAGAACCATAAAGCTCTGGGTTAAATTGCTTCTTATGAATGGTCCATGATATAAGAATGTGACTTCAGCTAAAGTAAGAGATAAAGAGGCAACAATCCAAAGACAATTTGGGAATATAAAAGTCGACATTAGGTATGACATTGGAATAGTTATTAAGCCTCTGGACCCAAGTTTTTAGAACATACAATAACTGGGATTTCTGTAAAAACCCACTGAGCTGTTCTCAAAGCGAGCATGTGAAAAGATATTTTCCCAGCAACCAAAATGTTCTCTGTAATAGATGATGGCTTTGTTTTTTCATGCACAGAAAGATAGACACAAATATTAGCAATCAGACAATGATTAAATAAAGTTTTCTCCTGAATTAAACAAAGATGCAAGTAGCCAGAGTACAAGAGTACACAAAAACTAAGTGTAATAATTCTATCAAGGTTTAAATGCTCAGAAGCTTCCAGTGAAAAGCTATTTGAGCAGCATCAGAAACCTGTCCACCATGGGCAGCAAAACAGTCCCTTTACATTTAATTAGGCAAAGAAACTCCAGCTGAATGGGTTAAAAATTGCCACTATTTCACAGTAAGTGATTTTCTTAACCCCCAAGGGTTCAAATTACTTTGGCAGGAAAAGCAATTATGCAATTAATAGGGGAAAATTCTCCAGAGCTCCGTAATTTGCAAAGAGGTAAAGGTTCTGCTGTGGCCTGCAGGGGACAGCTGAGCTCTGAAGCTTGCTTTCTTTTCCTTTCTCTCTCTCTCTTTTTATAAAATTTTGACCACACCAGAAATAAAAACCAAAGATATTTTAAGGAGTAGGAAAGCACAACAGCTCAGATAATGTCCTTGCCAGTATATTCATTACAGGCTCATCAGAGTGGATGCCTGCAATCGGAAGATTAAATACCCATTTACCAGGATCAGAAGAGAGTTTGGTTTTATAATGTATTGTCCTCTTTTCCCCGGGAGGCTGCTTTGTTTGATAAAATGCTGAGTGTGGTGTAAAAATATCCCTCTCTCTGTAATTTGCACTCCTCTCCATTTAAAGCTATTCTTGCTGCAAACTAGAATTGAAAGCTGCTAAAATTAAGTGGTGTCAGTTCTCAATGACACTTTAATGATAGGGCACTCAGCAGATGAGATGAGAATGAATTCCAGCATCTCTGCTAAAGCAGCACACACTGCTAAAGATAGAAACCAGCCCCAAACACTGTACTGCACTGGGGCCACGCTTTGCCTGCTTCATTCATATTTAGTAGAACTGAAAGTGGGAAACTACAATTTAAGTGGCCATAAAAAGACAGGTGAAAATAATTGGTGAGTATTGATTCAAAGCAATTGGGAGTTTGGGGTGGGGGGGATGGTAGTGTAAGTTTAAGATGCTCTTTCTGGCTGAGCATCCTACTCTCGTACCAAGTCATTCTCCCTCATGGGTATAGAATGTTTATTTCAAAAGATCATGTCCCATTTAATAGAAGTCTTTTCTGATCTTATGACCAAGAGGACATGGGGCTCTGATCCATTTTATAGAAGGGACTACAAATATTTATTCACATTATGTATATACATATAAGGACATATATCCTTTTCACATGTAAGTTATTATAGAACACTGAGTATAGTCCCTGTGCTATACAGTAGGTCCTTATTAATTATTTTATATATAGTAGTATGTACATATTAATCCTGGTCTCCTCACTTATCCCTTCCCCCAATCTTTCCCTCTTGGTGACCATAAATTTGATTTCAAGATCTGTGAGTCTGTTTCTGTTTTGTAAATAAGTTCAGTTGTGTCATTTTTATTAGATTCCTCATTTAAGTGATATCAGATGGTACTTATCTTTCTCTGTCTGATTTACTTCACTTAGCATGGTGAAGCAAGTCCATGAAGTAGGGCCATCCATGTGGCTACAAATGGCATCATTTTGTTCTTTCTTATGGCTGAGTAATACTCCATTGTGTATATGTACCACATCTCCTTTATCCATTCCTCTGTGGATGGTGGCTTGAAATTCTTGGTATCATTATTTGTTGACAGACGTGTGTTTGAGCACTTCTGTATCACCATGGCCTCATTTTTGGAGAAAAAAGGCATCATTCTTAGAGATGATGTCTCTCTCATTATGGGTGGAGAAGGAGTTCTGGGAAAATGATAGCAACACTCTGGAGGTCTCCCATGCATCAGACACCATCACACATGAGGTCCACTGAATAAAACAAAGACCTGATTGAATTACATTTGTGACTCCCGTTCAGGTGGCATCATATTTAGAGTCATGGAAATTTCAATTTGAAGGCAAATTCACTCAAACTTCTTTCATGTCATTCAATTCAATAAAATGATTCACTGCAGTATTTAAGACTACAATGTTCACTGTAGGAAATTTTAAAGTATGTATAGAAAACAAGGCCTTTAAGGGGTTGATAATCTACTTAAAAGCAAAATTAGACAATTAAGAAAACTCTAGACACATATTTATTTCAAAATAATATATTAATACACCTATATCAACAAGGCACATGGTCTCTAAATGGGAAAATATGAAAAGAAAAGGCCACCTTGTAAAAGGAGAGGCCTTTGATTAAGAATGCCTTTCTGCAACCCAGACGTCCATTGACAGATGAATGGATAAAGAAGTTGTAATACATACATACAGTGGACTACTACTCAGTCATAAAAAGGAATGGATTTGAGTCAGTTCTAGTGAGGTGGATGGACCTAGAGCCTATTTTACAGAGTTAAGTAAATCAGAAAGAGAAAAACAAAAATCATATATTGATGCATATATGTGGAATCTAGACAAATGGTAATGATGAATCTATTTGCAGATGAATAAACAGACATAGACAACAGACTATAGACACAGTGTGAGAAGGAGAGGGTGAGATGAATTAAGAGAGTAGCACTGGAACATCTATATTACCATATGTAAAATAGATGGCTAGCAGGAAGTTGCTGTAGAACACGGGATGCTCAACCTGTTGCTCTGTGACAACCTAGAGGGCTGGGATGGGGCTGGGGGTGGGGGTAGGGTGGGAGGGAGGTTCAAGAGAGATGGAACATATGTAGACTAATGGCCGATTCATGTCATTGTATGGCAGAAACTGATACAACAGTGTAAAGCAATTATTCTCCGTTAAAATTTTTTTTAAATAATTAGAAAAAAAACCACGAATGGCTTCTTAGAGGAGATGATCTAGGAGTGGACAGTGAAGAAGGTACAAAGCTGAATAGGTAGAGAAGAGCAAAGGTGCTCTTGCAAGGGAAAAGAACAGGGAATGAGAATATGGAGGAACTACCCCAATGACACAACATTATGAGGAATAATAAGAGATGGGTTCCTTGGCTACGTTATATACTGCATGAATACCTTACTCATCAAAAGTGTTTGACTGTGACCTGAGCAGTGCTAAGAAGTCACACAGATCCCTGAACATCTCCTTGGTTGTACTGTGACAACTAAATGAGATAACATATAGGAAAGTAACTAGTATGGGTGTACCTGGCAGGAAATACATAATCAGTGTTAGTAGGCTGTGGCGCTATTGCTGAATGAAGGCAAAACATAACAACCTGATGCTTCAGGAGCAGCAGTCTGTGCAAGATGAACCCAAGCAGGAAGAAATGTGGCTGGCGTGGCAATCTGGCCACGGGTGACTAGCATGCCCCGCCACTGAGAATGGAGACCATATGTCACTAGATTTCAAAGAAGATGCCATCTGCCACCGACGCAGTCTGATGGACTTCCATCACCTGAAGGATGCTGGCCAGGGACCTTGTAGACAATGTATCCTGTAGTTCGTACGTGTTTCTTGAAATTACTGTGTGGTTTTAGAAACAGGCAGATGTGGCAGGCAGGAAACTGAGGAAAATAGGAAGGCCATTGATTGCTCTTTTATGCTGGGGCTTCATCAACACGCTTCTGGAGAACACTGGAATTCCTCATGGTCCAACTTCAGCGTTTTGAAATGAATAGCTATTTTTGCAATCATAATGGAAAATATTGAAAAAGTTATATTGCTACATCTCCTGAGAGCATGAGTGGTCTGGATGCATAGCAAGGTTAAGGGCCATCATTCAAGCCTCTTCTCAGCTCATAGTCTTTCTTCTTTTAATATTCATTTATTTATTTTGGCCATGCTGGGTCTTAGCTGTTGCAGGCAGGACCTTTTAGTTGCAGCATGCAAACTCATATTTGGGACATGTGGGATCTAGGTCCCTGAGCAGGGATCAAACTTGGGCCCCTTGCATTGGGAGCATGGAGTCTTGGCCTTGGGACCACCAGGGAAATCCCTCATATTCTTTCATAGTAATCTGTCATGTTGGCAAGAATCAGAAAAGGGCTTCATTGCATCATGACTTGATGACAGCTGAAGGTGCTAGCAATATGCTTGACTCCAGCCAACGTGCCTGTAACCTTTTACTTTAAGCAATATTGATGAGTGAAGCAGTGACAAGTTTTTTTTCCTAACTTTGGAAAGTAAGGGACACCTAAGTGAATTGCTTTGTTTTGGTTTTGTTGAATTGTCTATAGGCAGGGATAATTATAAACCCAGAGCAACTTTATCAACTTTATGGAGGTATTATTTAGGTAGTATAAGCTGTGTTTTAAGTATACTTCATGTGTACCATTCACTTAAAGTATACACTTAAAGTGTACAATTCAATAAGTTTTGGTATTTGACAAATATCCATGTGTGTGTGTGTGTGTGTGCGCGCGTGCGCTCAGTTGTGTCCGACTTTTTATGATCCCACAGACCATATTCCTCCAGACTGCTCTTCATGGAATTTTCCAGGCAGGAATACTGGAGTGGGTTGCCATTTCCTACTCCAGGAGATCTACCTGACCCAGGGATCAAATCCACATCTCTTATGTCTCCTGCATTGGCAGGTGGATTCTTTACCACTGCACCACCTGGGAAGCCCATGCAATTTAAAAATGACTATTTTCTTTACCCCCCAAATATTCCCCAAGTTACTTCACAGTTCATCCTGCCCTCTACTCTCAGTCTTGGGGTGTGCATCACTCTATATTAGTGTTACTATAGATTAGTTTGCAGTTTTGAAGGATCTTATATAAATGGAATCATACAGCATAGTGATAGCTTACAGTGAATGATGTCGAATCCGTGATCTCTGAAGATTTTACCTTTGGGACCAGAGACCAGGCTTGACCACTCAGGGCTCTTAGGTGGCAGAAGTTTTATGACAGTGAAAAGGGACAAAGCAAGCTTCTGACCTAGACATCAGAAGAGAGACAGAGAGTCCCCCCTTTGCTAGTCTTAGCAAGGGGGCTACATGCTTTTCAATTGGCTATTAACAATAAATCTAAAGAATGTCTCAAGGTTGTAAAGGTCTTACCAGACTCACTCCCACAATATACATTTTAAGATAACAGGATTCAGTTCAGTTCAGTGGCTCAGTAGTGTCCGACTCTTTGTGACCCCATGAACAGCAGCACGCCAGGCCTCCCTGTCCACCACCAACTCCCGGAGTCCACCCAAACCCATGTCCATCGATTCAGTGATGCCATCCAGCCATCACATCTTCTGTCATCCCCTTCTCCTCCTGCCCCCAATCCTTTTCAGCATTAGGGTCTTTTTCAATGAGTCAACTCTGCATGAGGTGGCCGAAGTATTGGAGTTTCAGCTTAAGCATCAGTCCTTCCAATGAACACCCAGGACTGATCTCCTTTAGGATGGACTAGTTGGATCTTCTTGCAGTCCAAGGGACTCTCAAGAGTCTTCTCCAACACCGCAGTTCAAAAGCATCAGTTCTTTGGTGCTCAGCTTTCTTTTTCATCCAAATCTCACATCCATACATGACTAATGGAAAAACCATAGTCTTGACTAGACAGACCTTTGTTAGCAAAGTAATGTCTCTGCTTTTTAATATGCTGTCTAGGTTGGTCATAGCTTTTCTTCCAAGGAGTAAGCATCTTTTAATTTCATGGCTGCAATCACCATCTGCAGTGATTTTGGAACCCAAAAAATAAAGTCTGACACTGTTTCCACTGTTTCCCCATCTATTTGCCATGGAGTGATGGGACCAAATGCCATGATCTTAGTTTTCTGAATGTTGAGCTTTAAGCCAATTTTTTCACTCTCCTCTTTCACTTTCATTAAGAGGTTTTTTAGTTCTTCACTTTCTGCCATAAGGGTGGTGCCATCTGCATATCTGAGGTTATTGATATTTCTCCCAGCAGTCTTGATTCCAGCTTGTGCTTCTTCCAGCCCAGCGTTTCTCATGATGTATTCTGCATATAAGTTAAATAAGCAGGGTGACAATATACAGCTTTGATGTACTCCTTTTCCTATTTGGAACCAGCCTGTTGTTCCATGTCCAGTTCTAACTGTTGCTTCCTGACCTGCATACAGGTTTCTCAAGAGACAGGTCAGATGGTCTGGTATTCCCATCTCTTTAAGAAATTTCCAGTTTATTGTGATCCAAACTGTCAAAGGCTTTGGCATAGTCAATAAAGCAGAAATAGATGTTTTTCTGGAACTCTCTTGCTTTTTTGATGATTCATCGGATGTTGGCCATTTGATCTCTGGTTTCTCTGCCTTTTCTAAAACCAGCTTGAACATCTGGAAGTTCACAGTTCACATATTGCTGAAGCCTGGCTTGGAGAATTTTAACAGAATTAGTCAGAAGGTTTTCATGAAGGAGGAACTGTCCTCAAGCAGGATACATAGTGGTTATATAATCCTCAGTACAGAGTTTAAGCTGAGTTGTTTTGTTGTGTAATCATCAGCTCCAGGGCTTTAAAAAAAAAAAAAAACCATATAACAAAGACTAAGGAATGCAGAAAAAGAAGTTTGTCCTTTTCTCTTCCTTTAGAACTCCAGACACCCCTCTCCTCCTTGGGGACCCCAGACTTCTTATCAACCTGCCTAGAAATTGACTCTCTCAGTAGACACCACTGAACCTTACTCCTTTCACTCAATAGAGTGATTTTAAGATTCATCCATGCTGCTGCATCCATCAGTAATTTGTTCCTTTTTATTGCTGAACCTTGGTTCATTATATGGATAACCACATTTTGTTTCTCTGTTCACCTGTGGGTGGGTGTGTTAGTATCCAAAGATTACAAAGCGGGTGGTTTGAAAGAACAGAATGTTATTCTCTCATAGTTCTAGAGGTTAGAAGTTCAAAATTAAGTGGTTGACAGACTTCCAGGAAAAATCTGCTCCATGCCTTTCTTCTAGCCTCGGGCCATTGCCGGCAGTCGTTGACATTGTAGATTCACCACTCCAATTTTTGCCTCCATCTTCATAAGGTTTTCTTCCCTGAGTGTCTGTGTGTTCAACTTTCCCCCCTTTTAGTAAAGACACCAATTGTATTGGATCTAGGGTTCACCCTAATCTAGTATGACCTCACATTAACTTGATAACATCTGCAAAGACTATATTCCTAAAGAAGATCACATTTATATGTTTCAGGCTGACATGAATTTGCTGGGGGAGGAGAAGGTGGTATTCAACCCATGTAGTGGATAATTTGGGTGTTCACTATTTTGGCTATTGTGAATAAAGCTAACATGTGTTGATAGAGAAATCTTCATATGGACATATATTTTCATTTGTCTTCAGTAAATACCTAAGTAGGGAATATTTGGTTTGCATGGCTATTTATTGTTGTTTTTGCATTAAGTAATGTCTGGCTATTTTATGACCTCATGAACTATAGCTGACCAGGCTCCTCTGTCCATGGGATTTCCCATGCAAGAATACTGGAGTGGGTTGTCATTTCCTTCTCTAGAGGATCTTCCCAGCCTAGGGATTGAACTTGCATCTCCTGCATTGCAGGTAGATTCTTTCTCTCTGAACCATCAGGGAAGGCCAGTTTGCATAGTAGATGTGTGTTTAACTCACTAGGAAATTGCCAACAATTTTCTAAAGTAGCTGTACCATTTGATTTTCCCACAAGTAATGTATGAGAATTTAGTTGTTCTACATCCTTGCCAAAAGCTGATATGATCAGCTTTATTATTTGAAGAATTCTTTACATGACTGATACAAATCCTTTGTCAGACATATGTATTGAGAATATTTCCTTCTACTCTGTGGCCTTCTTTTTTTTTTTTTTAATCTAAATGATGGTTTTCTAAGGGCAAAAGCTTTTAATTTTGATAAAGTCTAATCTATTAAATTTTAAAATGTTTTGTGTTTATATTCTAATAAATTAACCTATTCTAAGTTTGCAAAAATTTTCTTATTTCTTCCAGAATTTGTATATAATTTTGACTTTTATGTTTAACTTTGAACTCTTGCTATTTTGGTGGAAAGAGATTAGTTATTCAAAAGATAGTATTGGAGGTAAAAATCAATTTATGATTGTACCATGTCTCATATACAAATATACAATTTATCTAGATTTTTAAAGTTTTATTTTTAAGGAAATCAATAAAATCTAGAGGAAAATATACATAAATTCTTAACTGAGTAAGAATGGAAAAGAATTATCTAGGTATAAAAACACAGATAGGAATTACATAGAAAAGAGAATTAAAAGCAAAATAAAATTGCTAAAACTTGCACCACCTCTGAGCATAAGAAGAAGCATATCTATGATGGATTTAAGAAGGCCATGAATTCTTTGACTTTCCCTAATGAAAGACGAGGTCCACAACATCTGACCTTGAATTTGGGAGGATTCTGAGATTGCTTTCATATGGTGGAAGTGACGCTGGAGCATTTTCAGAGCAAGCAAAAGACTGACCTCTACTTCCTGTCTCAGAGAACATTCTTTACAGGAGCCCTAGAGCCTCCATTTAAGACACACAAGGACCCTGACAACTTTTGGCTTGAGAGACCATAGAGAAGTACTTCAGGGAATTGTTTCAACTGAGCTCAGCCTTCAGCCATCTTCACCAAAGGGTCAGACCCATGCACAAGTCATTTTGGACTCTCCAAAGCAGCCCAGCTATCCATTGAACATCACTGAATGACCTCAGTCAATGCTGCATGGAACTGAGACTCACCCAGCTGAGCTCCTCTCAAATTCCTGACCCCTGTATCATGAGGTATAGTAAATGGTTGTTTTGGTGGCAATTTGTTACTTAGCAGGAGAAAACTGGGACAATATCATTCACAGATCCATTACATTTTGCAAGTGTATATAATATTCTCTGTAAACTTGGGCAATTGTGATTTTAAAACATTTTTAAAAGTTAGAAACATATTTCAAGTTAATAGCTGCTTTTTGGTTTATAGATTTACTTACAGTTGGTTTGTTTAAAAACAGTCACCTATTAACTGAAATAAAATATTACTTGAAATAAGTCAAGCCTTAGAGGCATGCATAATAAGGAATTTTGAGTCTGGGTGAGTGCTGAGTTTCCAATCAGAAAGAATCACAGTCAGTAGCCTTCCCACTTATTAATATATGCTATGTTCCTGAAAAATGCATTTGACCTGCTGTGGACTTTTGCAATGCCTATGAAAAATCTGAGGTTTAGTTTTATGATCTACTAACTTTTCCAATTAGTTCTGATAGTTTTTCAGTTGATTTACTTGGAAATTTTTTAGTATAAACTTTCATTTCCAATTAAATTCTCCCATTGAAGTCAATGCTTTATTTTAAAAAAAAATTATTGGCATATTGTTGATTTATAATGTTGTGTTACTTTCAGGTGTACAGCAAAGTCAATTTGTTATACATATACATATATTCACTTTCTAAAATATTCTTTTCCCCTATAGGCCATTACAGAGCATTGTAGAGTTGCCTATAGAGCAAGTTCTTATTATCATTTTATATATGGTAATGTTTATATGTCAATCCCATTCTCCAATTTATCCCTCACTTCCCTTACTGCCTGGTAACCATAAGTTTGTTGTCCACATCTGTGACTCTACTTCTGTTTTGTAAATAAGTTTATTTGTTCCCTTTTTTATTAGATTTCCACATGTAAGTGATGTGATATTTGTCTTTCTGTCTAACTTACTCAGTATGACAATCTCGAGGCCCATCCATACCACAGCAAATGGCATTATTTTGTTCTTTTTATAGCTGAGTAATATTCCATTGTATGTATGTGCCACATCTTTATCCATTTCTCTGTTGATGGACTTTTAGTTTGCTTCCATGTCCTGCCTATTGTAAACAGTGCTGCAATGAACATTGGGGGTGCATATTTTTCTTAAAAAAAATTTTTTTTTTCTTTCTTATTTCTGGCTGTACTAGCTTTCTTTAGGGGCGGTGAGTGGGGCTATACTCTAGCTGCAGTGCATGGGCTTCTCATTGCAGTGGCTTCTCTTGTTGCAGAGCACAGGCAATAGGGTATGCAGCCACCAGTAGTTGGAGCCCAAGGCTCAGTGGTTGTGGCAAATGCGTGTAGTTGCCCTGTGCCATTGTGGAATCTTCTCAGATCAAGGATCAAATCCATGTCCACTGCATTGGCAGATGATGTCTAACTGCTGGACCAGGGATGCCCTATCCTTTCAAATTATGATTTCCTCTGGCTGTCTGCCCAGTAGTATTACTGAGTCACGTGGCAGATCTGTGTTCAGATTTTTAAGCACCCTCCATACTGTTCTCCATATCAGTTAACTTTCCCCCAGTGTAAGAGGGTTTAGAGAAAAGGGAGCTCTCCTGCAATGTCTATACTAAACTAGAATAGAAACACCAGTGGGAAGAGACTTGCTTTTAATTCCATGTGATACTGGTTCCAACATTCCATTCAATTCATTTAAACTCCTCTTTCTTTCTAAAGTTAAAATTATGTAAATGAAAGGGGAAAGGTATCCCTCAATTAACACAAATAAAAATGTGCAAATACATGTCAGCCTAAGTTTTAATTTTGTTTTTTATATTTTCACATGATCTAAAAATCTGGGAACAATTGCCTCACATACACACACATACACAAATTCAAAAATATTTCTTGATCAATGACTATGTGAGACAAATTATGCTTTTGACTCCTTTAATTCACTGGCTACCTTTTGTATGAGCTGAAATGGTGATACTCTTCTAACAAGCATCACATATCTGCTGTGTGTACAAACTGTTTATATAGTATTTATTAAAATCTCTCCATTGAACTGATTCTGCCTTATTCTGTCCTTATAAATGTGCCGAAGTTATATTAACTATATGTAAATATATTTCCAAGAGTCCTGGCACCTAATTGTAGTTCTTTCATCCTGAAAATACAGATGGGAAAATAGGCAAGATACAAACCTCAGGGAATTTACTGTAAGGCAATTTTGGAACTGCCCATGAGTCATTAAATTATGACATGCTTTTTTGGCCACACCCTGCAGCATGCTGGATCTTAGTTCTCCAATTAGGGATCTAACCCGTATTTCCTGAAATGGAAGCACAGAGTCTTAACCACTGGACTGCCAGGAAAATCCCTAAATTGTGACTTTTTGAAATCAAATGTTTAATAAAGATTGCCTGTGCCAACCTCCTCCCATGTTCCTAATTCCAATTTTGCAGAACAGAGAGCTGAGCCTTGAAGACCTAACACAGCTAAATGTAGCAAAAACAGGTTAGCAACCAGGGCTTCTCCTGTTTCTCTTAAGTTCTAAGTTGTTTAATAAAGAGATCAGCTGGACTTGGCTCTGCACACATATGCAGGCTGCATGAATTTCATGGGTTAGACAAAGGGTTGTCTTGCTCACAGACACAGCCAGGATACCCTCCGCGTGCCCCACCCCCCACCCCATTCTGATCTTTTCTTAAGCACAAGGTATTCAGAATCTCACTTTGCTCAGAATATGTTTTTCAGTGCATAGGCCCTCTCATTTTTTACTTCCTGTTTAACAGATGATCTCTCATTATTAATGCATGATTCTAAACAAATGCTTTAATCAAAATTTCCAAATGCTGCCCAATTTCTTCATTGCTTTTTCAACTATATTTAAACCCAACTGTTAGCCTTCTAATCAGTTCAGCAGAGAAGAACTCTGAAAGGGACATTCATTTCAAAAGTCACAGTATAGATCTTGACATAGCTGACAATCTTATTTTAATTATAAGAAAGTTTTGGTTGCTTTATGTGTGGTTTACACTTGGCAAAGATGATGCTTTTCCTCACTACTCACTCAGTAAATTTCAGTTATTCCACTGCATGCCCATACTGGTTAATAAAGGACACATAAGAATGTGCACACATGCATATACTTATATATGAGGTTATATGAATTATTGTTCAGTCGCACATCACGTCCAACTCTTTGCAGCCCCATGGACTGCAGCACGCCTGGATTTCCTGTCCTTCGCCAGGCTTCCCTGTCCCTTCACCATCCCCCAGAGTCTGCTCAAACTCGTGTCCATTAAGTCAGTCCTGCCATCCAACCATCTCATCCTTTGTCGGCCCCTTCTTCTCCTGCCTTCAATCTTTCCCCAAATCAGAGTCTTTTTCAATGAGTCAGCTCTTTGCATCAGGTGGCCAAAACATTGGAGCTTCAGCTTCAGCATCAGTGAGTATTCAGGGTAGAATAGGAATTTGGGATTGACTGGTTTGATCTCCTTGCAGTCCAAGAGACTCACAAGAGTTTTCACCAGCACCATAGTCCAAAAGCATCAATTTTTCAGTGCTCAGCCTTCTTTATGGTACAGCTCTCCCATCTGTACATGGCTACTGGAAAAACCATAGCTTTGACTATATGGACCTTTGTCAGCACAGTGATGTATCTACTTTATACAGATCCATTTATTCAAGTCACTTAGAGACAGTCTTGTTGGAATAATTTAAAAGTGACTCTGATAGGAAAATCTTGTGATAAAAATAATATTATAATTAAAATAGCATAAAATTGTGTGCCACAATTAACTGAACTTCAAGCAATATTTGAGGCAAAACAAAGATGATAACAATAATAAAGAATCTGTAAAATATCAAGAAGCTTATAATTTCTTCTGTGCTGTGCTTGGTCGCTCAGTCATGTCTGACTCTGCAATCTCTTGGACTATAGCCTGCCAGTCTCCTCTGTCCATGGGATTTCCCAGTCAGGAATACTGGAATGGGTTGCAATTTCCTTCTCCATAGTTTCTTCTAATGCTATTATAATGATATTATTTGTAATATCATATTATCATATCAATGTAATATTTTAGTCAGCTTCATCTTAGTATTTTATTCCATATTAAAAGTTGTTTGAATCTGATATAATATCAATAAAAGTTGCTTATTTACATCAAGAAAATAAAAAGTGTGTTGTCACAAGGTCAAATGTATTCATTCAGGAGTTCAAGCCATTAAAAATGGGCGATTCCTTTATACAAAAAGAAAACAGAACTATTACATCAATAAAATCATCCAATGGTTTCATCTGATTGGAATTTTAGATTCAGAAATTATACTGGAAATTTTAATCTATAGATAGTTGGGGAATGCAAAATAAAGCAGGATGCCATTTGGTTGTTTCCAAATAAGTAATCATTTAATTGATTTTTTTTATTTATTATTATTTTTTTAATTGTTTTTGCCATACATTGTCATGATATCACCATGGGTTTACATATGCTTCCCCTCCGGCCCCCCCCCCCCTCCCCCCCCCCCCCCCCCCCCGGGAAATCTCGCTGCACCAGCCCCGAGCATCAGTCCTGGGCTGGCGATTGACTAGACATATGAAAATTAACATGCTTCAATGCCCTTCTCCCATATCATCCCACCCTACACTCATCCACAAAGTCCACGAGTCTATTCTATACATCTGCGTTCCTTTTGCTGTCTCGTATGTTGGGTTCTCGTTACCGTCTTTCTAAATTCCATATATATGCGTTAGTATACTGTATTGTTGTTTTTCCTTCTGGCTTACTTCACTCTGGATAATAGGCTCCAGTTCCGTCCACCTGAGTAGAACTGATTCAAATGAATTTTTTTTTAATGCTGAGTAATATTCCATTGTGTATATGTACCACAGCTTTCTTATCCATTCGTCAGTTGATGGGCATCTAGGTTGCTTCCATGTCCTGGCTATTGTAAACAATGCAGCGATGAACACTGGGGTATACGTGGCTCTTTCAATTCTGGTTTCCTCGGTGTATATGCCCAGCAGTGGGATTGCTGGGTCATATGGCAGGTCTATTTGCAGCTTTTTAAGGAACCTCCACACTGTTTTCCATAGTGGTTGTACTAGTTTGCATTCCCACCAACAGTGCAAGAGTGTTCCCTTTTCTCCTCATCCTCTCCAGCTTTTATTGCTTGGAGACTTTTTGATGATGGCCATTTTGACTGGGGTGAGGCTAGTTTTGATTTGCATTTCTCTAATCATGAGCAATGTTGAGCATCTTTTCATGTGTTTGTTAGCCATCTCTATGTCTTCTTTGGAGAAATGTTTATTCAAGTCTTTTCCCCACTCTTTGATTGGGTTGTTTGTTTTTCTTGTATTGAGTTTTATGAGCTGCTTGTATATTTGGGAAATTAATCCTTTGTCAGTTGTTTCATTTGCTATTATTTTCTCCCATTCTCAGAGTTTTCTTTTCACCTTACTTATAGTTTCCTTTGCTGTGCTAAAGATGTTAAGCTTAATCAGGTCCCACTTGTTTACTTTTATTTTTATTTCTATTACTCTAGGAAGTGGGTCATAAAGGGTCTTGCTTTGCTTTATGTTATCAAGTGTTCTACCTATGATTTCCTCTAAGAGTTCTGTAGTTTCTGGTCTTATATTTAGATCTTTGCTCCATTTTGAGTTTATCTTTGTGTATTGTGTTAGGAAGCATTATAATTTCATTCTTTTACATGTAGCTGTCTGGTTTTCCCAGCACCACTTATTGAAGAGGCTGTCTTTGCCCCATTGTATGTTCTTGTCTCCTTTTTAAAAAATAAAGTACCCTAAGTGCATGGGTTTATTTCTGGGCTTTCAATCTTGTTCCAGTGGTCTATATTTCTGTTTTTGTGCCAGTATCACACTGTCTTGATGACTGTAGCTTTGCAGTATAATCTGAAGTCAGGAAAGTTGATTCCTCCAGCTCCATTCTTCTTTCTCAAGACTGCTTTGGCTACTTGGGGTCTTTTGTGTTTCCATATGAACTGTGAAATATTTTGTTCTCAGTTCAGTTCAGTCACTCAGTCGTGTCTGACTCTTTGCGACCTCATGAATTGCAGCACGCCAGGCCTCCCTGTCTATCACCAACTCACAGAGTTTAACCAAATTTATGTTCATCAAGTTGGTGATGCCATCCAGCCATCTCATCCTCTGTCATCCCCTTCTCCTCCTGCCCCCAATTCTTCCCAGCATCAGAGTTTTCCCAGTGAGTCAACTCTTTGCATAAGGTGGCCAAAGTATTGGAGCTTCAGCTTCAACATCAGTCCTTCCAATGAATACCCAGGACTGATCTCCTTTAGGATGGACTGGTTGGATCTTCTTGCAATCCAAGGGACTCTCAAGAGTCTTCTCTGACACCGCAGTTCAAAAGCACCAATTCTTCGGCACTCAGCTTTCTTCACAGTCCAACTCTCACATCCTTATTTTTTTTTGGTTCTAGTGCTGTGAAAAATGCCATTGGTAATTTGATAGGGATTGCATTGAATCTGTAGATTGCTTTTGGTGGTATAGTCATTTTCACAATATTGATTCTTCCTAAGAATCTGTAATATCTCTCCATCTATTTATGTCATCTTTGATTTCTTTCATTAGTGTCTTATAATTTTCAGTGTACAGTTCTTTTGTCTCCTTAGGCAAGTTAATTCCTCGATATTTAATTATTTTTGTTGCAATGGTGAATGGAATTGATTCCTTAATTTCTCTTTCTGATTTTTCATTGTTAGTATATAGAAGTGTAAGTGATTTTTGTGTATTAATTTTATATCCTACAACTTTGCTAAATTCACTGATTAGCTCTAGTAATTTTCTAATACTGTCTTTAGGATATTCTATGTATAGTATCATGTCATCTACAAAAAGTGAGAGCTCTCCTTCTTATTTTTCAATCTAGATTCCTTTTATTTCTTTTTCTCCTCTGATTGCTATAGCTAGGACTTCCAGAACTATGTTGAATAATGCTGAAAGTGGATACCTTTGTCTTGTTCCTGATCTGAGGGGTAATGCTTTCAGTTTTTCACCATTGAGAATAATGTTTCCTGTATGCTTATCACATATGGCCTTTACTATGTTGAGGTAGGTTCTTTCTCTGCCCATTTTTTGAAGAGTTTTAATCATAAATGGGTGCTGAATTTCATCAAAGGCTTTTTCTGCATCTGTTGAGATTATCATGTGGTTTTTATCTTTCAGTTTATTAATTTGGTGTATCACATTGATTAATTTTTGTATATTGAAGAATCCTTGAATCCCTGGAATAAACCCAACTTGATCATGGTGTATGAGCTTTTTGATGTGTTTCTGAATTCTGTTTGCTAAAATTTGGTTGAGGATTTTTGCATCTATGTCCATCAGTATCATTGGCCTGTAGTTTTCTTTTTTTTGTATTGTCTTTGTCTGGTTTGGGGATCAGGATGATAAGGCCATGTAGAATGAGTGGAAGTATTCCTTCCTCTGCAAACTTTTGAAACAGTTTTAGAAGGATAGGCATTAGCTCTTCTCTAAATGTTTGATAGAATTCTCTTGTGAAGCCATCTGGTCCTGGGCTGTTGTTTTTTGGGAGACTTTTGATCGTAGCTTCAATTTCAGTGCTTGTAGTTGGGTTGTTCATAATTTCTATTTCTTCCTGGTTCGGTCTTGGAAGATTGAACTTTTCTAAGAATCTGTCCATTTCTTCCAGGTTATCCATTTTACTGCCATATAGCTGTTCATAATAGTGTCTTATAATCCTTTGTATTTCTGCATTGTCTGTTGCAACCTCTCCTTTTTCATTTCTAATTTTGTTGATTTTATTCTTCCCTCTTTTTTTCTTGATGAGTCTGGCTAAAGATTTTTCAATTTTGTTTATCTTCTCAAAGAGCCAGCTTTTAGTTTTATTAATTTTTACTATTGTTTCTTTTATTTCTGCTTGGATCCTTATGATTTTTTTCCTTCTACTAGTTTTGGGGGTTTTGGTTCTTGTTTTTCCAGTTGTTTTAGGTGTAAAGTTACATTGTCTATTTGGTGGTTTTCTTATTTATTGAGGTAGGATTGTATTGCTATAAACTTCCCTTTTAGAAATACTTTTGCTGCATCCCTTAGGCTTTAAATTGTCATGTTTTAATTGTTATTTGTTTCTAGAATTATTTTGATTTCCCATTTGATTTCTTCAGTAACCTGTTGGTTATTTAGGAATGTATCATTTAATCTCCATGTGTTTGTATTTTTTTTTTTACAGTTTTTTTTCCCTGTAATTGACATATAGTCTCATAGCATTGTGGTCAGAAAAGATGTTTGATACAATTTCAATTTTCTTAAATTTACTGAGGTTTCATTTGTGATGCAAGATATGGTCTATCCTGGAGAATGTTCCATGTGCACTTGAGAAGAAGGTGTATTCTTCTGCATTTGGATGGAATGTCCTGAAGATATCAGTGAGATTCATCTCATCTAATGTATCATTTAAGACTTGTGTTTCCTTATTAATTTTCTGTTTTGATCATCTGTACATTAGTGTGAGTGGGGTGTTAAAGTCTCCTACTATTACTGTGTTACTGTCAATTTATCCTTTTATGTCTGTTAGTGTTTGTCCTATGTATTGAGATGCTCTACATTGGGTGCATAGATATTTACAATTGTTATATAGTGTCCTTCATTATGTACTGTCCTTCCTTATCTCTTGTAATATTCTTAATTTTAAGGTCTATTTTGTCTGATATGAGGATTGCTACTCCAGCTTTCTTTTACTTCCCATTGGCATGGAATATATTTCTCCATCCTCTCACGTTCAGTCACTATGTGTCTTTTGGTCTGAAGTGGGTTTCTTAGAGACAGCATATATATGGGTCTTGCTTTTGTATCCATTCAGCCAGTCTGTGTCTTTTGGTTGGAGCATTTAAATCATTTACATTCAAAGTGATTATTGATATATATATTCTATTGCCATTTTCTCAATTGTTTGGGGTTGATTTTGTAGATCTTTTTCTTCTCTTGTTATTCTTGACTGTAAGTCCCTTTACCATTTGTTGTAAAGCTGGTTTGATGGTACTGAATTCTCTTAACTTTTACTTGCCTGAAAAGCATTTTATTTCTTCATCAATTTTAAATGAGATTCTTGCCAGTTTCAGTAATCTTGGTTGTAGATTTTTTTTTCCCTTTCAGTACTTTAAGTATATCCTGCCATTCCCTTCTGGCCTTCAGAGCTTCTGCTGAAGGATCAGCTGTTAAATGTATGGGCTTTCCCTTATATATTACTTGCTGCTTTTAATATTCTTTCTTTGTGTTTAGTCTTTGTTAGTTTGATTAATACATGTCTTGGCGTGTTTCTCCTTGGGTTTATCCTGTATGGGACTCCTTGCACCTCTTGAACTTGATTGGCTATTTCCTTTACCATGTTGGGGAAATTTTCAACTATATAATCTCTTCAAAAATTTTCTCATACCCTTTATTTTTCTCTTCTTCTTCTGGAACCCCTATAATTCTAATGTTGGTGTGTTTGATATGGTCCCAGAGGCCTCTGAGACTATCCTCAGTTCTTTTCACTATTTTTACTTTATTTTGCTCTTCAGAAGTTATTTCCACCATTTTACCTTCCAGCTCACTGATTCGTTCTTCTGTTTAACATATCCTGCTACTGATTTCTTCTGGAGTATTTTTAATTTCTGTAACTGTGTAGTTTGTGTTTTTTCTTTAATTCTTCTAGGTCTTTGTTAATTGATTCTTGCATTTTTTCCATTTTGTATTCAAGATTTTTGATCATCATTACTATCATTATTCTGAATTTGTTTTCGAGTAGTTTGCCTATTTCTTCTTCATTTATTTGGACTTCTGTGTTTCTAGCTTGTTCCTTCATTTGTGTAGTAGTTCTCTGCTTTTTCATTATTTTCTTTTTTAACTTAGTGTGTTTGAGGTTCATTTTCCCAGACTTCACTGTTGAATTCTTTCTTCCTTTTGGTTTCTGCTCTCCTAAGGTTGTCCAGTTGTTTGTGTAAGCTTCATGTAGGGTGAGATTTGTGCTGAGGTTTTTGTTACCTTTTCCTCTTAGGGCAAGGCTGAGTGAGGTGGTAATCCTGTCTGCTGATGATTAGGTTTGTATTTTTGCTCTGTTTGTTGTTTAGATGAGGCGTCCTGCACAGAGTGCTACTGGTGGTTGGGTGATGCTGGGTCTTGTATTCAGGTGGTTTCCTTTGTGTGAGCTCTCACTATTTGATACTCCCTATCAAATAGGGAGTTAGTTACCAGGGTTAGTTCTCTGGTAGTCTAGGGTCTTGGAGTCAGTGCTCCCACTCCAAAGGCTCAGGGCTCGATCTCTGGTCAGGAATGAAGATTCCACAAGTGGTTTGTCATGGCATTAAGTAATATTAAAACAAATTCCTAAAAACGAGAAACCAAAGATGAACTGCAGACAAATGGCAGTTACAAAATAAGGTATATAATAATTAAAACAATGGAATATACACACATACATATGTATATATATACCCATAAGCAAAATCAAAACAGTCCAAAATTAAAGTACAGTAGATTGATCTGACTAACAAAGGAAATCAAAACTAATATTTACCAGTTAAGAACAAAACTAACTAAAGCATAAACTGGAAAATCAAACTAAAGCAAGGTGCCAAGTGGGGCTGAAAGCCATAAAAACAAAACTTACAGATATGTTGAGAGGAAAGGAAGAAAGAAGAAATGGATATGCAAAGTTAGGTAGAGGTAGATGAAGGAAGATTTATATAACTGGAGGGAAAAAGAACAGTAGGACGGCAAACAAAGGCATAAATGTAGAAAAATATAGTAGGTTTTAAAAAATTAAAATAAAAGGTGGGGGGAAGGAAGATGAAAGAAAAAAGGAAAACCCCACAGAACTGCAAAAGCCCAATGTAAAGGCAGAGGTTTATAACAACAATAAAAAATGTGACTGAGGAAAAAAAATATCAAAGCTTAATTAGATTTCACAGTGCCAACAAAATCAACAACTACAACAGAGGTGGGGTTGGAGAGGAAAAAAAAAGAAAAAAAAATCTGAAAGAATCTACAGAACAAGTCAAAACATAAGAAAAACAAATGTTTTTCTTGAGTCAGAATCCTTTCCCTTCCTGGGAGTTACAGTCTACCTCACCTCCTTAGGATGCCCTCCAGCACTGTGCTGGTCTCTGGACCTACTGCGGGGGGCTGCTCAGATTATAATCTGGTCCTACTCCGGTGTGTTCTTGCCTGCAACATCCACAGCTATCAGAACTAGTGTGTTTTCTTTTGTGGGAACTTTTGAAGTCCTTTTATATATTCCATAGACACAGAGTCTGCCTAGTTGATCATGTAGATTCAATCTGCTGCTTGTACAGCTGACAGAAATGTTTTGGATCTTCTTCTTTAGCCATGTTGCCCCTGGGTTTCTATTGTGGCTTTATGTCCACCTCCGCATGTGGGTTGCCCACTGGGGTTTGTTCCTGAGGCAGCCCTGGAGGACTTGAGCCAGCTGTGGAGGTGATGCAGCTGCTTGGGTGGCAGGGGTTCCGGCAGCACCAGGCACTCAGGGAAGTTGGCAGCTAGGGCAACAGGAAATACAGTGCTCTAGAAGGGTATGGCAGCCAGTATTGGCCAATAGGCTCCAGTATTCTTGCCTGGAGGACCCCCCTGACAGAGAAGCCTGGCAGGCCACAGTTCACAGGCTCACAAAGAGTTGGACACGACTGAAGCAACCCTGCTTCTGGGGACCCTGGCAGCACCAAGTGTACAGGGACACGAGCTGCTTCCACCGCAGGAGTTACGGCCCTGTCTTTTTTCAAACCTCTTGTAAACTGGCCATCAGAAGACCTCCTTGGCCAGCCTTTCTCCGTAGCTCTGCCCATTCAGGGAGATAGAGAGGACCCCCTGGCTGGGGTCCTACTCTGTAGATCAGTGCATCAGGCACTTACTGGGTCCCCCTGGGTGGGGTCCTGCTCTGTAGATCAGTGTGTCAGGCATTTGATGAATCGGCTTCTCCATTGTTCAGCTGCCGATGCTGTCTTGTGGGGAGAGAGGCTATGGTGATGTTTCTATCCCCTGCGCATGACTCAGCAGTATCACCTTGCTTCCACGGCTACCTAGGTTTCCTCCATAGGCATTTCTCACCATATTCTTCCCCCCTCACATCCCCTTGATCCGTCTCTCGACAGTTAACAGCAGCCCTCGCCCTGGGATCGCTCCACAGCCACTGAGCCTTCAAAGGAAATGGCCCCTGTCCCAGGTTTGTACAGCTGTGGCAAGAACTGTCTGATTCTCATGCCATTTAGGCTGACACAGATCAGCTGTTTCACTCTCAGCCTTAAATGTTTCTCCTCTGACTCAGATAATGGCCCCAATATGGGGATAGGATCCCTGCTTCAGTTCCTTCACCCACTGAGGGCAGGTCCAGTCCAACCAACACTCCTGTTTTCCCCCCTAGCTCCTTCATCCTACTGAGTTTTGCATGGTTCTATATATTCTTTTCCTCTGGTCAGGTACTCCTGTCCGCTCTCAGCTGGTGTTCTGCATGCACTTCTGTGTCTGAAGGTGCATTCCTGATGCATCCATGGAGAGAGATGTACTCCACATCCACGTACTCCCTCGCCATCTTGGTCTCTCCAGCACTGAAGATTTTAAGCAAAGGTTTGGCAGAATCAGGTTCATTTGACAAACGTCACTTTAACTTTTCAGTGATGAGCAAAATGGATAGGGACCAGAGTGAATACTGGTAGACGAATTAGTTAGCTATATGATAAAAAATGAAATGTAATGCTCATTGTTGGTATAGAAAAGCGACTATACTAAAAAAAATTTCTATTTCAGATCATGCTAGTGTAACTGTATCATATCTGTCCTTTTGCTAACTTCTGTAAGCAAGTATAAAGCTGCATATGTATATGCAACTCTTTTCAAGTATTAAATAGTAGACAGAACTAGAGAGAAGGGAAAGTGATGAAGCAAGCTTCTGAAAGGATGCAGCTCTCTGAATGCGGACACTTTCCTAGTGCAGGAGGCAGGGCTCAAACACAGCAGTAATCACACTGAACTGAGACATAAGAGCTTGAGGCTAGAATTTGTAGGACAAGGTACCTGAGTAAATAGAGTTGTGCTCATTTGAATGTACTTAATGCAACAACAGACTGGTTCCAAATAGGAAAAGGAGTACATCAAGGCTGTATAATGTCACCCTGCTTAATTAACTTATATGCAGAGTACATCATGAGAAACGCTGGGCTGGAGGAAGTGTAAGCTGGAATCAAGGTTTCCGGGAGAGATATCAATAACCTCAGATATGCAGATGACACCACCCTTATGGCAGAAAGTGAAGAAGACCTAAAGAGCCTGTTGATGAAAGTGAAAGAGAAGAGTGAGAAAGTTGGCTTAAAGCTCAACATTCAGAAAACTAAGATCATGGCATCTGGTCCCATCACTTCATGGCAAATAGATGGGGAAACAGTGGAAACAATGGCTGATTTTATTTTGGGGGCTTCAAAATCACTGCAGATGGTGATTGCAGCCATGAAATTAAAAGACACTTACTCCTTGGAAGGAAAGTTATGACCAACCTAGGTAGCATGTTGAAAAGCAGAGACATTACTTTGCCAACAAAGGTCTATCTAGTCAAAGCTATGAGATGGTTGGATGGCATCACTGACTTGATGGACGTGGGTTTGGGTAGACTCTTGGAGTTGGTGATGGACAGGGAGGCCTGGCATGCTGCAGTTCATGGGGTCGCAAAGAGTTGGACATGACTGAGTGACTGAACTGAACTAAACTGAATGCCACTGAACTCTTATGCATGTTTTATCACAATAAAAAAAATACTGCATAAGAAAGAAAGAGAAAGAAAATTGTGCAAAGGTTGGGTGCTGCTGCTGCTAAGTCGCTTCAGTCATGTCCGACTCTGTGCAACCCCATAGATGGCAGCCCACCAAGTGCCTCCATCTTTGGGATTCTCCAAGCAAGAACACTGGAGTGGGTTGCCATTTCCTTTTCCAATGCATGAAAGTGAAAAGTGAAAAGTGAAGTCTCTCAGTCTTGTCCAACTCTTCACGACCCCATGGACTGCAGCCTACTAGGCTCCTCCGTCCATGGGATTTTCCAGGCAAGAGTGGGGTGCCATTGCCTTCAGGTCACAAAAGTATGCCCTGGGAGCTCACTCTGATCCCTTAGGCCCAGGTTAAGTTATATATGAATGTCTAAAGACTCTGTAATGGTAAAAGAGAGTGACAACTGAGAGGGTGAGAGCCAAATGAAGATATCAGGATTGTACAATGCCAGGAGTCACCTGAAGTCCAGTTTAGCCAGAGCGGGGACACTTAACAAGCTTCTCATGAATTTGATTTAAGTCCACCAAAAGCCACATTTTAGGAATGAGGACATTGGCACACCCAAGGGCTAAAGTCAAAACCAAAAGAAATTCACCTTAACAAAAACATAAAACCAAGAGAGACAGGTTCACCAAAAACTGCCAGCAATTTGTCTTCCAGAAGAAATCTGGACACAAACTAAAAGAAGCTAACATAATACAGAATCACTGTAGCATAATATATAAAATGTTTAACACAGAAAAAAATTTTCTAGGTTTGCAGGAAAACATGGCCCACAACCAAGAAATGAAATCTGAGATATCTCAGGTATTGGAATTAGTAGGCAAAGACTTTTAAAAAGTTATAAATATGTTCCAAGACCAAGTAAAAGACAGTTATAGTGAGTGAAAAAAGGATTCTTAATGTAGACATGGAAACTATAAGAGGGAACCAAATAGCAAAATCTAGCTGAAAAATATAACATCTGAAATGTAAAAAAAAAAAAAAGACAAAACAAAACACCTAAAGAGCTTAGCAGCAATATTAAGACAGCAAAAGAGTCAGTGTATTTAAAGAGGATAAATACATATTATCTGTTCTGGAAAACACAGAGAAAGAATTATCAAAAAATACAAAAAACAAAGCCTCTGTTATCTGTGGGACATTTGTAGAAGTCTATTTGCATTTTGGGTGCTTCCCTGGTTGTTCAGATGGTAAAGAATCTGCCTTCAATGCAGGATACCCCAGTTCAATTCCTGGGCTGGGAAGATCCCCTGTAGAAGGCATAGGCTACCCACTCCAGTATTCAAGGGCTTCCCTGGTGGCTCAGATGGTAAAGAATTGCCTCCAGTCAGGAGACCTTAGTTTGATCCCTGGGTTAGAAAGATCCCCTGGAGAAGGGCATGGCAGCCCTCTCCAGTATTTTTCCCTGGAGAATCCCCATGGGCAGAAGAGCCTGGCAGGCTACATTCCATGGGGTCGCAAAGAGTCCGACACAACTGAACAACTAAGCACAGCACAAACATATGGCAGGTACATTTTGGTTTCTAGAAGCAGAGGAGAGATGGAGAGGAAAAAATCTTGAAAGAAAATTTTAAACTTTTCAGTAGCTAAAATTTTCCAAAAATTTAAGGATAATACAAAGAAAACCACTTAGGTATATTATAGTAAAACTGCCAAAAAACAAAACAAAAATGCTGCATCTTAAGATGCTAGAAAAAGAACAGTAATTAAACTCAAAGCATAAAGAAGCAGGGAAATAAAGACAGCAGGTATCAATGAAGTAAGACATAAGCATAGAAGAAATTAACAAAGAAAGAAACCAGTTCTTTGCAAAGAGTAGTAAACTGATGAATCACTAATATCAAGAATAAAGAATACACTATATACACTTGAAGAATAATTTTAAATATTATGAATAATCAATACATTTGACAACTTAGATAAAATGAACAAATTCCTGTAAAAATACAACTAATCAAAGTTGACACAGAAAGAAATAGAAATTTCAAATTGCCCTATATCTATTTATGACACTGTATTCATCAGAAAAAATATTTTGACAAAGAAAATTCAAGGTCCAGATAGTTTTATTGGTGAATTCTATCAAATATTTGAGAAGAACCTTATATCAACTCTGCACAAATTCCATTAGAAAATATTTAGAAAGAGAGAGTAAACACATCCCAACTTTTTTATGAGATTAAATAACCTTATTACTAAAATCCTAATTATATTATTTCAAGAAAAATGAATTAAAGATCAAAGTCTCTTATGAATATTAATGCAAAAAAAGGATGAACTTGATAATACCTACAAGTTTACAAAGCTCAAAAACTTCAGGTTGAGTGAGAGACAAGGCACAAATATATATTCTATAATATTTTTGTAAAAAGTTCAAGAAAAGGCAAAATGAAATCTAAAGTGGATTTCAATCTAAAGTGAAAATCAATCAGCTGTGTCTAACTCTTTGCAACCCCATGGAATTCTCCAAGCAAGAATGCTGGAGTGGGTTGCCATTTCCTTCTCCAGGGGATAGGATGATTAGGTTGCCATTTCCTTCTCCTTTTCAATCCCAACCCAGGGATTCAACCCAGGTCTCCTGCATTGCAGGCAAACTCTTGCCAATCTGAGCCACCAGGAAAGTTTTTATAGAGTAAAGGAAAGAGATGCAGGTTTGCCAGGAAGAGGCGTAAGAGTACTTTCTGTAATGCTGGAAATATTCTATATCTTGACTGAGGTGATGATTATAAATATACATATAAAGATGATAGAGAAAGATAAGGATAGAATAAAAATTCACCAAATCATGCACTTAAAATTTGTGCATTTTTATGTATGTATATTTGACCTCAATTAAAAAAAGAACTATCTAGAAGACAAAACAATCAGAGTTTGATGGCCAATTACATATAGTGAGTGTTAGAGAAATGCAGTTATGACAGATAACAAATATTCAGGAATAAAATTGAAATTTGAGGAAACCTTCCTCCTGCCTTAAAACTGCTTGAATTTCTCTACCTGGAACTACTTAGAAAAGATAAGGGATACAAAGGAGGAAAAGATATGGTCTTGAAGGAGTTTAAAACCAGTAAGTGAGTTAGAAACATATAATTCTGATATAGGCACTTATAATGCATTCATCCTATAATTGAAATATAACAACAATTTACAGGAAATGGAATAGATTGTTGATATCCTGTGCTGCTAAATATACTGTTTTAGGGGCTTAGTGAAGTTCATCCACAGTGAGTTGCCTTCTGTTCTGATCTGCACATACTGGAAGGTTTGTTTGGATTTTTTGGCAAATAAGGATATGTACATGGAAAAATGATGATTGCAAAAGAAGGGGACACGAAAGGAACAAAAGGATGAAAATAGCATGAGAAAGCATTACTTTATAATTCTAGTACATATTGATTGATTGAACTGGTATTTTTCAAGCTCTGTCACATCTGCATTATAAAGCCGTCACCATGCAGGATATTGATGAATACTCTAAAACATGCAAATAAGTAAGAGAGATCATTTTTCACAAAGTTTTGGTTAATGAGAATGACTTGAGTCCCAGAGGGAGAGGTAAAGGAGAAAGGTCAGCCTTGGCATTCAGAAGGAAGTCATATTCCCTCTGCTGCACTTTGGAAGTTGTGATCATACAGAAGCTCTCTGCCGATGTTCCACTAACTGTGGGGTAGAGATCCACACACTGCCTGCCAGCTAACTGGAGGAGAACACACAGACTTTAGTTAAAGAGAATTAACAATTTTGTTCCATAAAAATCTACTGATGAGATGAATTAGCATGAACACATTTGTATTCATGACAGCTTTCAGTTTTCTTTGAAAAAAAAAAAAGGCAAGACTACTATCCCATTAAATTGGTAGAAGTGTAACAGGGTAATATAATTTATTAGCCATATTTGTGTCTATCAAGTGAGACAGAATACAATCGAATTTTTTTAAGAATGCAAATTAAGTCAATGAACATACCTGGATATCCTCAAATATTGTTCCTTTTAATTTGAAACTGCTGTAGAACAGTAGACTCAAACATAGAAATTAAGAGACATATATGTGTACATATAAGGGGCTTACCTGGTGGCACTAGTGGTAAAGAATCTGCCTGTCAATGCAGGAGACCCAAGAGACGCAGGTTCAATCCCTGGGTTGGAGAGATCCCCTGAAGGAGAGTATGGCAATCCACACTAATATTCTTGCTTGGAGAATCTGGTGGACTGAGGAGCCTCGAGGGCTACAGTCCATAGGGTCGCAAAGAGTTGGACACAACCGAAGCGACTTAGCACCCATGCATGTATATGTACATATAGCTGATTCACTTCACTTAAAGCAGAAACTAACACAACATTGTAAAGCCATTATACTCCAATAAAAAAACAGCCATATATCTGTATTTCTCTATCATTGAAAGCAATGCTACTTAATCTGCCTTCTTTAACGGTTCCAGTTTTTGTTAATTTGGAATTTTAGATGTGGATTTTAACCATTAATTTCATAGCCTATGTACTCTTCAAGAATTACTTTGAGATTTTCAGTGCCCTATGACTGATATGAATGGACCTCCAGGCAGATACGCACTATATTAACACTGGTTAGTTACACATTTTGTGGTTCCATTGCTTAGGACTATTTTTTTTAAACCAACTCTTCCCCATTTTGGGTTTTGTTGTTATAACTTATTACACAGTCTTTTAAAGTTTTCCTTAGTGAGATCATTTTTTCAAAAAAATTGAGAGTAATCTATTTTTGTTTGTTCTTGTCCTGTTTGAGAATGTTTCTATTACTTTTCATATAAGTGAAAAATGAATAGGATACATTTTTTTGCCTGGTGTCTCCTTCCATCAAAATTCTGGGAAGTTTGTTCCAAGCACTTCTGGTTAATCCAATCCCAAGGGGAATTGTTTTACTTTGGCAGGAAATATGTTTCAAATATTATTCTATATTTTCCTTGCCTAAATATGTACAGATGTGTTTTTCTTTATCTTTTAAATGCAAACATCCCACTAGCTTAAATATATATAGGTATAGATGTCGATCTTTTTCTTTGATTTTCTCTAATTTTGAGTGAACACTTTGAATAGAATTATTTATTAATCCAAAAAATATTCAATGAGTACTTTTTGTGTACCAGTCACTGTTCTAAACTCTAAGGACACAATAATGAAGAGAAGAGACAAAAATCCCTGCCTTTGGGGAACTTATATTCCAGTAGGAAAGAAATAAAACAAGTATTAGATTTTGTTACACAAAACTGCTATTTTTAAGTCAAAAAGTGGACTAATGTCAGCTATTTCATATGGCTCCACTTATTAAACTTATAGTAGATAGGATGGTGATAAGGGCTGAGGAGTATATTAAAGCCATGTAAGGGGACTGGAGGTTACCTGGCCGAAAGTGTGCTTACAATTTTCTCCATTGTCCATGGAGCTCTGTATTTTGATAATGCACATCAAATACATAACATGGCTGGCAGACTTTCACCTGCCCTAACCCTGCCTACTTTTTTCAATCTCATGTTAATTCATTTTCTACCTCTGATCCAGCCGTACCGTTCATCTTACTCTCCCCATGAATATACCTCTTCCTCCTCTCCTAATCAGATGTCTCCAACTATTTTAAAGCTTATTCTTCCACTTGAATCTTTTTCTATTCCAAATCCTGCTCTGCTGATGTTCCCTAATTCCATTTAACTCAGTTGCATATACTCCCCCTTTGCCTGAGTCATACTTTGAAAATTGGTTGAGAACTCCATTTTTTCCAGTTCTGAGAACTGTTCTTAAAGGGATTTGTCCCTCTGGTAATTAACATCATGGCCTAGTGGTTCTCAGTCCAGATTTTATTCATTTAGAAGCTCTAAAAAATATCGATCCTTGGCCACATCCCAGAGGAATGAAGTCAGAATTTCCAGAAGCAGTTTCTTAGTATCATGACTGCTCAAAAACCATCCCAAGTGATGATAAGTTCTAAAACTTATCACTTGAAGAACTGAAGAAGCTCTGAAGAACTTTATAACATCCCAAGGCCTTGTGTGGAGTCTAAAAAAAGTATAACAAACCAGTAAATATAACAACAACAAGAAAGACTCACAGATATATGTAACAGAACAAATGAATGGTTACCAGTGAGGAGGGTGGAGGAGGGTGGAGGAGACATGCAGTGCTTGGGAAGTAGGAGGTCAAACACTGACTGTAGGTGGAGATGTGTTAGACAAAACAGGGGAAATTGCCAGTATTGTATAATAACTGTAGCTGGAAAGTAAACTTCTAAAATTGCATAAAAACTTAGTTTGGACTTCCCTGATTGTCCAGTGATTAAGACTCCATGCTTCTACTACAGGGGACCAGAGTTCCAGCCCTGGTAAGAAAAGATCCACATAGCAAGGCAAAAAAAAAAAAAAAAAACCTTTTTAAAAAGGAAAAAAATTTTGAAAAATTCTATATTCTTAAAGAATATTTGAAAAAGTGGATATACTTTTCTCTAATTTTTACCTTAATTCATGCAATTTAAAGATGTGACAGTAAAAATGTGGAAGGGGGGTTGGGGAGAACAAACTTTGGCACCACATTTATAACACACACACAACAAGCAAATAATTCTGATCTGTTGATTCACTGAAAAAAAAAAAAAGAAAAATCCTAATGCTTGAGCCTCACCCCCTAGAGATCTGATTTTATCAGTTCTGGGGGTTCTATGTTAGTCACTCAGTCATGTCCAACTCTTTGCAGCCCCATGGACTGTAGCCCTCCAGGCTCCTCTGTCCATGGGATTTTCCAGGCGAGAATACTGGAGTCTAGACTACCTTGCTTCTAAGTGGCCTGGAATAGCTCCAAGGCAGATTTTGCATAACAGGAAAAATATTTTTTAAATGGAACTTGACTCAAATTTAAATAAAACTGCATTTATAATTACCTTTCTATATTTTATTTGTACACAAAATAATCTAACCACACAGCTGAACTCCATGTTCTAACCTGAAGATTCTGGAAATGTAATCAAATCTGTAAGTGACACAGTCCAAGGCTATGTTTTCTAAAAGTGTCCTTGAAGACAGTAAAGAGGGACTGTGAAATATTTTCATTATTTTTTAAGTCCTAATGGAAATCACATTAAGAATTTGTTTCATTTTGAGCCAACATAGGTCAATAAAGACATCAACTTTTATTTTGCCTGGAATTTAGAATACTAAAACTAGGATCTCCACCAACCTAAAACTGTCTACCAAATGTGAGCGTATTCAGTTATCTGAAAATAGAAAAATTACCCAGTTATTATTGGCTGGTTCAGTGGACACAAGCTTTCACAATACTGGGTACACAAAAGAAATAATAAAAGAATTGTTTGTGAAAAGATCTAGACTGCAATGATACGTTAATTTTCTACTAAGAACAGAACTTGTTAGTGACAAAGCTGTTCAGACTCTTCTCGTTTCTATCCTAGTTATTTATAATTCTTTTTTTCTGTTTAGATATTAGGGCTAGTTCAGGAGAGTTAGCAAAAATGGTCCATCTTGTTTAACCAAGAAGTAAATGTGACGACTCTTGCCATGAGGATGCTCGAGGTGATATAGCTATGGCTGAATCTAGGACATATGTACCTGCAGGTACACTTTCTTCCTCTAGATTTGCCATCCCCTACGCCCAGGTTACTCTCAGGCAGATTCCCCACATGGTGACAAAGAGCCCCACTAGCTACATTCAGACTGGTTGGGAACAAATAAAGAGTGTTTCTTTCTTGAGATCGCCAGTCAAATATTTCAGGAGAGCATGGATGGGACACTTTCAGAACCTGGGAGTAGAATCAGCCCTACTTGGTTCAAGGGGAGGCATTTTCCCAAAAAGATGTTAGTCTGGCCAACAGGGTATGTCTATTAAAGGGGAAACTATAGTTATACTACAGGACTTCCCTAGTGGCTCAGTGGTAAAGAATTTGCCTGCCAATATAGGAGACGTGGGTTCAATCCCTGGGTCGAGAAGATCCCTTGGGGTAGGAAATGGCTACCTACTCCAGTGTTCTTGCCTGGGAAATCCCACGGACCAAGGAACCTGGTGGGTCCATGGGGTTACAGAGAGTCCTTCACAACTGAGAATGTAATTATGTATTGTTATACTACAGGATCTTAAAAGACCTTCAGTGTCAAGGTTCATCTAACCTTTTCCATGTAACATTATATTCTGTGAAAGTTTTCCTATTGGTCAGAATCAAATAGAAGCTCAAATGAGAGGTAATCATATAGTTGAACCATAAATGTTTGTACTTTCTGAGACACATTCCTTCTGTAAATTCCAAGTACTTTTTTTTAGGTCTTTAATTTTAGGAAATGTATTATAGTCTTAAAAAACAATCTTTGAAGTTTAACAGACTGCTTTTGCATTTCCTATTATGATTGGGCATTTGTTGTTCTCTATAAAGAATAAGCTTTGAGATTCAATGTTGATTTGTATTGATCACTCTGAACTCACAATCCTAAGATTCAAACTACTGCTTTGCAGTCAGGGTATTCAGACCATTATTTTCATCCTGACTGAATCTCATTTAACATCCTAGTAAGATTTTTAAAGCGAAGACCAGGAACCATGTTGGATTTCATGTTTCAGTAAGCCAAATTTTAAAAATAGAGATATAAGCCCAACAATGAGAATTTTACCATACTTCTCATTCTTCTGCTTTTCTTTAAAATGAGCCTCCCCTGTTTGGCTGGTGTCTTTAACCTTCAAACTGTCCTTTCTCCAACAGCCCTACTCCTTTAGAAGATACATGTTTACTTAGAGAAATCTAATTTGTGTTTTGTTAATGTGTGCTGTCTCTACTCGCTATATTACATTAAACGAGAAATAGAGTTACTAAAAAAATCATATCACTTGAAATCGCTCATAAGCTATCAACAAGGGAATCCATATACCAATTTCCTTTTTGCTTTATAACCATCCCCAGCACTAAGTTGACCTTTACCTAAACAGGACTATAATTGCAGTTAAGATTATATAATTTACAATAACAACAAAAAATTACTTTGGAGGAACTGCTACTGGGCACGAATGTCTCACAACCATTAAGTGTATCATTCATCTTGAGAAGAAAATTATTCTTATCCACATCGACATTTTTAACATAAACTGTAGTACTCTCCATTGGCACCTTTTTACGTACCCATTAATCTCAATAGGAAGGCCTCAGTCTCACCCACCTAGTCTCTGAAGTTTGGATGTCACTACTGTGTACAATAAAAATTGTATATTCATGAACTCCATTTGTTTTATGTCCTTCTCTCTGTCAAAGCCTCCCAAGCAGCATATGCTTTGCTCTGTGGAGAATAAAATCAAATTTGTCTGTCTTGTCATATTGTCATCAAAGTGATAGTATCACAATTAGATTAACATTTTGTGAAGGAGCTGGAGGGAGGGAATGAAATGGGAGCACATTATAATAAAATCCACTTAACCCTTTCAGTCACAAAATCCCTTTTTCTCTGGCACCCGGAGGCAAAGAAGGCAATCAGACTCTAAAATAAGTGACACTGTCAAATTATTATGATCTATGTTGGAATCAAATAGGTCAGTTACTAGGCCTGCGAGGTACATTTTCATTTGAAAGGACCATTAAGATTTTTGTGACAACACAATCTGATGAAGTAAGACACTTCCTGGGGTTCTTTAATCAGTTTGGGATTAAGTCAGCAAGAACTGGTCAGAGTGACTGGTGAAAATATTTGACTCTTATATTGGTACTCATTGAAATCTTAGGTGCCAACTCAAGGAAAATGTCATATCCTGTAATGATTTGGCCCTAGGGAATTTATTGAGCTAAACTTTTTACGGACAGCCAAAAAAATTTATTTCCATTATTTCTGATAGTCTTCAAAAGACTCTGAGGTTTAAACAGCAATTTTTGTGAGACAGAATAGATACATGAAGAATAGGTTGAAATTGGATAACAACTCTAGGGCTGGTTATTCTTTGGGCAAGTTTTCCCTCTTTCCCATTGTGTGGAGAACAATAGAACTCACATGTGCAAGAAACTCATTTCAAAAATGGAAGCAGAAAAAGGAGTGAGCTATCTTCACACCAGACTGTCTTCACTAAGGGCTTCCTAGAAGGACAGAAAAGTCATTGTTCCACTGTCTGTGAGGGTGTCGAGTGAGAGCTTTTGAGTCCCTGGGCCTGCCATGGTCCTCATAACCAGCACTGATGTTGGACCATGGTAGCCTCTTTATGACTTTTCTCCAGGGAGAAAGCATATTTAGAGGTTAAGAGTCAGTTCTTTGAGTGCAGTCATATCCCAGCCAGCCTCTTACATAAGCTTCCCTCATCCCTGAGCTGTCCCTTGCCTGTAACTTTTTAACATCAACTAATCCATCACTAAATCATGTACTATGTGGTATTTTTCTCTCATTAATTTATATCCATCAGTCATGGCTGATGCCTGCCTCTCCAACATCATTTCCTACCATTTACCTACAACCCTACAGGTCACCTTATTTCCCTCATCACAACAGCTGCCTCTTCTACACACCTCTTAGCCTTTCATACACAGTTCTTAGAATGACCTCACCTTCCTTCATCTTCAAGACTTAGCTCAAGTGTCACATCTCTAAAGAGATACTGTATAAAACCCACCTTTGGTCCTTTCATTGCCCTGTCATAATTTCCCCAGAAAATTGTCGTGATAGCCTATATTTCCTTAGGCTGTAAGAAACCAAAATGATAACTTACATCTATTTCTTTAACTCTAATATACAAGACATTATCCAGCTCATAGAAAGTACTCATTAAACCAAAAGAAGGAAAGAATCAATTCATGAAGAGTATCAAAACATGTATGGAAGATGGTGATGGTCTCTAGCATTTCAACATTCACAGAGGAGAAGTCATATACAATGGAAATTTGTCTTGTGTTTGGATTGGCATTGTCTACTTCTAGCAGAAGAAGACATGTGCTCTTGATTTGAGCAACACATGTGACAAAAACTCATTTTATTCTTGAGAAGAAGGAGATGAACTGTGGGCTGGTCCAACCAAATGGACTTGTCACTGGCAAAACAAGCAAGCTCAAATAATTTTGATTATCAGATTAGTGTTCCCTGGAAAGAGATTTGTAGTAGCATGTGGAGTGATATGTGAGCTTACTCTTTTTTTGAGTTTGCTGCTATCTTAAATTTTGTATTAAATAATAATAACAACAATAATATTTTATTTGTTGAGAAAAAGTGAAATTTAGTCACTCAGTTGTGTCTGACTCTTTGTGACCCCATGGACTATAATCCACCAGGCTTCTTTGTGACCCTGTGGACTGTAGTCTGCCAGGTTTCTTTGTGACCCTGTGAACTGTAGCCCACCAGGCTCCTCTGTTCATGAAATTCACCAGGCAAGAATACCGGAGTGGGTTGCCACTTCCTTCTCCAGGGGATCTTCCCAACCCAGGGACTGAACCCAGGTCTCCTGCATTGCAAGTAGATTCTTTACTGTTTGAGCCACAGGGAAGCTCTGAAATGTTGAGAGTTTACTGTAAACTCTTCATGCATTAATTTACTCAAGACTCAGAAGAACCCTTTGGATTAGATATTATTATAATCCCCATTTTATAGATAAGGAAACTGGGTCACAGTGTGCCTAATGACATTCTGATCATATCTTGAAATGACATAAAGCTGAAATAAGGAGTTATCTATTGGATCATAAAGGCAGGCTTTCAACAGAGCTCAGTAGACTGGAATAATGGAAGAAAAATTCAATTACTATGTATAGGGAGTTTATGACAGAAGTTTGTTTGTAGAAAAATAGAGCTTTTATTAAAGGTTTTAGAAAGATCCCAAATAATGGTGGTATTAGGAAAAATTTCATAAGTTTATTTACTGGCTCATCTTAAGTAGCCTGCCAATAGTCAGGGAAATTTCCAATATCACCTCTTCTTGGAGATGAAACTCAATAATTTGACACCAGATGCATCAGACATTTCTGCACGAGGAATTACTGAAGCCAATCCAAGTGCTATTACAACATTTCATTACCATATTCCAGGATAACCTGCCAATTTCACCTCTTGTCCTTCAACTTTGTCATTTATCATCCTTAATGATGCCGTTTCCCAGTCTTGGAAGGAGCAGCTGTTAGGTATCTATAGGATCCCCTCCTCAGTTAATTCTTCTCAGGTGGTATCTCCTCACTCAAAGTGTGTTAGGTAACCAGCGCAATTTACAGATATCCAAGTTCAATACCATGTTAGCATCATCATTTAGATCATTTAGACAGGAGCATTTGGAACTTTCAGGTACATTTTGCATGAAAATTTGTAGTGATTCTCTTCTTCATTTTTCCTGAATAGAAATGCCTACAAAATAAGGAATTTAGAATAAATTACACACATGTTATCTCAATCTTTTCTTAGGCTAGGATCATTTTTAAACACCCCTCCACATTTTCACCTCTAGTGAGGCTTCTAGAAATCTTATAACAACAGAGAAATAAACTTGTACCCCACAAATAATTCTAGGGATTAGGCAGATCTGAAAGTTGTAGTCTCCAGGTATTCCCAAGGGCATGGTAAAGCAGCCCAGTCATGGAACATGGCCTCTTAGAACCACTCTTCAAATCTACTAGTTGAAATGGAGCAAAATGACAAATTGTTGCTTGGGTTTTCAAATGACATAGTATTGATAAATTCTGTCTGTAATTTCTTTTTAATACAATTTATTATTATATTTCTGAATAGAAAAGTTATATATTTAAATTATTTTAGAAATAATACTCTATATTTAAAAAAAATCTTTTCAGCTGGGTGGACTACAACAAAATTGCTTCACTAAGAACTAAACATCAGTTTACCAGGTGGCTAAGGAGGCAAAGAATCTGCCTGCAATGCAGGAGACCTGGGTTCAATCCCTGGGTTAGGAAAACCTCTGGAGAATAGGTGTCTGACCCTCAGGGGAGCAGGGCACCAGTGTTTCTTATCTCTTCCTCTCACTTCCCAGCTCTGTGTTACAGAAATTATATTCTGGGTTGGCATAGCCTAGAGAACTGCGTTCTTTTTCCTTCCCTAACTCTTAGAGTATGCTCTGTTCAGCATGCAAGTCAGTTACTGGGGCCTGGTGGCTCCTTGCTCTGTATGCCTGATCCCAGCATTCTTGTAGCACAGAGTCCATGCCGGTTAGGCAAGTCTTGAAGATCAGAAGCTAGTATGCCTCTCTCCAGTTTCTGTAGAGGTATCACTCCAGGAGAAAATGGTTACTGTCCCTACTCCTAGCTGTGGTGCAGTGATCCCAAGGTCCAGCCCAAGGAGGAGAGATAAACTGTAAAGATGGTTAAGCTCCACCTGTAGGGACTGACTTTATTTGGAACACAATGCAGAGAACTTCATGTCTTAGGATATTCATTGTCAAGACAATGGAGAACTTGGTGAAGAGTGATTGAAAGGAGACTTCTTGTTCTATAAAACAAGAAAAATCACAGTGCAGCCAGAAATTTAGAAGAGAAATAGCCAGAAAGAACTCTCCTGGGATCACAGTCAATTCTGGTCTGGAAGCTATGTGCATACACTAGGTTGTACCCATACAGGACCAGTCAAAAAAGAACATGGACAGACTTGAAAGCATTTTCAAAACCACACACAGATCTGCCAGGGATAGAAGCCTAACTGGTTCAAGAGACTTCAGTAGAACTGCTGACTACACAATGAACAACTTTAACTCAGGGGCAATAAGAGGCTCCTCTGATCCAGGAACACTAGAAATTCAGGCTTAAAAATAAATCACACTCATCCTTAATAGCCAGGAAGAGTGGATGTGTGCCCAAGGCTGTAGTCTCTCAGAAATGACCAGAGACAACACCTTTGAGTTTATGGATAAACAAAAGGCACAGTCATGAACCCCTTGAACTATTAAAGCAGTGTCCATGACACAGGCATCCAAAGAGTGAAAATACAACTGGCTGAGGGAGTTTAAGTGTAAACTTTGACCAGCAAATGACTTCTGTTGACCTAAGGTGACCTCTAGAAATGTAAAAGATAAAGCAAGGAAAAAGTCTGAGTAAAGACATCATAGGCTGGATTGTGTAGGGAAAATGGACTTCATAGAAGTAGTTCAACCAATTACTAAGCAAATAAACAAACAGCCAACTAACAATTACCAGCCTCAGGATAGAATCAATATCTGGAGTTGTTACAATATATTAAATTAAAACTAAACGCTCAGTTTCAGCAAAAAAAAAAAAGACATGCAAAGAAACAGAAAACATGATTCATATCAACTTTGGTTTATGGATAATGACAAATGTACCTTACTAATGTCAGGTGTTAAAAAGAGAAGAAAGGGAGTATAGGAACTCGTTCTCTTTGCAATTTCTCTGTAAATCTTACACTGGTCTAAAATTAAGTGAATGAAAGACAAAACAAAACAAATGTAATTATAAATTTGAAAAGTACAATAATCAAAAAGAAAAATTCGCTAGAGGGATTCAACAGTAGATTTGGGTTGGTAGAAGAATCAGTGAGGCTGTAGATCAATTGAGATTATACAATCTGAAAAAAAGAAACAAGAAAGAATGAAGAGAAATGAACATAACCTCACGGAATTGTAGTACACTATGAAGTACACAGAATTGTAGACCACCTTTAAGGTTTCTCAGGTGGCACTAATGGTAAAGAACCCACCTGCTAATGCAGGAAATAAAAGAGATGCTGGTTTGATTCCTGGGTCGGGAAGATGTGTTGGAAGAAAATGGCAACCCACTCCAGTATTCATGCCTGGAGAATCCCATGGACAGAGGAGCCTGGCAGGCTATAGTCCATGGGGTCACAAAGAGTCGGACACGACTGAAGTGACTTAGCACATGTGGTACACAAACTCATACATAAACAGAAGTATCAGAAGAGAGAGAAAAGGGGACATAAAGAATTAAGAAAATAATGGTTGAGAATACACCAAATTTGATGAAAAATACTAATTTCCATGTCAAGAAGCTTAACAATCCATCTGTGGCTCTGTAAACACCCTTAGGAGGAAACCAATAAATGTGAACCTCAACAAATGTGATTCCTTCACCAAGGATCAAATCCCTAACATTTTCTGCCTGCTTCTCATCTCTCAATGCCTGTGTGTATATATATATATATGTGTGTGTGTGTGTGTGTGTATGTGTGTGTGTGTGTGTGTGTGTGTGTATACATACCAGAATTTATTATTGTTATCAGTAAGGAAATGAATATAATAAAAGCTACCCCACCATTATATGAACCTGGGACTTTTATAACTCTTCTAAACTTTATTTTAAACATTAAAATTGTGAAACATTTTGCAGTTTCATATGCTGAAACTAGAATCAAGTCTTACAACATTAATAAAAAGTTACTTCCTATTGCATATTACCTCCAATGGGACTCAACTAAAACTTGCAAGCAAGGAATGGCATCTGCTTAATTTGGTGAACTGGGTCAAAGTTAATGAATTTGGGAATGATATAGATCTAGATTGAAATTGTAACTCTAAAATGTACTAGCTGTATAAGCTTGAATAAGTTCACAATCTCATAGTATCTATTTTGTAATCTGCAAAATGGGGATGATATTTACCCAATAGAAGTGTAAGAATTAAATAAATGTAAAACAGATATTATGGTACCTGATATATAATTTTACTGTCCTAATGTCCTTCCCTACCATCCAATATGGTTGTTGTTGTTTCGTTGCTGTCATGTCCTCTCTTTTGCAACCCCCAGGTCTGTAGCCCTCCAGGATCCTCTGTCCACTGAGTTTCCCAGGCAAGAATACTGGAGTAGGTTACCATTTCCTTTTCCAGGGGATCTTCCCCACCCAGGGATCAAACCCATGTCTCCAGCATTGTCAGGCAAATTCTTTACCAGTGAGACACCAGGAAAGCCCTTCCAATGTGGTAAACCATACAAAACAAACAAACAAACTTTGTAGAAAAAAAGTTCCCAAAGCCCTTCATACAAGTTCATTGTTAAAGATCATACAATGTTAACCTCCTTGTCGGAAGTTACATATTACCTATTCTTTTTTCAGTGGTGAGAAGACAGATGCACAGATTCACTCTTTAAATGACTATAAAACTTAGGCAAGGAATGTTCCTCAGTTCCCAAGCCCAAGTGCAATGGATCCTAGCAGGTGATGGATAAAAACTCATTGCAGAGCAGAATGAATGAGTGTGTGATGGTGTGAATGTCAAGCATCACATCAACATGTTTTAATGACTAAAATACCATGTATTGTAAGATGCACCATTATTTTATGCACTACTGATAAAGAAAAAACACTGTCAGTTAAACTATATACATCACAGACAGCCAGGTGCATCCTGATTTCATAGATATTAAAAGATGACCAAATATATATTTTAGAATCTATGAAATAAAGAATTAATCAGGGATAGATCCAAATCTCCCTATTTCTAGTCCAATTTTTTTAACAACATACCATCTCATTCTTTCAATAAAAACACTTTATATCCTCAAAGATACCTTCATCTTTAAAAATCATTCCATTAAGATATGTAAGCAAAGACTTTCCTATTCAAATATAAATACTCATCAACTTTAAATTCTGACTAGGTTGTATCCAGAGATTTATAATTTCTAGACCCAAACAAAAACAAAGCAAACAAAAACCAAAATATCTTGTGGATATGAAACACACTGTAGGCAATTTTAAAAAAGAAATTAAAAGGATACAGTTTGGAAGTGGATGATGAGAGGCAAGTAAAGGAAAATTGAGAGACTATAAGAAAAATACTCTGCCAACTTAATTTTTGTCCTGGTTGTTCTTGGTTACTGTAAGTTTTGTTTACCATGGATCCTGAAAGTGGAGGAAAGTTTTATTGATGAAAATTATTTAATAACCTAGTGAAACTGGTTCTGAAATCAAAATCCCTCCTCTTGTCTTGCCATTGATTATAATATAAAAGCCCTTTTTAAAACTCAAGTATAGGCCAAAATATACTCGAAGTTTTATGGTTGCATGAAGGAGGCGTACAACCACAATAATTACAGAAGGCTGCAGAAATTAACACAACAAAGTTGCTCAAGGGGTCACTAGAGAAATCAAAGTAATGAGAAAATTTTGAGAGGAAAAATTTCTATAGGCACATAATCAAATCAAATTGTATTTATTCATTCAATCCGAATTCAACTTGTATGACAGATCTGAAAGTGTCAGGCATGAAACTAGGCACTAAACAATCAAAAGTACATCAGATGTGATTTAAGGCGTGATCATTGCTCATTCCGGTGAGAAGCTCATTCCGGTAGGGGAGCCAGCCGTGTGGACAAAGCATACTTGTTCTGGGACCTGCATTCCCAGAACACAAGAGGGAAAGGCAGGAAGAGACATTGCCCTCTACATGCTATTGAAACAGAGAGGGGGCAATTAACCCAGTATTCCTAGGAGCTGGAGTGAGGATTGGTAAATCTGGGTAGGGCTATATTCCAGATGACTCTTGGAGGATGACTAGGTGTTGGCTAAATGGACAAGTAGGGAACAACTACTCTGGTTTTCAGGTCAAAGTCTGCAAATAAAAATATGAGAAACAGGGCATCTGTCTCGTGATGCCTTCTTGAAAACTTTCCTTCATTTTACTCTTTCACTCTTGGTAGTATTTCTTCCTCTTAGAAAATGTTAAAGCTTTTTGGAAATAGATCCTTGCACCTTATTTACTAGGTATTCAGGGAAGAACTATTTGTCTCTGTTTCATTTGGGTCCTTGAACTCATTGATCTTCTTATAAAAAGATTGCCAGGATGTTCTAATATCTATTATACTGTTATCACATGGCTTCTCTTGCTTGGTGCTGCTGTCTCCAGAATTTTGTGTCTGGTATGAACCACTAACTCGATCTGTACCTGAAATGTTCAAGGACATGCTGATGACACAGGGGTGTCTAGAAGCCAGATAGACGGCTTCAGGCCAGAGAGCTGCTGTGGGAAGCCATCCACATCTACGTCAATTAGACCTGACAACCAGCCCTGGATTCATAACACAAGATTCCTCAGTGTGGAACATCGGAACCCAGCTAGAAAAAAGCAGAAACACAAACTGAATTTTACTGTTTCTTTGTTTTGCTTCAGGGCTCCTCCTTTGTTGTCCTTTGTATAAATGTCTCTTTATTTTAAAGGAAATTATTTGCGATGTTCACACGATTAATCAAAAGTTGTTATTCTGTTGGAATGTCCAAAGTGACCTGAATGTAGCCTATGATTAGCGTATGTTCTGTAGAAATAGAACAGGGCAAAGACTTCTGAAGTGTAATTTACCCTTCTACTGACTTGGTGTGTAGCTTTACTGCATAGAATTTATGTTGTGGGGGAAAGCTGGCCATTGTTAACATGTAGGACACATTTATACATTCTTATCTCTTAGTTTACTGTAATGATGGGCTGTTTTATCCTGGTAACATGACTTTTGACATCTCTGGGACTAGGAGACTCCAAAGCGGGGTACCTATATCCAGAGGATTTGTGAAAATCCTTTAAGCAGAGGGAGTAATAGTAGTACAACAGTACAACTTGTATTTTTTGTTTACTTTCTGTCTAAAGTATAAAAAAAGAAATGAACATTTATTGATCTTTAATATAGGGATTGAGACTACCTACACCTTTGGTCCTTATGTGACATATATAGGGAGGAGAAGGGGACGACAGAGGATGAGATGGCTGGATGGCATCACTGACTTAATGGACATGAGTTTGGGTAAACTCCAGGAGTTGGTGATGGACAGGGAGGCCTAGCATGCTGCAGTCCATGGGGTCACAAAGAGGCAGACATGACTGAGCGACTGAACTGAACTGAACTGAATGTATCCTGAAAGGAGACTATAAGAGCTATAAAGTGAAGGATTTGACAGCATACCCTTTGTTGTCATTGCTTAGTTGCTCATTCGTGTCCAACTCAGTTGTAACCCCATGGACTGCAGCCCTCCAGGCTCCTCTGTCCATAGGATTTCCCAGGCAAGAAAACTGGAGGGGGTTACCATTTCCTTCTTCAGGAGATCTTCCCAACCCAGGAATCGAACCCAAGTCTCCTGCACTGGCAGGCAGATTTTTTTTACCATTGAACCACCTGGGAAGCCCAGTATATCCCTTACATCTTTATTTTTCAGCTCTAGTATGTTACAGCTTATGTGCAATAGGATGTTATCAGTGTGGTTGATTTTATAAAAATGTCATTTTAGTAACTTAAATTTTTTTTAAAAACAGCTTTCACATTGTACAAAATCCAAAATGCCAGAAAGTATGGAAAGTCATCCAACCACTCTTGTTTGCAATCATCATTATTCATTTTGAACAGGGTCAGAGGTATGAAGAGCTCATGAATCTTTTCAGAGACACATTATACATATACAGCAAGCTGGCATATTTCCATGTTTCTTTTCCCATTCCCTCTCTTTTACAACAGAAATAGTGGAATCCACACACATTTTGCCTCTTAGCTTTTTTCACTTGCAATATCATGGAAATAGTTTCACATCATTCCATAAAGAGTTTCCATGCTCTTTTTCATGGCTGCACAATATTTCTTTTCCTTTTTATAGCTATACTGTGGTTGATGAAACAGGCCCCTAGTGATTGACCTTTATGTTGATTCCAGCTCTTTGTTGTGCAAGCAACACTGCACTGGATAACCTTTCTCTGTGTCACTTTAGACACATTCTTGGATGGGGGTGAGATAAATTTTTAAGTGGTTAAATATCTGAATCAAAAAGTGTGTGCTTTGTAATTTTGAAAGATACTGCCAGTTTAACTTCATAAACATTGTACCAATTTATATTCCCACCAACATTCTTTGAGAGTGTCTGTTTCCCCACAGTGCTGCCAACAATAAATACCTTTGCATAACTGGAGCTTGGGATTGAAAAATGAGTATCATGATCTAATAAGATGAGCCAAGAATGAACTTCTTCCATTTGGATCTATCTTTCTTTGTAAAATACCTCTTTCCAAGCAATGACAGTCCTTAAAATTTTGTGCTAAAATTAAGACCTTAAAACCAGATCTTCAAATCACTAAATTATAATGCATTAACTGAAAATTTTCAGAACTAATTAAGCATGTTCAACCAGATTTCACATTATGTGAACCTTCTCATATCATAAATAATAAATTTAAAATATTTTTGATATTGTTGATTTCATCCTTATCTTAACCTTAAAATCTATTTTTTTCAGTCATATATGCATACACATGTGTATGTGTATCTTTGTAATAAACATACTATTAGTATATCACAGTATTACATATTTTTGAGTAAAAATTTTTACAAATGAGGGTACCCAACATTTTGCTGTTGATAGTGTCTGAGCCAAAAACATTTTAAAAATCACTGACTGGTCTATATCATCTGGTGTTCATTAAATAAAATTTGAAATTAACAAGCATTTAAAATATGCAAAGTTTTCCTGTTTAACCTCTTTCCCCTGGCAACACAATTCTGTCTGAAAATCTGAGCATTAGTTTTACTTATGATCAGTCAGGGTCCACCCAGAGTGCACTTCAAGTATTACCACACTTCCAGAAGAAAAATACTTTTTCTCTCTTCAGAGAGGATTATAATGAAAAGTCTTCGGCCTTCACTCTGCCCTAAGATGATGAGTAGAAGAAAGAAAGCTGATTCTCTTCACTGTAATGATTCCACTCATGAGGACAGCAACATTCAGTGTCTTCCTGCATAAAAACTTCATGTATTGATCCCACAGCAGGCATTTTGCTGATAAGGAAATCTTCCAAAAGCTACTCCTGAAGGTTGTGGCTCTGGCCAAGGCTTCCTTCCTAGCAGCAAATGCTTCCCTTCCTGGTGTTACTGAGTCCAAGCTTGTACTGCTCACTGCACCACAGGATAATAAATAGAAAGACGAGATGTTAGGACAAGGAATAGCAGCTTTATTCAGAAAGCCAGCAGACCAAAGATGGTGGGACTAGTATCCCAAAGAACCATCTTACCCAAGTTCAAATTCAGGCTTCTTTTATACTGAAAGGGGAGGCTGTGTGATTAGTTATTGTAAACTTCTTGGTGTTGGAAACCTTTGTCATTGCAGCTGTTCAAATAGGTCTGGTCCTGTAAACCTCCAGTAGGACTGGTTATTCTCTGTTTGGCAACTTTTTCTCTACATATGAATGGGAAAGTGTTTACCTTGAAAAGCCTTGAGAAGGACTCTCATGTATATATATCTCAGGTTAAAGGCAACATTCTTATCTTATAACAGAAGCACTAGAATACAAAGGTTAAAGAAACAGATCCAATACGGAGTCAAATTTGTTCTTCTATACAACACTGGCAGCAGTGATCAACCTGATCACAGCTCCTACCAGAAACAGGCATTTCTTTGCCTTGAACACCTTATGGATTCCTCAGACTCTGGCTGGACAGCTAAGTGCAATATCTCAGAGCATCTTAGATAACGCACCACTAAAAGCAGCCCTTTGTGGTCTTAACCATATAAAAATAGTTTTCCTGATTTTTAAAACTTGGGTAACACAGAAAATAGTAAAGACAAAAATTAAAAGTGACCACAATAGAAAAACTTTTTATTTACCATACTATTTCAATATTGTTAACCTTTTATCTTGATTCCTTCCAGTCTTTTCTCAGTATAAAATATAGCATTTTGTGTAAAGGGATTATATAACATTGACAGTTTTACATTCTAATTTTTCCTCTTTATGTAATGACATGACTATTTCCCATGTCATTAAAAGCATTTTCAAAATACTTTTTAAATGAAGACTTAATATACCATTGTATAGATGAATCTTATTTACCTATTTTACCTATATTGTAGTCCATGGGGTCACAAAGAGTCAGAGACTACTGAGCAACTGAACAACAAGAACGAGCTGTGTTGGATGTTTCAGTTGTTCAGTTGCTCAGTCATGGCTGCCTCTTTCCAACTCAATGGACTGCAGCACGCCCAGCTTCCCTGTCCTTCACCATCTCCTGAAGCTTGCTCAAAAATCATATCCATTGAGTCGGTATTGCCATCCAACCATTTCATCCTCTGTCATCCCCTTTACCTCCTGCCTTCAATCTTTCCCAGCCTCAGGGTCTTTTCTAATGAGTTGGCTCTTCGCATCAGGTGGCCAAAGTATTGGAGTTTCAGCTTCAGCATCAGGCCTTCCAATGAATATTCAGGAATGATTTCCTTTAGGATGGACTGGTTGGATGTCCTTGCTGTGCAAGGGACTCTCAAGAGTCTTCTCCAACACCACAGTTCAAAAGCATCAATTCTTCAGTGCTCAGCCTTCAGGGTCCAACTCTCCCACCCACATGACTACTGGAAAAACCATAGCTTTGACTAGATGGACCTTTGTTGGCAAAGTAATGTTTCTGCTTTTTAACATGCTATCTAGGATTGTCGTAGCTTTTCTTCCAAGGAACAAGCGTCTTTTAATTTCATGGGTGCAGTCACCATCTTCAGTGATTTTGGAGCCAAGAAAATAAAGTCTGTCACTGTTTCCATTGTTTCCCCATCTATTTGCCATGAAGTGATGGGACCAGATGCCATGATCTTAGTTTTTTAAATGTTGAGTTTTAAGCCAACTTTTTCACTCTCCTCTTTCACCTTCATCAAGAGGTTCTTTAGTTCTTCTTTGCTTTCTGCCATAAGGGTGGTGTCATGTTCCTATCTGAATTTATTGATATTTATCCTGGCAATCTTGATTCCAGCTTGTGCTTCATACTATAATTTTATCTAAAGAATGCCTCGGTATGATGAATCTTTGCTTACAATAAGTTCAATTTCAGGTTGAGTCCTTAAGATGAATTCCTGAAAGTAGCCACATTATTTTATATTGATATCTCTTAAGCCAAAGTCGCTACATTTCTGCCAGAATTTGTCTCACCATGTTCACATTCATTAATGCATATTCATGGGTTTTTAATAAATAAAACTGATTTGATAGGGAAAAAAAGGTAATTTGACACTGCTGTAATTTATACTTCTTTAATTGCCAATTAGATTGAAAAGTTTTTATATGTAATTCTTAAATAATTTTTGTATAACCAAAGTACTACAAACTCAGTGTCAGAAATATGCAAACTAGAAGATTATAAATAAAAACCTTTTGTAATCTCACAGCTAAGAACTTGTACTCAATAATTTTCTTGTATTGTTCAAATTTTATTCCAATGAAAATTTATGTATACATATTTTACATTTGTTTGGATTATATAATACACATAATTTAGAAGTCTGTTTTTCATTTATAGCTTTTTTCCTATCTCAAAACTTCAATGTATTATCATTTCTTTAAGCATTATCATTCTGTTAAGCATCTAGTTATGAAATTTTATTACAAATAATTATATTTTCTTGTTTTAATTGGCATGTATTTGACTACAAATAAAATTGAATTGCAAAACACTTATTGACTGCTGTACTTCTGCTTCTACAGGTTATCAGTTTATATCTCTCCTCTCATTTTCTAAGTGGAATTAATAGGCTTTTTAAAGCTTATTTGTAACAACTTTTTAGATTTTAAAGATATTACTTCTTTCTGTTATACTCAGTTATATTTATAATAAGTAATTTTCCCATTTTGGTTGTTTGATTTTTTATTTGCATTTATTGACATGCAAAAGCTTTATACTTTTATTTTGTCAAATCTATCTATACTTTCATTTGAGCCTTTGTTTATTGTCTTCATGCATATAAAAAAAGTCTTTTTCAATTCAAGCTCAGCTAAATATTCAACAGCATTCTTCTATTGTGCTCAATTGCTTAGTTGAGTCCTACTCTTTGTGAACCCATGGACTGTAGCCCACCAGGCTCCTCATCCATGGAATTTTTTAGGCAAGAATACTGGAGTGGGTTGCCGTTTTCTATTCCAGAAGATCTTCCCAACCCAGGGATCAAACCTGTGTTTACTGCATTGGCAGGTGGAGTTTTTACCGCTGAGCCACCAGGGAAGCCCATTCTATTTCAGGGGTTAGTAGGTTTATATTTTGCTGCTGCTGCTGCTAAGTCGCTTCAGTCATGTCCAACCCTCTGCAACCCCATGGACTGCAGCCTAGCAGGCTCCATGGGAGTTTCCAGATAAGAGTACTGGAGTTGCCATTGCCTTCTCTAAGTTTTATATTTTACATCGAACTAATTAATTTATGTAGAACTTGTTTCAGAATATAGAATTTTTTTTTTTTCAAATAACAGCTTCCAAGATTTTTCTTTAGTTTGAGAACATTCTTTCATACAAGGAAGTCATTATGTAATAGTGGAACTCCTGTATAGTCAAAATTATCCTTGAAAAATCCTTCATATACCTCCCAAAATCTTATATGCAGATAGAAAGTCTCCTATAAATTCAGCACACAGCCACTGTCTTCTCCAGTGTTGGGACAATTGATATTTTTAATGTAGAACATAATTTAAATATACTAGTTCAGGTTAGTGTTCTTTAAGCTCTAGAATAACATGTAGTGTGAGAGATCCTCAAACTATGGGCACCTCAAAGGACCAGAGACTTAAGAAAAATGAGAATCGGGCTTCCCTGGTCCAGTGATTAAGAATCTACTTTGCAATGCAAGGCACACTGGTTCGATCCCTGATCTGGGAAGACCCCATATGCCCCTGGACAACAAATCCCTGGCTCCACGAGTACTGAAGCCCACGTGCCCTAGAGCCTGTGGTCTACAACAAGAGAAGCCTGTGCACTGCAATGGAGTGGAGCCCTTGCTCACTGCAGCTAGATAAAGTCCACGTGCAGCAACAAAGGCCAGCACAGCCAAAACAAGATAAATTTAATTTAATAAATAAATAAATCTTAAAAAAAGCAGCAACAGCAATACAAGATTTCTCTATCTCTTTCATGCTCACTCACTCTAGAGCATGTGGTCAAACAGACATGTAGAGAATCATTTGTTCTACATAAATTGTATACCCTCTCCACTTTAGTCTGTCTTTCCCTGTTTCTCACCCTCTAAAGTAAGTTAAAACTACATTTGATGTGATGCTACTGTGCCTTCCCAGAAACCTGTTCAGATCCCTGAGGCTATGGGCTAGCCTAACCCTTCATGGTATCATCTTTCTCTGCCCTCTTTCATTCTTCTTGAGTTGGACCTCACCGTCTCCATTCTCAAAGGTGAACCCTAGCTGTTGTTGCTTGGTCGACAAGTCCTGCCCGACTCTTCTGTAACCTCATGGACAATAGACCATCAGGCTCCTCTGTCCACGGGATTTCCCAGGCAAGAATACTACAACGATTGCCATTTTCTTCTCTTGGGGATCTTCCCAACCCCCCAACCCAGGGGTTGAACCTGTGTCTCCTGCATTGCAGGTGGATTCTTTACCACTGAGGCACCATGGAAGCCTCAAAGGTAAACCATAGCAGTCCCTAAAATTATCCTCCAAACCAGAGTTCCATCCTGGAATCCATCATTTTCTCTGAGTGATGTCAGGTATCTGGAGAAGCTCTGTCCAAAGGAAAATAGCTGTTAATTTCAAATGTCCTACAAGGCACATTTTTTTAAATAAAAATAAACACCTAAGTTTAATTTAAATAGTATATATTATTTAGCTCAATCATATCAAGATGTAAGCAGCATAAAATAATGAGATATTTTCAACCTTTCAAAATCACTAAGTCCTCAAAATCTAATGTGTATTTGATACTTGAAGCACATCTCAGCTTGGCTTAGCAATGTTTCAAGTGCTCAACAGCCACATATGGCTAATGGCTACTGTACTGAGCAAGGAAAATCCAAAGGGCTGGCTAACAATCCCAAATTCATCATGAAACTCAGCAGTAGCTGTATGTTTCATGTGAGTGTTCTGGATAGCCTATATTTTTCAAGCTACGTTGAAAAGCTAACTCCTCAATGACCCCATGCTACACCATTTAGAAAGTAAGTCAGTAAAAATGAATGGCTGCTTATTTCTTTTTCTCACCTCCTCTTCTATTTCCTGTCTCTGCATCCACATCTTTTAAATTCCATGCTCTCCACAATCTTATCACTTTGTGTTGGTAGCAGGCAGTTCTGAATCAAGGGAAATGAATGAGTCACTAGGATTCAAGAAAAGGGCCTCTCAGTGACAAACATGCATCAGAAATAAGACATCTTTCCTTGATGGCTTACAATCTATTTTGCCCAATATGTACTCTTTTCTCCAAAAGGAAAATAGATATAATTTTATTTTTAACTGATACTTGTGAAAATCTGCATTTTCGGATTGTTATTCATTTTAAGTTTCTAAGTGTCAGTGAACACAATATACACTTTCTATGGTGGCTTTTTTTTAGGAGCATGCAAATGTGGCTTTTGCTAGTATTGTTTTAAAGTGAATAGAAAGCTCTCAGTAAACTTTAACATTACTCTGCAACATGTTTTGTTAGAAAAGCCTGTCGTAGTATCTAAAATTGTGTAAATCATCAGTTTTTAATCTGGCAGGAAGTAGATAGTGGCCCATTAAACTTTCGTAATTAAATTTTCCCTGTACTCCCCCATAGAACCATTATCTGAGTTTTCTAATTAACACAAGAGGAGGGAGTCAATTCAGATTGATGGGATCTAGAGCCATCCCCTTTCATTTTAATGACCTTTAATAAACTTTTATTACTATTGATATTGATAATTATAATACACCCTTTAATTCTGCAATGTGATTCTAAGGACCTTTTCAAAAATTACAAAATTCACATTTAAAGCTAGAGTAGGCAGAATTATTATGTTGCCAAGATGCTGAGCATTTAAGGCAGTGACTTTAACAAGTCAGAAGGTATATAGGTATCCTGTCCATGGCTTTTCCTTATCTCACCCATAGTGCAAGACTTCAGTCTTTATACAGCCTCTGAATTTCAGAGCACAGCTTTCCTCCAAGACTGGAAGTCAAGCTGAATTAGAAGGTATGTCATGATAAACAGTCCATAAGGAGCAAGGTGAAGTTTACTAAATTTGTTTTATTTTCAGCTGGAAAGGTATTGAGACCAAGAGGCTAGATGCCCAAGAGGATAAGTCATTAGGCAAGTTAGGCTGGTTTCCCAGAATGTTTTCATGCCATTTTACTGGAGTTTTACATAATTCTACATCTTCTCAGAACTCCTGTCATTGGAACTGATTCTTCCAGGTGAGAATATGAATTTGCCGACATGAACACATAAGCACGGAGAACTCTCCCATCTTTTCATTTGCTTTGGAAGCTGGATTACTGGGAGGATAAGCTACAGGGATCATATGTGTAGTAAAGAATGGAGCCTTATTTGTTGTTGCTTAGTAGCTCTTACATATGTGTGTACTCAGTTGTTTTAGTCATGTCATACTCTGCAAGCCCATTGACTGTAGCCTGTCTTGCCTGTCCATGGCATTTTCCAGGCAAGAATACTGGAGTGGGATGCCATTTCCTTCTCCAGGGGATCTGCCCCACCCACGGATTAAACCTCTGCTTTTCCTGCTTCTCCTGCATTGGCAGGAGGATCTTTTACCACTGAGCCACCTGGGAAAACTGGGAAGACAAAGGATGGGACTAGGATTTAGCTACGTTGACACTCATCAAGCTGTACTGTCTGTGGGATCATAGTGGATGACATATGTTGAACTTTTCATGCTTTGGTTACTGAAATCGAAAGTTTTGAAGTTGAAATCAACCAAACTCATGCTATTTAGGGGAGACTGACTCTGACAGTCTCATAATCTCATCTATTAAATGGGAATTAAATATATTTTATACGTAAAGATGCTGTGAAGATTAAATGAGATAAGGTATATAACATGCTTAGCACAGTGAATTGTCCAACAAATATTACCTCTCACTTTAATTATAATTATTGTTTCCATAGTACCTCATTCAATTATAAATATTGTTTCCATAGTATCTCATTTCTTCTTTTTTTTTTTAACTTCACTTCTTTTCTTTTTTTCAAAATTCAGGTGTATTGTAGTTTGATATCTCAGGACCTGGAAAAAATTACATATCAAAAATAATAGTCTAGACTTCCCTGAGAGAAGATGTAACAAGGATTTGCTCAAGATTACAAATATATGATATAATTACTGGATTCAAAGATTTATAATCTAGCTGTTGCAGTAAACCAAGGATGAATTATACCTACTTGTTCTTGCATAACAGCAGAAAGAATAGGAAAGAAAGAAAAATCCAGGAGACTTAAATAGAAATAATCACACCTGTATTTCTTTCTAAATTTAATTTTCAGGAAAAATAGACATGTGTTAACTACTGATGGAAAAGCTCCATTTCATGTCATGTTGGACTATCTGGTACCAACCATACACTCTCAGTGAAACAACCAGAAAAGTCTATGTCGGGGGTAGGATAGGGGGAGCATAAAACTATATATTGGAGAGTGCAGAACTTTGGTCCTTTAGAGAAAAAAGTAAACGAAATGAGCCATATGACTGCTCTGACTTTCTGTCTGGAGTCACGTGCAGACTGTGGAGCCATAAGGAGATCTCAAAGAGATCAAGGCAATTTCACTGGGTGGAGAAGACACAAATCAGAGTTTCAGAAGATGGTTGGATAGGAGAGAGCTCTGTGGAGAAAGAGTTCCAGAAATATCTGTAAGGGCCTATGAATCTGGTGTTGAATACTAAAGTAGTTTAGAGCATAAGGTAAAAGTCCATGAAGCCAGGCAAACACCTTAACAGTGGCATGCCAAACAATTCCTAGATCTCATGCAGGGCTGAGAGGCACCTTCATTGGAGACTCCAAAGAAGTTGCACTTTAGTAGTGATGCTAAACCAGTCCTAGCATGAAGGATATTCTACACAGGGGAGTGACAATGAATGGTCCAAGAACCAAATCCAGTCCACAACCTCTTTTTGTATGGGTCCCCAGCTAAGAGTGGTTTTTATCTTTTAAAGAGGTTTTAAGAAGAAGACGAAGATGAAGGAGGAGTAAAAGGAAGAGAAAGAGAAAGAAGATACAGAATATATAACATTGATTGAGTGTAATCTGCAAAAAAACATATTACCTAGCTCCTCAAAGAAAAAGTTTAAAGACCCAGCTATACACCCACCTTAAAAAGTCTAAAAGGTAATCCTTGAAATAGCCAAACTGATGCTCAGTTAATTCAAAGCATCCAACTGGACAAAGCCCAACAGTTAACACTATACACTTCACAATTCTCAGCACCCAATGAAAAGTTATTAGCCATGCAAAGAAGTAGGAAAATGCTACCCATAACCAGAAGGAAAATCACTCAACAGAAACTGACTCAGAAATGACAGAGTTGACGGAACAAGCAGACAAGTATTTTAAGCAGCTATTATAAATATCCTCAAGGATTTATAGAGAGCACTAATGTAAAGAGGAAAGAATTAAGGAATATAAAAGTAGACCAAATAGAACTTCGAGAGATGAAAAATACATATCCTAAATGAGAAATCCACTATGTGGGATTCATGGTAGGTTAGATTCTTCAGAAGAAAAGATCGGTGAATTTGGGTGTACATGTCAATGGAAGCTACCCAAACTAAGGTACAAAACAAACAAAAAAAGCCTGAAAAAATGAACGGGACATCAATACCTTATAGAACATATACAATGAATCAATACATGTGTAGTTAGAATCCCAAAAAAGAAGGAAGGAGAAAAAAAAAATAGGTAAATAAATAATGATTAAAAACATTCCAAATTTGATGAAAACTATATATACTTACTGATTCAAGGACCTCAATAAATCCCAAACAGGTTAAATACAAAGAAATCATACCAAGACAAATCATAAGCAAATTGCTAAAAATCTGTGAGAAGAGAAAATATTAACACAGTCAGAAAATAGACCTATTACATATAGAACTAAAATAGGAATGACAGAAAATCTCTTGTCTCAAACTGCATATTCTGAAAACATGCTCACACACACACAATTGTCAACCTAGAATCTTTATTCACTGACAGTATCTTTTGAAAATGAAAGTTTGTGCCAGCAATGAACAATTAGAATTTGAAACTTTAAAAGTGCCATTTACAATAGCACCCCAAAATTAAATACTTACATATAAATATAGCAAAATATTTACAGGAGACATGGGCAGAAAATAACATTTTGATTAAAGAAATCAAAGTGAATATAAACAAGAAGGAGATATTCTGTGGATTCATGTGGACATATGTGGATTCATATGTCAATATTGTCATAACATCATTTCTGCCCAACATGACCTTCAGATCTAATGCAACACCCATCAAAGTCCCAGTAGGCTCTTTTGTAAATACCATTGAAATGATTATAAAGTTTATACACAAAGGCAGAAGACCTAGAATAGTCAACACAACACTGAAGAAGAACAAAGTTGAAGGACTTCCAAGACCTGATTTCTAGCTATCAAGTTATGAGAAGCCATGGGTAAATTTGTAAGTGTATATTTCTCAGAAGCCTGCATACGATGATTCTGACTATATTCTGAAGAGGCAAAGCTATAGAGACAATGAAAAAAATCAATGGTTGCAGAGTATTTAACAGTAGAGGAGGGAGGGTAGGATAAATAAAGCACGGGGAACTTTTTCAGAGTGGTGAAACTATTCTGTAAACACCATAACTGGATACACGATGCTATGAATTTTTCAAAAGCCATTTAACTTTACAACTCAAAGAGTGAACATAACATAGAAAAATTATTTTAAGCCACTTAGAATGTTGGGAGAATACCATGATAGAATCCAGGATGTGATAAAAACAAGCTGTGTATGTGTGTTAGTTGCTCGGTTGTGACCAACTCTTTGCAATCCCACAGGGTGTAGCCCATCAGGCTACTCTGTTCATGGGATTTTCCAGGCAAGAATACTGCAGTGGGTTGCCATTTCCTTCTCCAGGGGATCTTCCTGACCCAGGTGTCGAACCTGAGTGTCCTGCACTGCAGGCAGACTACCATCTGAGCCACCAAGAAAGCCCCCAAACAAGCTAGCTGTATTACAAATATATGAAACAATCTTACTAAAGAGGGTGGAAGGAAATGTGCTGACTCCAGCAGCTTTAGAAATAAGCCTGGTCTTTAAAACTAGAAACAAATTGTATATATAAACTGCACTCTAGTTGATAAAGTTGTACCTCACTGTTGGAGTGGGAGTTTGTAGAACAGAAAAAGGGAAGAGGAGGCTAGAATAATCCATGTGATGATGGATTAGAGACATTCACATGAATTATGTTATCTTTAATATAGATAGAAATCTTTACATACAGAAATGTTTATAGGTATGTATTTATTCTTAGGGTAATATACACAAGCAGACTCCCTTGCTCCAAAGGGCAACGGCATCGCCATGTTAACAAGCATACTTAGTACTCAGATCTTTATCTCTAACACCGTTCTCCAATAAAAGGAACAAGGCTTCCTTTGGTGAAATGGCTGGTTCTAGGAGTGGAGCAGAAATATACCAGATGAACCTGGAGCATGCTGTGGTGCCAGAAAGTAAGGTGGTGTTTTAAACAAATAAATCAATATCACAATGATGAGGGTGTAGTTTGAGTAACAAGATAAATAAAGTGGTGTTGTCTTAAACTGGTCAATAAATACACTATTCAGAAAACAGAGGAGGAACTCTAAGTCATTTCATCAGATAGCATTATTTTGAATCCAAAATCAGAAAAAGATACTGCCAGATACTGCTATACTGGTAGTAGTATAGACAAATCTGTGTTTCTTAATTTTTTTAAAAAAGTGCTCTATTTTAATAAAAATTATATATATATAGTAGAGAAATCAGTGGCCATACACTATGGAAGAAAGCTTCTATAGAGGCAAGTAGAGGTGAGTTATTAAAAAAAAATAAACAAAATTAGCAAACAAAAAACCCAGCAACAACAAAAATCCTCATGGAAAAAAAGTCAAAACCCCAAAGTCCTACAACATATTATTTAAAACTCCAAGGTTTTAACAAAAAATTATGATAAAATATTATGACAATAAGTCACCTCATCAAAGAAATCTCAGTAAAGAATTAGAAAGTGTAAAAAAACCAACCAAATGAAATTCCACAGCTTTGCATTATCTGAAAAGATAACCTCATTACATGGGCCTAATAACAAATTTGAGCTGGCAGAATGAACAACTAGTAAACCTGAAACTGGATTAGTGGAAATTATCCAATCTGAAGAATAGAGAGAAAAAAGATGGAAGATTAAACAGAGCAAGAGAGACACATGGGACAATATCAAACATAACAAAATACATATAATGCCATTCTCAGATATAGAAGAGAGAGATAAACAAAGGGGTAAAGCTTATTAAGACATAAGGGCTAATTTCTTCCCAGATTTGATGAAGAATGTTAATCTACAGAACCAAGAAAGTCAATAAAACATTACATAGGATAAAAACATAGAGATTTACACTTTATAAGCATCATATACAAAAGTGTTTGAAAACAGATAGAAAGCTAGAGCAGAGAGAAGACTAACTCAATAACGTAAAGATAAATACTTATTTAAGAGTTGACTTCACTTCAGAAACAGCAGAACCCAGAAGTGAAATAACATATTCACTGTAAGAAAAATGACTGCCTGCAAATGAAGAATTCTATAGCTAGCAGAACTATTCTTCCAAAGATAAATTAATACATTAAATTATACATTAAAAAAGACTGAGAGATGGCCAACAAACACATGACAAGACATTCAACATTGCTTGTTATCAGAGAAATGCAAATCAAAACTACAACAAGGTGTAACCTCACAGTGGTCAGGATGGCCAATCTTCAAACAACAAACGCTGGAAAGAATGTGGAGAAGATCCTCTTGTGCTGTTAGTGGGAATGTAAACTGATCCAACCACAAAGGAGAACAGTATGGTGTTACCTTAAGAAACTAGGAATAAAACTACTCTTTGACCCAGCAATCCCACCACCAGGCATATATTCTGAGAAAACTATAATTTAAAAAGATGCATGTACCCCAATGTTCACTGTAGCACTATCTACAACAGCCAGGATGTGGAAGCAAACTAGATGTCCATTGACAGATGAATGGATATAGAAGTTGTGGTACATACATACGATGGAATACTACTCAGCCATGAAAAGGAATGAATTTGAGTCAGTTGAAGTGAGGTGGATGAACCTTAAGTCTATTATACAGAGTGAAGTAAGTCAGAAAGAGAAAAAGATAGTATATTAATGCATATATATATGGAATCTTGCTTATATATATTGCTTGGCAGAAATAGAGATGCAGACATAGAGAACGGATTTGTGGACACAGCAGGAGAAGGAACTGCTGCTGCTGCTGCTAAGTCACTTCAGTCGTGTCTGACTCTGTGCGACCCCATAGACGGCAGCCCACCAGGCTACCCCATCCCTGGGATTCTCCAGGCAAGAACACTGGAGTGGGTTGCTGTTTCCTTCTCCAATGCATGAAAGTGGAAAGTGAAAAGTGAAAGTGAAGTTGCTCAGTCGTGCCTGACTCCTAGCGACCCCAGAGGGTGGGACAAACTGAGAGAGTAGCGTTGACACATAAACACTGTATGTGCTGTGTGCTCAGTTGCTTCGGTCGTGTCCAGCTCTTTGCTACCCTGCAGACTGTAGCCCGCCTGGCTCCTCTGTCCATTGGATTCTCCAGGCAAGAATACTGGAGTGGGTTGCCATGCCCTCCTCCAGGGGACTTCCTGACCCAGAGAGCAACCCTATGTCTCTTATGTCTCCCGTATTGGCAGGCGGGTTCTTTACCACTAGCGTCACCTGGGAAGCCCACATAGACACTACCACGTATAAAACAGGTAGCTAGTGGGAAACTGCTATATAACACCAGGAGCTCAGCCCAGTGCTCTGCGATGACCTAAAGCAGTGAGATGGGAGATGGAGTGAGCAAGCAAAAGGGGCTGGGGGGTTGGGGGGACATATGTACACTTATAGAGGATTCATGTTGTTGTACGACAGAAACCAAAAGAACACTGTAAATTTAAAAGAACATTCCAATTTAAAAAAAAAAAATAAAAGACTGAGAGAATTCACTGTTAGCAGACCTTTCTTAAAAAGAACACTAGGAACTTCCCTGGTGGTCCAGCAGTTAAGAATCCACCTTCCAATACATGGTGACATAGGTTCAATCTCTGAGCTGGAAACTATGATCTCACATGCCATGGGGCAACTAAAGCCCAAATTCGATGAGAGAGACCCGGTGCAGACAAAAAAATATTATTTAAAAATAAGTAAGTAACCACTAAAGGAAGGTCTTCTTACTGAAAGGAAATTATACCAGCTGGTTAAATCAAGAAAAAGAAATAAATGGTAAAAGAATGACAAAGAAATTAAATTGCCATAATTTGTAGATGAATTGATTGTGTACAAAGAAACTCTTTTACAAATCAACATACAAATTACCAGAAATAGCAAACTAACTTAGCAAAGGAGACTAGATAAAATGCCCAATAAATAAAATAAATAAAAATCAGTTAGTTGTATAGTATGTTTTAGCCCTGCTGACTCAGATGGTAAAGAATCTGCCTGCAGGGCAGGAGACTCGGGTTTGATCCCGGGGTTGAGAAGATCCTCTGGAGAAGGAAATGGCAACCCACTCCAGTTTTCTTGCCTGGGAAATCCCATGGACAGAGAAGTCTGGAGGACTAGAGTCCAGGAAGTGGCGAAGGAGTCCAGCATGACTCAGCGAGTTAGCAACAACAGCAAATCCTTTATGCACATGCTTGACCTTTCATATATGATTCTAATATTCTTCTTCTTAGAAGGACACTCTAAGGGTTTTCCCTGTGGCTCAGTGGTTAAGACTCTGCGCTTCAATTACTGGGGGCATGGGTTCAATCCCTGGGAGGGAACCTAAGGGACGCCACGTGGTACAGCCAAAAAAATAAGAATGCCCCCCAAATAATTGCCATGATAAAGCGTGAATAAAAGATTTCTAACATTGCTGACTTGGAGACCATCTTCCACCAAATCCATGTCTATCACACTAATCTCTGGGCACAGCCCCTGGGTCCTCTCATGCACTGAAAGCTCCTAAGGAGAACTGCTTCTGCTTTCATAGGAAAAGCACCACACTTGAGAAGTCTCATCCCTCTTAGGGATTACTGGAGGAAAAATGGACCAACTGAGAGTATCATACTATTAGTAATTCTTCATCAGAAGAGCTCCATCTGGAACAGTCCTCAACAACAACTTCTTTAAAAACTTAGGGCTTCTTCCTCATATTTTGGTATGTCCTTTCAAACCCTGTAGGAAAGGCATGTCTCTTAAAGGAAGAAGAAATATGTGCAAACTGATTATGCAATTTCCCTCCTTAGTATAATTTCAACAGGTATGTGGGCCCATTTTCATTTCACATGATACTCACCTTCTTGCTTCTTTCGATAATTGCCTGTTTCTATAATGATTTCACTTCTATTTCTGTTGATGGCTTTCAGACATAATGGGTTGATGCCTTCTTTAATGGGCTCAATGGTTATAAACCTCAATAAAGCAGAGATTTGTGTGCCTTGTACTAAAAGAGTTAATTGCTTTTACAATTATGATATGATGAGAAATGCATTTAAAAAAGATTGTTGGTACCCTGGTTAAAGTCTTCCATAGAAGAGAGGAAAAAGTTTCTGCAAGGTCAGTGATGATAATTTTGCTGTTTTTCTGCATTATATCCAGATTTTTCAGCACATCTCTTCAGAACGTGGGTCCTATCCATTGATAGAGCCTCATCTCTCTATAGTATACCTGCATTATTGCACTTCTCTGGGACTGGGGAAAAGGAGGCTGGCTTTTCCACATCTCTGTGTCCTCATTGGAGAAGGAAATGGCAACCTACTCCAGTATTCTTGCCTGGAGAATTCCATGGACAGACAAACCTGGCAGGCTATTGTCCATGGGGTTGCAAAGAGTTGAACATGACTGTGCGACTAACACACACACACACACACACACACACACACACACACACACACACAGTGCCTCCTCACATACTGTTCCTTTAGCCTCTGCTTCTCTGGGTAGCAGCTTCCCACTTTATAATACAGTAAGTCGCCTACATTTGAATCTTCACATTGCAAACTCTCAAAGATGTCAACATGCATTTATATGTTCGGTCATGTAAGTGAGCTCATACGTCTGCCGTACATTGCCACATATGCACACCCTCTGCAAGTGGTTATGCTTTTGTGTAACGCTTTTGCATTACTGTATAGTATTGTACAGTAATCTACCTTACTGTACAGCACTGTATCGATTACAGCAGTACAGTATCTTTATTTGAAGCCCAGAATGTCTGGAAGCAGGCATAAAAGTAGCGATGATATAGCTGGCACTGTATTGTACTTTTCAAGGTACTGTACCATTCAATTATGTTTACTGTATCATTCAAAAATGTTTCCCTTATTTTTGTGTTTGTCTTTTATGCCCTGTTTGTGTGTAAATTATCATAGTCATATTACAGTACAGTACTATATAGCCAATTGTGTTAGCTGGATACCCAGGCTAACTTGGTTGGACTTAACGAACAAATTGGACCTAATGTGCTCGCAGAACGGAACTCGTTCGTATGCAGGGGACTTGCTGTATTAACTCTTTTACAAAGCCCTTCCTAATATGCTGGTGAAAGTGTAGCTTCCTGATTCCTGCCTTCGGCATGCCCTGCTCAGCATTTGACATATAATCCTGGGATGGTCTCTTTACCTCTTTACTATTTTAGATCCCAAGCTTCTGGGGCAGTGTTTTTAAACCCCACTTATCACAGAGCCTGCAGAAGGCCCCTGTCATGTTTGCTGAATGAAACTAGTAAGCGAACAAAACATCAAGAACATGACAAAATCAAGTGTATTTATTTAGTGTTTTAGTAGACTCGATTTCCTGTAACTTGTCTACTCTAGTGAGATGGATTGCAAGAGCCTGAACTTACAGGTTCCTGCTGCTCATGTTTAGTCCTCTTAATGCATCATGGCTGATTGGACACACAGAAACTCTCAATTAGTCTTGTTTTGCCACGGTGCACACAGCTCTATCCAGAAATGGTAACAAAAATGTCAAACAGATGCCTGATACTGTAGAGGGAAAAACACCATATCTGACTCTATAATCTCAATGTACACAAGACTGTTACTGTTTGAAAGACTCTAAACTTGATATATATCTGTTGGGAATACTCCCATAGCTGCTGTTGGAGGGGGCTAGGTCTCTGAGTGCTGACTACTTCTAATTGTGCTTCAGCAGGTAAAGCTAGGAAGGGAGATCTCAGCTATGATGGCCAGAAGTTAAAGGGCCAAAACTGGAAGCTTAAGACAAAGTCCTGCAGAAATAACAAGGCTGACCTCTTTATTAGCATCAATCAAAAACCTTAGAAAATCCTGTTCTCTATAGCGTTGAGTTATCCACGTGGGATGCCTGGGTAAGCTCATGTCCAGTCCTGAAGGAAACTTATAATGAAACAAAAATAAAAATCTTGCTTTCCACACCACTTCTACTCCACATGCCAGAATTTCACCTTTGCTTAGCTAAACTCATTTCTCTGTCTCTCAGAAAGGGAGCTGGTTTTGTAATATCTAAGGACATATGGGAAATTTTCTTACTGAGAAGAAACTGGGACTCAAAATAGGGAGAATGATCTAAAATACATAACAGTTGGCACTGAATCTCATACCAATTGCATGATACTGTTTGGTAATGTACCAGATATGAGAAATGGGGTCAACCTCTGTTAAGACAAAAGTTCAAGGGTTACTTGATATAATGTATTGATCATATAGTGTCTATCCAGAAGAAACAAACGTGAAAGCAAAGTAAGATGCTACTGCATTAAGTGACTCTCAGGATCCACAATGCATTCCCATTAACACATTTAATTTGAAGAGAGCAGAAGTCCTAGGAAAGATCTGTGAATTAAGAATTAAATGTGGTAAATGTCAGGTCAGATGTTTGATTGACTCTCCGACAATACTTCCACTGAGAATAAAATTTACATAAGATGGAGTTGGAGGGGTTTTGAAAATTATCTAAACTGGGAGCGGTATCATGGGACTCAAGGAAACAGCAAAAGAGAAAAAGAAACATAAAAAAAAAGAAATATAAAAAAGATAAAAAGAAACAAATGAGAGAGTTTTGCAAGATCCATAAATAGGGACAAATATATTTAGTCCAGGGTGATTAAAAGAGCAATCTTATTGAATCAAAAATAACATTTGTCACTGTTAGGATATTTACTAATGGTTGAAAAGCAATATCAAAAATGCTATGAAAATACTCTTTCAAGTTACCTATAACAGGTATTTTAATTTATATACATTTTTTTTTTCATTTTTGCCCTTGTAAAATTGAGTTTATGTCATAAGTTAAATCAAAAACAAAAGAAAGATAGTGAATAATAGAAAGAATGCTTTGTATTTTCAGCACCTTTCTTTCAAGAGTCTAGCATTTTTGTCATTAGAGCTGATGCTTAGATGTGAAATTGTTTTTCCGAAGTTATTGATGACTGTATCTACGCAGAGCCTAACTCAAATTATAGTGTATTATGGAAGCAATAGCTTCCTTCAATTTTTTTGCATTATTGTACTATAAGAGCTACCTAAGCCCATTACAAAGCTGCCATGAATATTGCGACTAGACTATAAGTCATCTAGGTTTTAACCAAATTAAGTCTCCACTACATGACTCAGATTTAGTATCTTCTGAACATAGCAATGTAATCTGTAACTACAGAATTATTATAAGAAAAAAATGAAAACACAGTGCCTTATCCACAATGGGCATTCAATAAATATTAGTTGAACTGAAGGTATGACCTGGACCTACCACAAATCTCTCCTATTTTTCTCTTTTAAATGAATTAAGAGCTACCAATCTATAACACTTTTATCATGTCATCAGCCTTGATATTTGAAATGATATTCCTGAGAATTTGGAACTCACATTAGACAGAATAGGATGAACTAAAATGCATCTTCTGAAAGAACAATGCCTGCTTGGAATCTACACCAGCAGGTAATCAGTTTCTGAGTGGTAATCAATATAGGTTAGACATTCTTCTTAAAACTGACTTCACTGGCAAGGATTACTTCAAGAATATTCACAAGTAGCCTTAAAGAATGTTTTAAACAAGATAAAGAGTGAATTCCATAAGTGTTTTAAAATATATATCATACATTTAAAGGAGAAATGGGAAGAGGGATAAATTAGGAGCTTGGGATTGACATATACACACTACCATATGTAAAATAGATAATCAACAAGGACCTATCATATAGCACGGAAGACTCTAATCAATATTCTGCAATAATTATCTGGGAAAAGAATCCAAAAAAGAGTGGATGCATGAATATGTATAACTGAATCACTTTGCTGTACATCTGAAAATAACACAACGCTGTGAACCAACTATCCTCCAAAATAAGATAACAAATTAAATTGGAAAAAATAAAGGTGAAGCAATTATGTTTTTTGAAGTCTAAACAATGTACAGAAGTCTACTCTCTCTAAATGTCTAAATTTTTACTTGGCAAGTCTCAAACTAATCAAACCAGTGGTATGTTTTGTACCATGAGCATCTAAGGGAATTATCTTCCATCCATGGATGTTTAGCTTAAGATAGACCTAGCCATTTAATTTAAAAGTGTTCTATGTAGAAATAAATGCTCAGCTACAATTCATCTCCACTAAGAAGATAGAGAAGGAAGGAAATGAATTTCAATAAAAGAATGAGGAAAATAGGTTAGGTAACTTGAGCTTCTAGATGGATCATTCTATTAGTGTAATTACTTACAAGGCACTTATAAGAAACCCTTTGCTGGAAGACTTTAAAAACAAAATCTGTTCTGTCTCAGTGGGACTACAGCAAGGGGGCCTTCTCTAAAGGTAGGGAATGAGGACAAACTGTATTTTGTAGCAACGAAAGTTTTGTAAGCTGAATCAGAGTTTGAGTTCAGATTTGTGATTAATTCTCTCCACAATCAGTTAACCACATTATGTAGTTAAACTCTCATGTTTTTTTTTAAAATTTTTATTTTGTATTGAGGTATCACAGATTAACAGTGTTGTGATAGTTTCAGGTGAACAGCAAAGGGACTCAGCCATACATGTACGAGTATCCATTCTCCCCCAAACTCCCTTCCTACCCAGGCTGCCACATAGCACTGAGCAAATTTCCCTGTGCTGTACCTTAGGACATCATTGGTTATCCATTTTAAATACAGCATGTGTACAGTGGATCCCAAACTCCCTAACCATCCCTTCCCCACATTCCTTCCCCTGCAATCATCGTCCTCTAGGTCTGTGAGTCTGTGTCTGCTTTGTAAGTACATTCATTTGTATCATTTCTTTTTAGATTCCACATAGAAGGGATGTCATGCAATATTTCTCCTCTGTCTGACTTCATTTAGTATGACAATCTCTAGGTCCAACCATGTTGCTGCAAATGGCTTTATTTCCTCTTTGTAATGGCTGAGTAATGTAAGAAGGCCAAGATCACCACTATATCTCTATTTTTAATTTTGCATAGTTAACTCTATGGATATAAACTTGTAACCATAAGTTCCTGAAATAATCAAGGAGACTCAGAAAGGAAGGATTATATCTGGAAAGCCTTGTTTTTGTTGTTGTTGTTTTTACTGAAGTAAGCACTCTTGTTTGCAAATTGTTTCATTTTAAAAAATTCCTTTATGGGGAGTTTCCTGGCAGTCAAGTAGTTAAGACCGTCTTCCAATGCAGAGAGTACTGGTTCCATCCTTGGTCGGGGAGCTAAAGATCCACCTGTCTCCTGACGGGAAAACCAAAACATAAAAAAAAAGGCAATATTGTAACAAACTGAAGACTTTAAAAATGGTCCATATCAAAAAAATATCTTTTAAAAATATAAAATAAAAACTCCCATATGTACTAGGATCTTTTTTTTCCAGCCTCGCTAGCAGGGAGTAGAGACTAGGTTTTTCTCATGAGATTCCAGTTGAATTTTCCAAATTCTAACGGTCAGAACAGCTACCAGTCTCCATTAAACTGTACAGAAGTCAAAGTATTTTCTGTTACGCAAATACTCAACACCACTGAGCAACTGGTCTGCGAAGGTGCCTAAAGCGTTAAATGCAAAACGTGAGAATTAAAGTTGAGCGGTAAAAGCAAGAAGTGTTTTACTTCTATCTCATTTGGGACCTCCTAAGGAAAGAAACTAGTGAGCTATGCAGACTTGAGGGGAAATAAAAAAAGAAATTGTCCCAATGCTATTCAGTAATCAATTGGAGAAAAAAAAAATCAGTCAGTATCAGGTAATAAAATATGGAATTAGGGTAGAGCATTTGCCTGAGGATATATCCTGTAGTAAAGGTTATTTTTCATGATTTATAAGGGTTTTTAAAGAAGCTTGCGGAATGCCACAGGAGAAATGAAGACTTCGGAAAGCTTTACATTGTTCGGCAAGTGCTTTCATAATACTTGTTTATGTTTGAAGCAGGGGGTGTGGGGTGGGGGAGAAATTGTACAGTGAGGTGGAACGGTTATCGACCAGATTGATCATGGGAACAAATCTGCCGGTGGTAACCTTGTTTAATGATATGTTGCTGGGCTCAGCACCTTGCTGAGGCTGTGATTCTTCACCGGCTGGGGCCGCATGATGGATCGCGGCAGGAAGCTGATGGCGCAATCACTCACCGGCCGTCACCGCCACCGCCCCGCCTGACACCGGTCCCCGGTCTCCGCCGAGCGCCCCGCCCACCGGGAGGCCCTGGACCACGCACAGGAGCGCTGGGGGCCTCCCTTCGCCCAGCATCTCCCTTCGTGGAGCCTGTCTTCTAAGTGTGGGTTCATGATATGTTTTTTTCCTCCAAAACTTGAACCCCGTGACAGCTTAGGCTTCTGAATACTCATCCTCATGCTCACGGCTCACCGGGATTCATTTTATTTAAAAAAAACTTTTTTTTTCTCTTTGACTTTATGCAGTATAGTTGACTTACAACAGTTGTGTTAATTTCCACTGTACAGGAAAGTGATTCAGACATACATTCTTCTCCCTGTCCTTTTCCGTGATAGTTTATCACAGGATGTTGAATATAGTTCCCTGTGCTACAGAGTAGGACCTTATTGTTTATACAAGTATATTTTCATGTAGCCAAATGGAAGACAAAGCAAGGCCTGTACATTTGGAAAGATATTCCCCTATATAGCTAAAAATTCAGGGAGTGTAATTATTTTATAGAAAAATATGAAATCATAGTTCATTGTATTTTTATATTTTTAATAAATTCATTACTTGGACCTGCTGTTTTTAGGCTAGGAACTCTTTGAGTGCAGTCTTTTTCGTCTTTGTATATCCAGCATCTTTAGTGATTGTTTGCCTAAAAAAAAGAAAAATAGGAAAAGCAAGATGTGCTGTTGTTTTGAGAAAAAACGAAGTGGCATAAGTGAATATCTTTATCCTGTGACTCCTTCACTCAACCAATCTGTAATAATTTCCTATTGCTTATCCCACTAAACCTAAACTAGTCTCTTGCACAAGATGACCTCAACAGTAAGCTTCACTCCTGTCTTCTCCAGCATGGTTGCCTTAGTTTAGTCAGAACTGACCCATTGTTCTTATTATTCATTGACTTTATACTTGCTTGTTCTCTCTTTTCCCACCATTTACCAGTTCCTCTAGACCCAGCCTGGTGCCACTTCTTACATGAAGTATTTTTTGATTACTCCAGCCTCTATTTACCCCTTACATTAGATCTTTGTTGTCTGCCTCCACATTCTCTATTCCCTCCTTCTTAAGTCCCGTATACTCTTTGGCAAAGCTTGTGGTTCTAAGGATGCAAACTCCAGTTTCAGGTCTAAAAATGGGACTTGAGACCCAGGAACTTAATTAGTGCATCAAATTGTCTTGATGGCAAATTTGGTTTAGATATTGTCATGTAAAATTTGTTTAGGTTTTGCTAAAATGCTGGGACAAAGATGTCCTTTTCTTACCGCACAAACAAGCATCTAGGTCTGGGAGCTTCTGGAAAGCATCTTGGGACTCTGAGCAAGTTATGCTTAGGAAGCTGATATCACAGAAGATAAGATAGAGAGAAGGAAATAAACAAGTCATCTGGTGAATCACTGAGATATTCAGGCCTTTCTGATGCCAGCCCAAAGACTACTCAGTTCTGTAAACTGAGTATTCTCTTTGGGTTTCAGCCAGTTTCTCAAGGATTCTGTTACTTGCAACAAAGAAGACTGCATCTTCTTTGAACTCAGTTTGCATTACGATAAATAGACCTTGCTTGTTTTGGCTTTCCTGTTTTTGAATAAGCAACCAACCTCCCTTCAAAGAAGTCGAAAACTTCCTGAGGGTCCAACAGACTGTTTTGACTCTTCTGTTTCTCTTCTTAACAACGTATACTGTGCTGGTACAGAGGAGATGCTCAATACACATTCATGGTCTAGTTCCTTAAAGACTAACCGATCCTCTCTTTAGGCCATGGTGCCACACGATTTACAATTTGTTGGCTCCCCTGGCAGAGAGTGCTCCACTGGACTGCAGTACAGAAGTCACTGTCATCTCCAGTATCAAGGAGATTTATAGACAAAAGTGGTTCAGAGCTCTCCAAACATATTTTCACCATACTTCTATTCAACAAACATCAAATGGCCAAATCTAAGTTACATTACCTGCTCTTTCATGGGCTTCTCCATCTTGAATAATCAGCTAAGATGTTGCTCCAAAATGTCACTTGTTATTTTTGTCACAAAAGCCACCACTGTCCAGATTATTTCTTTTCTCCACTGTGTCTGCAGCTCTTCCACCTCCTTTGTGATCCAGGGTAGGAAGTGATACACAAGAGAGCTAGGTTTGTTACAGACCTTGAAAAACCACTGCTGGTCAGTCACTACCTTTAGGGCTACTTATATTATCATTAAAAACAAAACAATTAAACAACTACCACATTTAAATCTAACTACTTAACACACTTGTGCTATATGCTATCAAAACTAATATAAGAAAGTTTATATATTATACAGACAGGCAAGTTTATACATTAGGTAATAGGAAAGTTTGTACATTAGGTATACAGGAAATTTTGTACATTATTTCAACTGTAAAGACTTCAACTTCAGCAAATTCTATAAGGAGTCTATAAACTTAACTTAGATAGAAGTTCCAAATGTCTAAGGGCTTCCCAGGTGGCTCAGTGGTAAAGAATACACCTGTGAATGCAGGAGATATGGGTTTGATCCCTGGGTTGGGAAGATACCCTAGAACAGGAAATGGCAACCCACTCCAATATTCTTGCCTTGGCAATCCCATGGGCAGTGGAGCCTGGTGGACTACAGTCCATAGGGCTGCAAAGAGTCAGACACAGCTTTATGACTGAGCACGCATGTCCAAACATTGAAGACTTTCTACTTAGCCTCATTTTCTGCATAGGAAATATCTTTTGATATAAACATATTTAAGCTAATAACTATTTCAGGAACATAAGTTTCTGAAAAAGACGGACATCTTGCTACGCTCCAAGATGGGTTTTCAAACTTTATTATGTTTAAGAATTACTTCACTTCAGCTCAGTTCAGTGGCTCAGTCGTGTCCGACTCTTTGCAACCGCATGAACTGCAACACGCCAGGCCTCGCTGTCCATCACCAACTCCCAGAGTTTATCCAAACTCATGTCCATTGAGTTGGTGATGTCATCCAGCCATCTCATCCCTTGTTGTCCCTTTCTCCTCCTGCCTTCAATCTTCCCCAGCATCAGGGTCTTTTCAAATGAGTCAGCTCTTCACATCAGGTGGCCAAAGTATTGGAGTTTCAGCTTCAACATCAGTCCTTCCAATGAACACTCAGGACTGATCTCCTTTAGGATGGACTGGTTGGATCTCCTTGCAGACCAAGGGACTCTCGAGAGTCTTCTCCAACACCACAGTTCAAAAGCATCAATTCTTTGGAGCTCAGCTTTCTTTTTCATCCAACTCTAACATCCATACATGACTACTGGAAAAACCATAGCCCAGACAAGACAGGCCTTTGTTGGCAAAGTAATGTCTCTGCTTTTTAATATGCTGTCTAGGTTGGTCATAACTTTCCTACCAAAGAGTAAGCATCTTTTAATTTCATGGCTGCAGTCACCATCTGCAGTGATTTTGGAGCCCCCCCAAAAAATAAAGTCATCCACTGTTTCCCTATATATTTGCCATGAAGTGATGGGACCAGATGCCAAGAATTACTTGGTAGCTTGTTAAAGCCTGGATTCCTGGGCCTTGCCCTGGAAGAATCTTATTTAGTAGGACCAGAATGGGGCTCCAGGTGGTGAGATGTGAGATGATGCTAGTACCGCTGGTCTACATTCCACACTTTGAGTAGCACCGTTCTTCCAAGTACTCTGCCTCAGCATAGCTATTAAATAAAGGCTTCCTTGGTTCCTCAAACAGTTAAGATTCTGTCCACAATGTGGGAGACCTATGTCCCATCCCAAGGTTGGGAAAATCCTCTCGAGGAGGGCATGGCAACCCATTCCAGTATTCTTGCCTGGAGAATCCCTGTGGACCGAGGAGCCTGGCGGGCTACAATTTATAGGGTCGCAAAGAGTCAGACACGACTGAGCGACTAAGCATTATATTTTATCAGTTTTTCTGCCAACCTTGGTTATTACTGAGGCAAGTAGGTTGTAATCATGTAATTGAAAAAAATCACACTTCCACCTAAAGGCCTTTGATTTTATTCAGTTTATCTACACAATTTGGAACTGTAGTTCGATTAATTTTTCTAAATTACTTTTTAGCTAAAAAGTACACTATAAGCCTAACAGTCTGAGTTCATGCGTTGAGCTGAATTGATGCCTATAAGCTGATTTGTTACATGTTTGGCTTCTCACATAGGCACTGGAGTCCTATCTGTTTTGTACTCTCTATAGAATGAATGATATTGCTGTCACTTGAGAAATACTCAATGTATATTATTATTAACACTCTTACTAATAAAACATCATGCCAGTTTACCTTAAAAAGTTGCCCTAACAAGCTACGTGCAGAATACCTGACAGGAATAAAAGAAGCTAGCCTTAGAAGTCATGAAGAATGAAAAGCTATTGATATAAGACATTCAGCCAAAAAAAATGGCTGCACTGTTTATGTACTGGGGATGGGAGGGAGGGAGAAAGGTGAGAATTATCGCTTTCCAATAGAGATCTTTGGAGAAGGAAATGGCAAACCACTCCAGTATTCTTGCCTGGAGAATTCTGTGGATGACGGAGCCTGGTGGGCTACAGTTCATGGAGTTGCCAAGAGCTGGATAAGACTGAGTGACTGAACTGAACTGAACTGAACTGAGCAACTAACACAATAGAGATGTTGGTTGTGGTATGGTTTCCTTAGCGAGCTAACTTAGCTCACTTGAGATACATTTTTTTAAAGGCAGGCACTTTCCTAGTTTTCAACCAAAAAGTGGTAACGAGGTTCTGCAGCCCCAGAGAATCAAAAATTTAAACAAATGAAAATGGTATGACAACATTCAAGCTAATCAAAACGTTTGTAAACTCTAGTTTTTTGTTGTTGTATTCTTTTTTTCTCCTTCACTTTCACCAATGTGACACTACAGTATTATTCTTTGAAGAATGCCTCTGCGTGTGTGTGTTTGGAAAGAAATCCATAGACGTTTTTATTCACTGAACAATATCCTCTATCATTTAAAAGTAAACCCTCTCCACTTCTTTTCCCTCTAAGATGGTCTCAGCCCAAGCAGAGGCAAGACCATGAAAACATCCCCACACTACATTAGCTGCTGACTCTTGGGCTAACTCACCGGATGGCCACATTGGCAGCTTTGAGCCTGCTTTTGGGTATAAAAGGCAAAAAGAGGATAACTTGCCCTCTGTGTGATGTCTCATTTTGACTTCGCAGTCAGTTTGGGGGCCTATTAAATAATACTGTCGAAAAAGCCGTGTGAAAAGGACCGACACCTACTCACAACTAATGGCTATCAAAGTTTCCTTCACCCTCTCACAAAATTTGTTTCATTTAACTATGATGGTGGTTTAGTCATCAAGTTGTATCCTGATCTTTTGTGATCCCATAGACCGCAGCCCGTCAGGCTCCTCTGTCCATGGAGTTCTCCAGGCAGGAATACTGGAGTGGGTTGCCATTTCCTCCTCCAAGGAATCTTCCCCACCCAGGGATCAAACCCAGTTTCCTACATTGCAGGCAGATTGTTTACCGACAGAGCCACCAGGGAAGCCTTTTTAACCATAATCATCTTTCAATCTGTACCCACTTTTTGTAAGTCATAAATGTGATTCAAAGCAAAACCAAAACTCACTGGTATTCAAGAAAGTGGTAGATTTCTCTCCATGTGTACATAAGATTATTTCTTTTGGAATAAGAAATTTAATAGTAATATTGTAATAAAAAGAATGGAATATTTTTCATCTTATAACAATAGATGACATTCTAAAGAAGCATTCTGTATCATGAACACTTTATAACTACTGGACTTGAATGATGGTTAACATAAAATAAAATGGGCAAAATCAAGTATGCATCTATTATACAGCCTAACGCTAATTGCAATACTATACATTTTAAAGTTGTTTCTTTGTATTTTAACCTCTTAAAATGGACTGTTCTAATAGCTACAATACCATATTTAAAAGCCATCCAAACAATACTTAAAGTTTTGGGGAGGGTTTGCTTTTTAACATTGCTCTAAATGAAACTAATGCACATTTTTTTTAAAGACAGTGGTTGACACTGTTTGTATTTCATGTGATATTCTGCAAATACAACTTTATGCTCATTTAATAATATCCATTGTTTTTCCAGTCATACGTTTACTAGAAAACATTTAAGATTTTATGCCCCCTTTATCTCAATTCTTATAAAAAAGAGAAAATGGCATACAAATTACCTTTTATCAATCTAGCTTCATAAATATTCTTCTATAAACATTTTCCCAAAATGATTGATTATTCAGACCATCAGATTTTTATACTGTTGTATTATACCAGATGGTTGCTATAATAGGAAATATATAAACAAAAATGTTTTCTAGAAAGATATTTATCAGCTAAAATGTTTAATCCCTATATATCATATGGATTTATAGGTATCATTTGCCAGCTTAAGAAAAATAGACAAAGCATAAATTGATGTTTGGTAACATAATTATTTGGTAAATTTTAGAAGAAATTTAATATTGTTTGCTACAATTATAAAATTTAGATGTAGTGATGTAAAAGAATATTCTGGCATTAAAAAAAGTGGGAACATTTTAAAGTGGGTTTATTTCCCACTCCTGTTTCATCAGTTTAATCAGTCTATCTGGCTGTATGTAGAAAGCACAAGGAAAAATATTAAAGCATTACAGTGGGTACATGAACATCTGCGGACATCATTGAAAACCACTTAATAATCCCAATGAAAGAAGTTTTACATTTTAAAATCTGAGACCTCCTTATGCAAATCATTTTGCCTTTAGCCATTTCAAAAAGAATTGAAGGACCTAGAGGATTTTACAGTTTTACATAACACTGGTGAGATGGTTGTCAACTTTGATCTTACATTAATTAGTTAAGATCTTGACTGATCATAGCAAAAGCAAACTCAAAAATCTGGTCCCCAGCTAAAAAGAAATGCAGCCACAATCTATAATGATCAAAATTTCCGCTTTATCTTTTATATTCTTTATGTTTAGTGTATTATCGAATGGCATATAATAACCCAGTTCATTGTCTAGGAAAGTGATTCTTGTTGATATAAGTGCATTCTTTAATCTTACTGTATAGACATTAAGCACAGTATTAGGTGGTTATGTACTTTAGCCATTGGGCATATAAACCAAACATATTTTGAATTTTTTTCTATTTAAGGACCAAGATTTGAAAAAAATAACTTCACATTAGGAGGGCATTAGGTGCTGTCCTCTATAACATGTTAACTTTAAATTAAATGAAGACTGTTGTGTTATGATTAGCTGTTTTGTTTCTCTTTTCCCAGCATAAAGTTTATGCTAAAATAAAGCTTCAAGCTATATTTAACTTCTAAAATATATGACCTTTCTATTATATACCAGAAGCTAAAATTTGAAACTCCCTAAACAGCCAATCCCTGCATAGAATCTCCTTTTCCCTACAGGTAGTATGAAATGGAGCCCAAATGACAGGACCCCATCTGAGCCTCCCTAGCTCCCCCAGTCTGCACAAACCCACTCTATCAATCATGGCAGGATAATGCATAGTGGTTGCACCTGTGACAGGAAATGATTGAGTGCTGAACACAGGGCCTGCTTCGCCTGTCGCTTTGTGCATTTGTATTTCTCCAGGGCTGGTTTGAGAATTTTCAGAACTTGGGGGTGGGGAAGGAGGGATTCCCATTGTATTTTGAGAAAAGAAAATAATAACGCATTTTGGTTATGAAGACGTAACACAAAAGAGAAATTAGACAGCAAAATGCCCTGGGTCTGCTCAGGTGTAGAACAGCTTCAGAGCAGCCCTGGATGAGTATTATTAAACCGTAATTTAGTTTAGGTAAGTAGGGAATGCTGATCATAACCGTTCTTTTGGAGATGCCTCACTCAGTTGCAAAACAGACATTTGTTCCTTTATAATCACATAAAAGAAAAAGAAAAGAAAGTCAAGCCTCACCTATTGTCCAAAAAGACTGTTATCATCTAAGTTAGTTCAGGATAGCAGGGAAAAAATTCTTTTTTCATCTTTTAAACTCTTCTTGCACTTTTTTTGGAAATCCCCGATATGATGTCCAGTTATTTAAGTGGCTTAAGTGCTATAATCTGTTAAGAAACAGAAATTACAGGATATACAGTTTAATTTCCTGCTAATTCAGCATTTGCTGAAAATATGGGTGGTAAAAACATTTTTATAGTGTCTCTTTTACAGCATCCAATATTTCATTTGAGTTCACCCTTCTATGCAGAAACACATGTTTTTCTATTAGAGAAGAATAAAATATTGATAATATTTTTTATCGTGTGCATGGTTCACACAATTTTAGTTTGAGCTTCTGAAATGACAAATGAATACTTTTGTTAAAATAATACTGTTAGCTATTAAGAAAATCTTGGCGGGCAGGGAATAAACAAAAAGTAAAAAAACTCACTGTATTACTTGTAAATTCTCCCCACCAATGGGAAGGAGGGAGAACAGTAACAATAAACACCACCAATCTGGATATGAACACAGGTTCTCAGGTTAGAATTCACATTTTTGTCTGAATCGCTGTTCTCTGACCTCGCCACAGGCGAGTATTATAAAAATATTAATAAAAATTAAAAAGGTATTACAAAAATATTTGTGTCAGCGAGTAGACGGTTTGCCAGGTGCCCTTTTATTTTTTCCTATTCAGTATTATTACCTTCCACCTTCCTTAAATAAAGGCAAATACAATTATAAAGAAATGAAATGACTGCAGCTTTGAGAGGAATGACTCGTTCTAGGACAATCGTATTTTACTGTGGGGTGTACATGCAAACACACACATACACGTCCCGTTTATTTCATTGTTTCCATTGCGGAGAACCTTTTTCACTTCTCTCCATGCCTTTGTTGACCCAACGCCAGCAAAGTTGTGTGGCTATAAATAGATCGGGGCAGAGGATTAAGAAACCGGGAAAAACTGACTCTCTCTGGTACCCATGGCCAGGATGGATGGCCGCGAAGGGGGCAGTGGTTTGGGGCGGGGCGGGGCGGGGAGGTGGAATAAACTAAACTGCCGGACACTTTGACTCAGTGAAACCCAATTCCTTCGCCCCAGAGCTGTAGTGGCCAGATGTGCTCTCGACCCGAAGCCTTTTGCATCAGCCACGGGTCTTCGCCAGACCCAGGAAACAGGGTGGGAGGTCTGGCGGGTCCGAAACCGGGGAGAAGGGCGGGCTGATGGATGAGCCGGTGGGGCTTGGGGAAGAGCTTAAAGAGTCTTTGGGGCGCTCCCGCTTAAGCCCCGCTGGTTCGGGCTGCTGGACCTGGCTCTTTCCTCGCCATCCTGTCGCGCACTTTCCCGGGCAGGGGGCCGGGGCCGAGCCGGTCCTGCCGGAGCGCGCGGGCCGGGGCCCCTCCCCCGCCGTGCAAAGCGCGCCCGTTTCCGTGCGACCCAACTGCGGGTATCTTCCCCATCATCGCCACCACCCCCAGTCCCAGCTCCGCCGCAGGAGCCGGCCGGCTGGGCGAGGTAGCTCGCTTCCCGGCTGCTGGGGCCTGGAGGGGCCAGGGCGCCCCGGGATGCGGGGAGCGAGGGAAAGAGGTCTTGCGGCCGCAGCTCGGACGCGCGCCCTCTCCTCCTTCTTCTGGGGGCTCCCCGATCTCGGCGGCGCTGGAACCCGGAGAGGCCGCCCCCCACCCACCCCGCGCCAGGACGCGGAAGGCGGAGGCATCTGGGGACCGCACCTTGGGGGGTCGTCTCCCCGCGCGCACCCGCCACCTCCGACAGCCTGTTGGGGTCCCTCCTCCGCACCCCGTGTCTTGTAACTGACCAGGAGCCTTAACGCTCATTGCCGAGTTCAACCTAAATCACTGCGCTCACGGAAACCTTGCTTTCCTTCCACTAATCAGATAGAAAGGGAAGCCGGGGAAACAAAAGACGTGAAGGAAAATTAAGCGAGTTCTGAGCGCTGAACTTGGGCGGGTGGGGGTGGAGTGCGGCGCGGGGCGCGCGGAGCAGGCGGCCGCGAGCGGGGCTTCCGAACGAACCCCGAGAAGGGAGAGGTGGGGGAGCGAGGGAGGGAGGAAGACAAACATCTGGGGATTGGACCATATGCTGAAGCTTTGTCTTGTCCTTCAAAGTTCGGCTGCCCTTGAAGTGATTTGTCAGGCGGCCCACGGGTGACAGGGAGGATGTTCGGCGCGGAGCGGGGCGGGGGTGCGGGGGGAAGGGCGGGGGGCGCCGGGGGGCCAGGAGAGGGCGGGCGGGGAGGGGGAGGGGGGAGTCAGGAGGGGGCGCAAGACGGCCCCACCCCCCGAGGGAGCGGGGAATCCAGGGTCCGCGGAGGTGCCAGCCGGAGACTGGGGCAGAGGGCTGGCTCCATCCAGGAGGCGTTTGGGGGGGGGAGAAAAGAGGCAAGAGGGAACGAGAGGTGAAGGGGAAGGAAGACTGAGTAGAAAGAAAGGGGGAGTGGAATGGGAGAGAGGAAAAAGACACGGAGGTAAATTGAAGAGAGTAATTGAGGTGTCTTTAACAAGGGTGCGAATCTCGCATTTTAGGAAAAGTGGCTCTGGGCTACCCCCCTCCCTTTTTCTTTCTTTCTCTTTTTGCCCGCCAACCGCTGAACTGATTAGACTGTAATTAAGGCCATAAAGCCCTCAGATTATCCACCTGTTTATTCACTAAAGTCGGGGTCTCATCAAGCAAATTAGCTGCTTCCAGGCTACACATTGGGCCTCGAGCTTGCCTGATTAATGAAGTTTATTGGGAGCTGTTAAAAGCATTAACTGGAGAAAATCTCAGCAATTCGTCATATTTAAGGGATGGAAATTAAATCTTACTGTGCAAATGAGAAAAAATATTCTAAAGCATCTTTAGGGGTTACTATCTGCATATTATTCTTGAAGATTCTGTTGAGCAAATAGGCTTGAGAACAGGAAGCCTTGTTTGGACTTAAGTTATCAAAAATATTCAGTCCCACTCTATCTGGCATTGTTAGGAGGAGTGAAAAAGAAAAAGGAAGAAAACTCCGGTTCTAAATGCAAAGCAATTTTGAAGACATCCAACCATAAAGCCAACTCTCAGAAGCAACCCAATTTTTAAAGTTACTGTATCCATCAACAGAATGAGATTTGGGAGCATTTCTTCAAGGGGGTAATGTTTGACTTAGGCGAGGATCTGTGATGAAATCCAAAGGTAACTGACAGAGAAGAGGGGTTACGTCAGTGCCCTTTAAAAAAAGCAAATGAGAGGAAAAACAGTAGAGTGACCTGAAAAAGCACCACAAATAAATGAATAGTCTTATAAATCGGCTATAGAAAGTGTTTCAGTACCGAGTGTTTGTCATCATAACCACTATGGTTCTTGGTGTGGTTAAAAAATTTAACAAGAGAAGTGGAAGAACTGGAACTGAGTGAAAAAAGGGTAGGTAGTGCAAATTGAGAACATAGTCCAGAATTTGTAAAGTACCTGTTGGGTTTGGGTGAAGCTTGATGAGACTGCCACACAAATGTTTATTAATGGTTGCACTTACAGAAGTGAGGAGAGAGTGATTTCATTTTATTAGTTATCCTTGAAAAGGGGAAAATCTTTTCTGCTAGAATAACAAAAGTCCATGTGTAAATGTCTATTTCAACAAAATATGGAAAATAACATGTAACAAGTAAGCATTCCAGTCAATGAAAAGCATAAGATGATGAAGTTTTTCAAGAAATACTTTTAATCTATTCTAACATTTTTTGTGGAGGCATTTTAAGTATTAGTGGAGTTTGAAATGTTTGCATAACTAGTACAATATATGCTTAAGGACAATTGTATGTTTTATAATTTCAGTGAAATGTATATTAGAGTAGATAAAATTTAAACACTATATGAAACAAAAGGGATGGGTATAGCTGATGGAAAATTCGAAAACTTAAAAATATTTATCTCATTATAATATTTACCTCTTATAGGTTCAATTCTAAGATAATGGGTAGATTTTTATAGTTATTAATACTGTCATTCAAAATTGATCTTGTAGATAAGTCTAACATTTTTATTTTAAAAACAAAGTGTTGAGATTTATTCATTTCTCTCACCTTAATGATGTTATTTACAATTAACTGAGGAAAATAACAGTAATCACTTATATTAATTTTTCTTTTAAATATCTAAAAACTTCCATTTTTTGTATCCTTCCCCTTTTGTGAACATGATACAGCTTTGTGGAAAAAAGTGTAAATTTGAAGTCTGTAAAATTCAGTAATAACACCCAACAGCATAGATAACCTTGAAAATCATCTTCATTTGTCTTAATCTTTAAAAATCTTTAAATTATTTGTGTACTGTCTCCCCCAAATTTCAATACATTCTAAATATGAACCACAAAAAATTCCCTTTTGTTTCTGTCAATTCTGTGCATCACATTATTTGGCTTATACTATCCTTATTTTATAACAGATGAACTGTAAATCTTTTCATTTAATATTGGAAATAAAATAGTTATTTAAAGTAATTCTTGATAATGACTAAGAATGACTAAGAATTCTTGATAAATGCATCTGATACTGCCCATTGAATTATTTAGAAATTATTTAGAAATCATTATACTTATATTCTAATTATTAAAGGATTATTCAGTAAAAAGCATGTATGTCAATTTAATTCATTATTGTTCATGTAAATACAGATTTATGAATACTTATTTCTCCTATAATTTTAAACTAACTTGAAGAGAAACAGTCTTCCTTTGTGCTTAAAATTGGTCATTTATTAGGACTTGACTTAATATCTGGCTTAAATGCATACATGAGAGAAGAGAGACAAGTAAATAGTCAGGATATTTAAAGAGTATGTTTCATAAGCAATAAACTTTAAGTACAGTCAACCTAATTTTTGTTGTCTTTATTTCATGTAGCTCTTCATAAGTGCTTGAGACTGCTTTTTGTAAAATATCCCTTTCACTTTAAGAAACATGCTATTTTTTTTTTTTGCTATAAACAAAATTTAGGAAATATTTTATGTCTCACATTTTGAATATCAAAATATTTTAAAATCATATTATACTGATCTTAGAATCACGATATGATGTGTTTAACAGTTCATTTAAAATATGGATATTTTTGTACAAAGATAATTTGCCTTTGGAGGGTATAGTCATACAGAGTGAGTTTCTGAGCTGCTAACTAATGGATGTCAATTACTGTCATTTGTATTTCTGATCTCTAGAGTGGTATGGATAAAGAAGGTCAAAATGGTCCCTGATGAAAGGAAACTTTTAAAAACGTTTGGGAAAGTTAATGAATTAGATTTCCCCTGCACTTGGCAATATTAGGATTGGGAGCTCGGGATTCCCGTCAGCCAAATCAAGAGTGTTAACAGTTGACAGGAAAACTCCAAGTTTCTTTCTTCTCCCACCAGAGCAATGCCTCCCCATCACTAGAGGTGGTAATTCATAGGAATGATTGTATTAGATTAAAGAGTATGTTTCATAAGCAATATATTTTAAGTACACTCAACCTAATTTTTGTTGTATTTATTTCATGTAGCTCTTCATAAGTGCTTGAAACTGCTTTTTGTAAAATATCCTTTTCACTTTATGAAACATGCTTTCTGCTGTGAATAAAATTACAGTCTTAGTAAACCTTAATTATTGCTTTTTTTTTCTTTTTTGCAGCAATAATGAAAGTTCAACGAGATGAACAAAGCTAGAAAAGATGTACACTCTCTCTTTTTTCTTTAACTGCTTTTAAATGATTTATGAAATAAAAATGCTACTTCAGTTTGCCTTTAATAATCAGTACTTCCTTCATCATAAGTTCTCCATCTTCTTAAATATTCACAATATTAGGATAGAAAAGAACCTCTCTCCATGTTTTCTTTAAGACCTACTGCATTTTTATCAAAGTCTCCAAAAAGTGGAAAATCTCCCAATGCATAGTTAACATGATCAATTGGTTTTAAAATATTTTTATTTGTTTTTAATAGAATAGTATTTGGAATAAAGAAATACAGCATGTACCTTTAAAGAGAAGCCTGCATGTCCTGATTATTCACCAAATACATTTAAAATGTTACATTTCATGCTTTGGATTCTTAGAAATGATAGTGTCTCTGTAGAGACACTTAAATGTTAAAACTCACAGTTCAAAACTGTATTTTAGTCACTTTAATACTGTAGAATTCTTAATGGAAAAATAGGTACATGAGGATAATAAAGTTGCAAATATTTTCATTCTCAATGATGCAAATATTGCTCAAATGAAGTATGTTTCATCATTTTATATTTCCAGGGCAACCTTTTGAGTCTGGAAAGGTCAGTACTGGGATTTTATTTTGATACATGATATGACCTAATTCTTTCATGTGTTGCAGAAATCCGAAGGAGAAGAGGGTGCCTCTTTCTTGCTTGCTTTTTTTCTTTGCTGTAAGTCTAAATTGCAACTGCTAAAATGCCTTCCCATAATTGTAATGAGATCAGTGGGTTTTAAGTATGGAATGAATCAATTATTGTAAGCAGAGCTTCTGTGTAAATCACTGAATGCCAAACCAACCTCGGGATTATAAAATGAATCTTTGACAAGTATTCAAGGTTTCAGTGTAGTCTCAGTAATGAGGATTAAGTACTTACTATCAAGTGAAAGCAAAAGTTTTATTCAGTTACTAAGGAATATGTGCATATTCATTAATAGAAGTCAGATGGATGAGGCTTTATAAAAAAGAGGTGGCATCTGGCAGCAGCACCGAAGGTAAAAATCCAGGATAAATATGTCTAGCTTATGATAAAATAAAATCCCCAAAGCCTATTTCATGAAAGGTCAATACATTTGTTATTAAACAATACCTTTGTTCACAATGGAAAATAATAGTTTTTTTATATTTTTATCTTAATCAAACTGTTAAAAATTAAAAAAAATAAAAATAAAACCACAATGGATTATCTTAAAAGAAATTTGGACTACTCATCAGTCTGAGCAATTCTTAGAATTTAATATTTTCAGCTGGGAAAAACAATAGAATGAAAAGTTTTAACAGGACGAAAGACACTGAAAAATCCTAATTTCATTATTTTTGACATATAGATTCTAACAGGGCAGGGAGATTGGGTTTACATGAGATGGTTCCCTCCTGTGCATATCCTAGCTGAATCTCTTTGCTTTTCTTTCTGTTCTTTTCCTGTCCTTTCCTTTCAGATAACTAATTCCCTGCAACTAGTTGTTGAGTAACTTTACAATTTACTGCTGTAAATGGCAAATCAGAAGCGTAAGCTGCAGCGGCATATCCATGTGTCCTTACCAATTGACTACCATACTTGAATGTTTTTGCTTATGATAGGATTTATGTGTTTTGTTAAAAAGAAAACATGAATGATCAAAACAAGGTGTGATTTCTCCTGGTTTATCCTATCCCAACTACACACATCTTGAAATTATTTAGGCTCTGCATCACATAGAATCAGAAATTAATTAAATCAGTAAACATTAAACTTAAATTCTTAGTATATGTAAAAGCTGTAGCATAAATGTTTTTTGATTATTTTTATATATTATTATATTTCTATGTAAGCATTTCAGGCATTATACACAGAAATTAAAAGCATAATTCTTTTAAAACAGGGAAAAAAGTCTTAGGCTAAACTAATTAAATATTCACAATACTTTAAAAATCAGTGAAAGGATAAATGTATATTTTAATAACTTTTCTTTATTCAGGCCACAGTATAGAAAGTATAAAAAATATTAAAAGAAGTATAGTACTCTGTTTAATTTTTACCAGTTAAAATTATGTTAAATTAAATATGCTAAATCAAACTGTGCTTATTTCTTTAATGAGAAAATTAGGAATTTTAGCATAAATGTAGATATTTGTGAAAAAATAACACCTATGTACATTAAAAACAATAAATAGTATTTTCCCACCACAGTTTATATCAAAAATAGACTATCTTAATAATCTTAAATTTTAATTTTTCATTTTTCTATATTTGTTTCAAATATTGAGTATATTCTTATTTTCTGGCACATCTATGTATCATTTTTAAGTCTAAAAGATCTACTACTGATGTACATGTATGAATGTAAACTGATATCTCAAAACGAATACAAAACGTGTCACAAGGGGATGGAAGAATACTTACATTGAAACTGAAAATGTATGCCTGCAACAGCTAAAATCACTGTCTACAAATTCATTTTCAAAGGCAAGTTTTTAAGTCGTATGCTGGACTTGAAAAGAGAAATGATTTTGAAATAGTGAACATTTATAAATAAAAAGGTAAAGTGTCCACAGTGCAATGAAAGAATTTAAATTTGCAGTGAGAGTCTGACATCTGGTGGTAAGAAATAGGAGCATCAGAAGAAAAGGAAGTTGTAAAGCACCTCTGGGCTTTTATACCCTAAAAATTCCATTAAAAACTGTAAGAAATTCTTTCATTTTTCTCTATATTTTAGACATTTTCATAGCATTTTTGCCTCCTTGTAAGGAATTTATCAGGAGTCCTCTTTTATATTTACATTTCCTAAATATTATTTGTGTTAAAGGTATTTTTCCAATAAGATAAAAATATTGATCAGCAGTTGTCTTAAAAATAATAATAACTATGCACTTAGAAATAGTTTAATATTTATTAATAAAAAGGTAGATTTATATTATATATTTGGAATTAAAAATGAACCTTTCCTAAGTTTAATAAAAAATAATAATTCAGAAAGAAATTTAAAGTCGTTTTTAACAAAGAGCAAGAATGCCAACAAAAAAATTTTAAATACTCAATTGCAAGGTAATTTTAGTTACTGATAAACATTAAAAAGAGAATTCATAGAACAAAACTATTGATAATCATATATGCTTAGCTCCATGTTCTAAGGCTAATAACCTATTACAATGGAATGTTTATAAGAAATTAATCCTGCTTAAATTTTGCAGTAATTACAATAACAATGAAAAATAAAATTTGCAATATTAACATTTCATAAAGTAGATTTCTCTCAAGTTATTTCATCTTATAATTTTATATTTTAACATGTCCTTCAAATAATTTTAAAAAGTATTGCTAAGCCAGAATAGCAAGGTTTTTTTTTTAACCCTTAAACGTCAAACTACAAAACTAGCAATGAAGGCAGAATTGGTGTCTTCTGCATATTGAGAAAGTGACATGAAGTAGCCAGAGAGGAAAGCTTTTGCATAATTTATGTTCCTTAAAGAAACATTTGACTGAACGGTGTGAAACGTGTTCATAGTTTAAAATATATACATATATATCCCAGTAACTGCCTCATCTCCGTTTTGTTCCGTGTACGCAGGCAGTTTTAATGCCACATTAGTTGTTTCTGGTGTGGCTTTTTGATGTCTTCGTCTAAGAAGCCCAGCCACACTCAGAATAGAGAATGGTGCTGATCTCGGAAAAGGGTCCTGTCGTCGTGGCATTTTATAAATTCTTCTTTTGTGACGGATACCAGCAAGAGTATCCTAGTCCAACATCTGGTTCTTCCGCATCTCCCCACAGCTTTAAGCTGAATTAACGTGTGAGGTGGATGGTCATACAGGGTCAGTAGCTGGGCTTTTTCACTGATGCCTTTTATTCGGTACAGGAGATTGAATTTGTTGTTTATTGCAAATTTGCTGAATAAACTTTCAGGAGAACTTTTTGAATGCTTAGGAACACTAAGCACATGTGAATGGGAAACATTCCCCTGTATCACTGTAACCAAAGACGTAAAAACATTTCTATTAATTTATCCATGAAATGTTGATATTCCCACAAATTGATGAGCATCTTGAAAGAATTGCTTTAAAGTGAGAAACATTTTTACCATTAATATAAAACATTGCTCTCTGAAGTCCAGGTAATTTTAGGCATGCTTGTCAAATAATAGAAACCATAGATTTTTTTGTTTCCTTTGGAGATAATTCTTTTTATTCTTACATTGAGTAGTGATTGATGTAATTACATTATGTATGAAAAGTCTCCAAGTGCTTTGAAGATAGGAAATTTTTCTTAGCAGAGCCTTGTGAATAAGTAATGCAAAGTAATTTCAAAGCAGTTTAGAATAAATTAACTCTGTGAGTCCACTAATGGTATTGCTCATTTCCCCCATAAAAATACCCCAATTTTTTCATAAAAATGAATGTGTTTTTGTTCTGGAATATACTTTTTTGAGGGCTGTTTGAATGGGAAGCTCATGTTCCTCTCTCATAACATCCTAGCCTGCCATGGTATGAATGCTCTGCTGTTTTCATAGGTCTGAGAAAGAAGGATGATAGTTTTTTTTCTGGCCTTTGGTTTCTCACTGCCTGGCACATAGTAGGATTTCAGTGAATTTTTAAAATGAATCAATAAATAGTGAATGAATGCAAAAGAACTTTTTTTCCCCTCCAGTATTAGTAATTTTCTCCTAAAAGAGAACATAAAATTCCAATCTGCATCTATCCATGCTTGAGAGAAAACAGCAAGATAAGTTATTACAACACACACACAGTCATGTTATGTGTGAAGACTGAAAAATTTTTTCTTTGGACAAAAAAAAAGAGACAAGAGGCTTTACAATTAAGCGATCCCTAGGGTCTGTGTTGTAGAAGTAGGTATATGAAACAGGTAACGTTTTTGTGTTAATATCTGCATTGATAATGTTTATACTACGAGATGCCATCTGCTACATGAACATTTGCACACATTAATGGGCCCTGAGCTTGCAATGATATATTTTACATGCAGAAGCTTGTCAGAAATTTGTAACAGATCAAATATGTGGGCCTATAATCGGCATTCCGTTATCGTATTAACCATAATCTGAGCATTTGGTTTTCTGATGATTTTTACTATAAAATTATATATTTTTAGAGCCCTCTACATTCCACATCTTCCCTGATTGCTGCTGATCATGTTATTTTTTCCATTTGATTCTATCATACAATATGGACTCACTATGCTTCTCATTTACTATCAACAGCACTATTTAATTATTTTACTCCTGACAGAGTTGTCTTTCCCAGATGGTTGCAAGTTTCCCAGGTCAGAGTGTGTGTCTCCCCTCTTTGGTACCCACGTACTTCATAGAACCAGGGTTCTCAGAGATAATTTTAACTTTTGAAGTACCAGTACTAAATATGTTTTGGTTATTTGTTTTTATAGAAATGCTACAAAAATGCTACAGATTCTATGAAACACAAAATGTTTTCTTGTTAGTTGGTTCAGCTAATGTTTTTCCCCATGGCAGTAATCACTATCTAAAAATAACTTACTTGGTTATTTAACTTTTTATCATCTATTTCCCTCACTAGAATCTAAGCTCCATGAAGACAGGAACCATTCTGCCTTATTTATAGCTCTATCCTCAATGGCCAGAATTATGTCAGTTTATAGCAGGTGCTTAGTAAGTGTTAATTTTCCTCTAGACACTCCATTTAGAATTGACACCCTGCTAGGATTTGATTCACAGTGTTAGAAGGGAATTTAGAGTTCATTTAATCTCATTCTATAATACCTTTGAGAGATACTCATGCAACTTCTGCTTCTATTTTCATGTCAGGAGGCTCATCACAATTGGTGGCAACTCAAGCAACTGCTGGAAAGCTTTTGTTTTTAAGAAGATTTTCCTTATAATGACTTGAAACCTTTCTTGCTGATACAGTCACACCAGGGCTAGTTTTGTTCTATGGAATTAGAAAAACAGGTCAGTTTCTCAGTTTCTACCTAATTACTCTCCCATCACGTACTCATGTACACACACCACACACACAGAGTTATTTTCCTCTTTGAATAAAACATTCCTGACATTGTTCATTCACTCCCTTAAGTTACACCAGACAGGAGCAATTCCTGTTTTCATGTCCGCATAGTCAAATGGGAGAGACAGATAATTAAACACATTATGTTCATAACACATGTTAAGCATAATGCTTGAATGAGAAGTGCAAGATCAAAAAAGAACCAAAGGAAAATCAGGTTCAGAAGAGAGGCAGCCCCAAGTTCTGCTGACTCAAACAGATGTACAAAGTAACACCCTCTTGTATCTCCCCCACGAGACGTACATTACACAGAAACACGTAGAACATTGGATTGAGTGGTTTTTTCCAGCTATGATAATATAGCAAGTATAGCCCCTACAGAGTCACAAGGCAAGAAGAAAGAGCACATTACACTTGGTCTACTTATACATAAGACTGGATATTTCCATCATCTGCTGGAATTTCATTTTCTTCTACTTTTTTTGATCTCTTATAAGAATGGATTGACTTTCTAAATATGGTTTCATTTTTTTTCCTAATAGTATGTGATTATCATGAAAAAAAATCTGTGCTTCTAGAACTTGCTTATTTCTAATACTTACTTTTTCTAATATGTAATATTTTCCATCACAGATCTTCCTATGGCAGAAGTTTTCTTAACATTGCTAATCAAACAAGTAGCTTCTTAAACTAAATGTATATCGTCAGTCATATCACAGAAAAATTGTTGGAAAAAATTTAAATACAGATGCTTAAATGTTATGATATACACTTTTAACTATATTTAATCAGTTTGGAGGGTGAAAATTAACTGCTCTTATAAGAGTTTGCTTTTAAAACTTTTCCCCAAAATTTTTGCTTACCTCAATCTTAGTATTTTTATTTTCAAAAAGCTTATCTCTTATCATTAATACAAAGTACATTATTTTCTTCATGTTATTCTCTTCCATTCTCTCACTTTCTGAACTTAGTTTGAGCCTTGATATGGAATCCAAGTGAACCCGGAATTTGAAGGAAACAAAGAATGATTTCCTTAACTCCAAGGAACTTACAACTGTGGTCATTCCACAAATTTTAGGCAGCAAAACCAACACAAAATAAGGAAAACACAAGCCAGACAAAAATGTATGTAATAGTTAGGGCAGGTTGTGTTTGCCAAAGATGGACACCACAATATCTCTCGAACCATATGCTCTTCTAGAACCTTGTCACTCCCCCATCAAGAGATGGAGTATAATTCTCTTCCCCTTGATTCTGGGAAGGCTTGTGTCTCTCTTGCAAAAATAAAATGAAGTAAAATTATGACTTCTGGGCGAGATCATAAAAGGCAATGGCTTGCTTCTCTCTAGAAACCTTCAGGCTGTGTAAGCATCCTGATTACCCTGAGGCCACCATGCTGTGAGGAAGCCCAGACTACCCAGGAGCAGGAGTGACTTGAAGAGATCCTTAGCCTGTATGGAGGGATCTCGTAGCTAATTGCTGCTCCAGCCCCTTGCATGCCACTGTTCCAGCTCCAGCCACCATTTGACTATAATCCGAGTGCCACAGCTAGAACCACCCAACCTTCCCAAATTCTTGACCCACAGAATTTATGAGGAATAATACAATGAATGTTGTTGTTTTAAGGCACAACATTTGGGCGTCACTTGTTACGTAGCAGTAAATAACCACAATCGCTTTCAGAAACTTGATGTTGAAATGAAGATAGTGAAGGATAGTCTTGCTCTATGCATAGCTTTAAGAGCAGTGTAGGCTGAGATTCAGAATTCTCTGGTCCTTTGGAAAGGTCTACCAGCTTTTGATACTTGTTCTATGGCAGTACCGAAACTATGTTTTATCATGATTTGTTAAATATTATTGAATTTCATACAATGCATATCATGTTTATATAATTCCTTTAAAAAACAGTGTCTACCTTTTTATTAAATGTAGCAAGAAATTTTATTATTATGTCCTTTAATGGTAGGTGGCGAAATGCAGGTTTTATAAACTCTTTTATATGTATTGCTACAAATGTAACTCTTGGTAAAAAAAAAAGAAACAACATATATCATTGAAGATTATTTCAGCAATAATTTTTTATTTATTCAGCAATTATTCAGATTATTTCAGCAATAAATAAGTAAATAAGTTGAGGATAGAAATCCTCAACTTAAATTGACTTAAGAAGGAGATTTTTTACCTCAAGAAATCCATAAGTCAGGGATCTTCCTTGATGACTTTGTGTTCTTGTGGGTTAACGTCACCCTTATGCTAGTAACAAGATAGCTGCAGCAGTTCCATGCACATGGAGGCTTAGCAATGGCCTGGAAAGAACAAGTCTGATCCAATAAATTCTTATTTTTGAATGAAAAACTCTTTAGCATTTAAAATCCATTTATTCAATAATTATTTATTCAACTCTTGATAAACATTCACCAATAGTTTAAATGCTTAAAATGCAGCTATGAGCAAAATAATAGACCATTCCCTTATATGTCATTATATGGACATAAATGGGTCACATGGTAAACTGTAGCTATTCAATGTAAAGAGTTATAAGACCACTTATTATTGATTGAGGCCCAATTCAAGATATTCCAAGGGAAAAGAATCACTCTTCCCTAAATAATGCATAAGAGGCATAATCACTTGAACAGACTGGGGCTTTTCTAGGAAAGATTTAAAGAGGGAAAAGTAGATAATTTAGCAGCGTCTTTAAACAGAACTTATATATTGTTACTGATGAAGAATTTATAATAGCATAGCTGTGTATATTGTCATATAATATTAGGTTAAATAACCAGGACTATTAAAAGATATATATAAAACGATCACAACTGCATATTTTTAAATCTCAGCATATTCAAAAAGACCAAATAGCAATACTAAAATACCAGTAACTATTGCTGTATATATTTGGTGATGGAATATTGTATATTTGCATGTTCTCTTTCCACTTTTTCCCCTAAATTTTATTTAATGAGCTTATTCTTCTTTAAGTGAAAGTCACTCAGTCATGTCCGACTCTTTGTGACCCCATGGACTATACGCTCCATGAAATTCTCTAGATAAGAATACTGGACTGGATAGCCATTCCCTTCTCCAGGGGATCTTCCCAATCCAGGGATCAAACCCAGGTCTCTGGCATTGCAGGCAGATTCTTTACCAACTGAGCTATCAGGAAGCCCTCTTATTCTTCTTCAAATAGTTCTTTAAATGAAAAATAATTTCATGTCAACTGTGTCCAGTTACATTATCTACTACCTAATCTAAATCAAATAAAACAAATTTATGAAGCTTGAAGTTTCCCAACCTCAAATCATAGCAATGACATCTTTTTTTTTTTTCCCCAGTACTTCCAGCTCCACCAAGAGACAAGCACTTTTAAATAAATAGAACTCCCTTGCCAAAAATCTTCAGGTCAATGATCTCAAATACATGATATTTTAGAGTTTAAGTATCTGTCAAAGATTAAGATGATTATAAATTCACTATGTATTCTTACAACTATGCTAAGTTTTGGTTAATATTAACATATATTATGTTTGAATTAATTAATGATTTATCAGAAAATCTGTTTTATAATATAGAGAGATGCCTGGAAACTATTGAAGGTAAGATCAAAAAATAAATTGTGTATATTTAATCCATCTCTCCTTTCCATCATCGGTAAGTTTCAGTTTTCCTGGGGACTTATATTTGAGAGGCCAATAATGACCATGCAAGCTGCTGAGAGACACATATTTTCTTGGGAAGAAAAGCTATGAGGCCAAAAAACAGCATGGCTTCTTTATCCCACTGCAATCAGGATAATCCACAAAATACACTCAGTAAGAGGTGTTTGCAAGCTTAAAAAAAAAAAACAGCATCCCAATTTCTCAGTTGCACTAACACACCCTGCTCATTAGCAGGGCTCAACTGAAGACTTTGAAAAAGTAGTTATAGGAGACGAAGCATTCAGTAATTTGCTTTTTAAAGGTGATGACCTATAAAGCAAACTCTTCATGGCAAATGTAAATTAATAACCTCTGGCACTCATCTAAAGGACAGAAGCCTGTCTCTAGTCATAGAGATGTGTTAACTGTTGACCTCTCAAAACTGTTTGCAAGAACCTATGAGCACTGCTTTTCCCTATCAGTTTGACATCTAAACAGCTCAGAGCAGATAGGATTCTTCATCAATCACCTTGATCACAATGGCTGTATGGACAGGGAATTTAAGAGAGCTGATCTGCTCTGTCACTTTGGGCTACATTGTTCTTTTTTTTCTTTCTTACTTTTCTTTAGGCCATCTCATCCATCAAGTGAACTGCACAATTGAGACCTAGAACTAAAAACACATATAATGACACTTGGTTAAATGATTGGGCCGTGCTAAACCCACAGGGAATCAGACTAACCTTTCAGTTTGACTTAAAGAATTGGTCCACCATTTGTGAGATACTCATGCAAATAAACGAGTGTTTGGCATCACACATCCTACAGCTAATGGTCTCTGATATTGTTGTTTAGTCATTAAGTTCCATCTGCCTCTTTGGTGACCCCATGGACTGTAACCTACCAGGCCCCTCTATCTGTGGGGTTTTCAAGGCAAGAATATTGGAGTGGGTTGCCATTTCCTTCCCCAGGGGATCTTCCTGACCCAGGGATTGAATCTGCATCTTCTGCATTGGCCCTGCAGATTCTTTATCACTGGGCCACTGAGGAAGCCCTAGTCTCTGATACTGCAAAGACCTTAAATTTCCAATGTGATAGAATACAATTTCAAAATAAAATCAAAGAGATCAGATGTGTGGTTACTAGAGTGAGTGGAGGGAGTGAGAATTGGATGAAGGTAGTTAAAAGGTCCAAACTTCCAGTTATAAGATAAATAAGTACTAGTTATGTACAACAATAAATAAAATTAACACTTTTGTATGTTATATATGCAAGAGAGTAAATTCTAAGAATTCTCATCTCAAAGAAAACATTTTTGTCTATTTCTTCAATTTTGTCTCTACATGAGATTATGGACATTTATTAAACTTATTGTGGTTATCATTTCCTGACACTGTTGTTCAGTCACTCAGTCACGTCTGACTCTTTCCAACCCCACAGACTGTAGCACGCCAGACTTCTCTGTCTTTCATAACTTCCTGGAACTTGCTGAAATTCGTGTCCATTGAGTCTGTGATGCCATCCACCCATCTCATCCTCTGACCTCCCTTTCTCCCTCTGCCTTCAATTTTTCCCCTCATCAGGGTCTTCTCCAACGAGTCAGTTCTTTGCATCAGGTAGCCAAAGTATTGGAGCTTCAGCTTCAGCATCAGTCCTTCCAGTGAGTATTCAGGGTTGATTTCCTTTAGGATTGACTGGCTTGATCTCCTTGCAGTTCAAGGGACTCTCAAGAGTCTTCTCCAGCATCACAGTTCAGAAGCATCTGTTCTATGGTGCTCAGCCTTTTTTATTGTCCAGTTCTCACATCGGTACATGACTACTGGAAAAACCACAGCTAACCTTTGTTGGCAAAGTTGTATCTTTGCTTTTTAATATGCTGTCTAGGTTTGTCATTGCTTTTCTTCTGAGGAGCCAGTGTCTTTTACTTCATGGCTGCAGTCCCCATCTGCAGTGATTTTGCAGCTCCAAAAAATAAAGTCTATCACTGTATCCATTGTTTCCCCAACTATTTGCTGTGAAGTGATGTGACCAGATACCATGATTTTAGTTTTTTGAATGTTTATTTTTAAGCCAACTTTTTCACTCTACTCTTTCACTTTCATCAAGAGGCTTTTTAGTTCTTCTTCACTTTCTGCTGTAAGGATGGTGTCTTCTGCATATCTGAGGTTACTGATATTTCTGCCAGCAATCTTAATTACAGTTGTGCTTCATCCAGCCCAACATTTCACATGATATACTCTGCACAGAAGTTAAATAAGCAGGGTGACAATATACAGCCTTGATGTACTCTTTTCCAAATTTTGAACCAGTCAGTTGTTCTATGTCTGGTCCTAACTGTTGCTTCTTGACCCGCATACAGGTTTCTCAGGAGGCAGGAAAGGTGGTCTGGTATTCCCATCTCTTTTAGAATTTTCCTCAGTTTGTTGTGATCAACACAGTCAAGGATAAACAGTAGGTAAACGTGTCAGTGACAAGATGTATCAATAGTGATGCATCATGAAAAACACAAGAACCACAGCTTCAGCTGTCCCCAGCGACAGCCAGGGAATCTCTGAAGACTTTGATATCTTGGAGGTCATATCTCCTTCTGAATTTAAAGGTGCCTTATTTTGTCTTTTACATTTGTGAATATGATTAAACTCCTGCTGTTGTGCTAAATTTCCAAGATTGTAAAAAGTCAGGGGAATTAAAAAGGTCACTGCAGTATTTCATTTCACTAGCAAATCTGTGGAATAATGTTATAGGAAGACATAGGAAATTGGCTGAAAAAAGAACTGGTATTCAAATTCAGGAAAATGTGAGTGGGAAAAGCCTAGATGGAAAAGAGAAGATCCTTTTAGGTGTGTAAGGACAAGGACCTCTTACCAGGAATGTCTTTAAGCAATAAAAATAAAATGCTATTTTGACAGTAAAAAAAAAAAGCTAGATTCTGATCACTTCATGGGAAGATTTGCCAGGAGTTAGTTGCAATATTCATCTTTCTGTGGACAGCTGGACTTATTTATAAATTTAAAATATTATTTTTATACCTTAGAGCTACAAATCCTGAAGGAAATCAACCCTGAATATTCACTAGAAGGACTGATGCTAAAGCTGAAGTTCCAATAATTTGGCCACCTGATGCAAAGAGTCAGTTCATTGGAAAAGACCCTGATTGATGCTGGAAAAGATTGAAGGAAGGAGGAAAAGGGGATAACAGAGGATGAGAAGGTTGGATGGCATCATTGTCTCAATAGGCATGAGTCTGAGCAAACTCCGGGAGATAGTGAAGGACAGGGACTGTACTGCAGTCCACAGAGTTGGGAAGAGTCACACATGACTGAGTGACAGAACAACAAACATACAGATGGGCTTCCCTGGTGGTTTCATGGTAAAGAATTTGCCTGCCAATGCAGGAAACACAGATTCGATCCCTGCATCAGGAAGATCAGCTGGAGAAGGAAATGGCAACCCTTTCCAGTATTTTTGCCTGGGAAATCCCAAGGACAGAAGAGCCTGGCAGGCTACTGTCCATGGGGTCACAAGAATTGGACACAACTCAATAGACTAAAATAAAAACAAAACATACAGATAAGCTTAAAGAATTATGCAGTGAAAAAAAAATCACATATCTACCACCTAGGTTCTGCATCTAACATTTTACTGTAGCTTCAGTTTCTTGTTTGGATGCAAATCAAATTAAGTTGTAGATATTTGTAACTTCTGCCATTTGGGGCTTATTTTAAATGCATATTTGAGGTGCTGGAGCAAATTATGAAAACATTTTTTCCAAACCTGAATCCAAACAAAAGTAGGTTTAAGATTTTACTGGCTGATATCTCTCAAGTTGAAACATTACCTTTCCAGGTTTTTAATACAATATGCATATTCACTTAGCATCTGACAGAGCATCAAAAATAATTTACATTGAGAATTCACTCCATAATTTTCTAGTTCACATTTAATGGTATTATCCATATCTATCTGATAGTCATTCCATTTGCAATGGACTATAATATTTAGGTAACAGTTTCTATTTTAGAAAGAAAAGAATAATAAAAAAAATTAAATTAAGAAATGAAACCAACCAGATGTGAAATCTGACTTATGGTACAAACCTCTATTGCATCCCAGGATAGAAAAGTTGTCAAAGATTGCAAACAATATTATAGTTCCAAATGATGTGAAACTATTATTCAGTTTTATTTATGCTTTCAGATTTTTGTATTTCAACACTTGTAATGAATTTTAAAATAAATTCCTTAAAAGAAGTGAGGCATGTGCTCAATGTTCTTAAGTGTAGCTTTTATTATACATAATAAGACTTTAAGGAATAAAACATTTGATATCATTGTTTGTATTAGTACTTCATGAAAGTGATAGATACATGGTACCACTAATATATGGGCTCATATTCCATGTTTATAATTGTACATATTAAGATATTTTATCATCACAAAACTAGATTTAAAGAATAATGGAGGCTTGAGAATTGAATATTTGCTTCTTTATTCTGCACTTGCAGAGGAAAGTATTTAAAGAAATAAAGGAGAAATACAGTTAATAATCTGACCATCTTAACAAAATGACCATCTACTCTAAAAGTTGAGATTATACTATATATATATATAGATAAATCATATACACTTATCTGCTGTGTGCGTGCTAAGTTGCTTCAGTTTTGTGTGACTCTGCAACCCCATGGACTGTAGCCCGCCAGGCTCCTTTGTCCATGGGATTCTCCAGGCAAGAATACTGGAGTGAGTTTTCATTTCTTCCTCCAGAGGATCTTCCTGACCCAGAAATCGAACCCATGTTTCATGTCTCCTGTATTTGTAGGTGGATTCTTTACCAATAGCACCATCTGGGAGACCATATATACTTATACAGAGCTAATATATAATTTGTATGTATAGATTGGTATGCATATATACACAAATATGTATCTTGCAAGCCAATATTATATTCAGAGTGACTTTTCAATAATATGGATAGTTGTTTTAATTTATTGCTTCATTTTGCTAGAGAAGACATGATTATGGTCAAGTTACTAACCTGTTAGTTTGTTAACCTGGCTGATGCTGCTGCTAAATCGCTTCAGTCGTGTCTGACTCTGTGCGACTCCATAGATGGCAGCCCAGCAGGCTCCGCCATCCCTGGGATTCTCTAGGCAAGAACACTGGAGTGGGTTGCCATTTCCTTCTCCAATGCATTAAAGTGGAAAGTGAAGTCGCTCAGTCGTGTCCGACTCTTCGTGACCCCATGGACTGCAGCCTACCAGGCTCCTCTGTCCATGGGATTCTCCAGACAAGAATACTGGAGTGGGGTGCCAGTGCCTTCTCCCTTAACCTGGCAGATACACTTATATGATTATTTTCACAATGTGTTAAACATTTGTATGAAGTGCAAAGAAGAATGATAGAGCCAGAAGAAATAAAGGTAAGCGAAACCTTTAATTTGCTATGGGAAAAGCCTATTTATATAAACATTCACATTTTTTTCTAAAGAGCTATATAAATTTTACCCTCATTCCCATTTCTTAATTAATATGGATCACAGACAAATTGGGAAACACTCTGGTCAAATTTTCCCTCTCAAAAAAAAAAGCACATCTGTCTTTTAGTAAAAGCACATAGATATCTCAACTATAAAATCACAAAATTCTGCTAATATTCAATTTCCTTTTAGAATGTGGTTTATCAATTCTGACATAAAAGAATAATGTTACATAGTATAAACCTATATTAATATGTATATATAGAAAATATTCAATGGGAATGATAGTTTTTGCATACAAAGTATTTTTAAGGGTTAAATCAATAACATGATGGCTTCAGATCCTTGCTTAAAATATGCCCCTTCTTAGGGGGGAAAAAAAAGAAAAATGATGAGTATTCACATGATTGACAACCTTTCCAAATAGAAGTGTTGCTATAATTAAGCAATAATGTATGAGGGAGTGTACATTATGACAAATTGGAAGCTTAGTTGATTAGATTGAGCATATAAGTTGTCAGTATAATTATCATATTTTAATCATTTTTCTCCATTTTTTATAACAGCATTGTCTTCAGCCTCATTTGGTGCTTATTAGATTTATATTCTAAGAGGAATTATACAACATAAAACACGTCCTTAAGGTAAGGCTTTACTTATGTCTATAAACATTCATAATGATTGCTGTTGTTTCTACTTTCTTCTACTATTTCACTTTGTATAAAAATGAGAAAAATTCAAATAAAATAGATTAACTTGAACATATCTGTCTCTGTGAAACATCACTGTATTTCAATAGAAACAGATAAAATATTTATTAAAACTTCCTTCAAAATGTAAGGCTTTTTCCTTCCACTGCCTGTTCTGTGTGGAGACAGATCATTTAAATAGATAACTCAGTCCTTTAGGGTGAACACTTTACTTCTGTTACCTAGTTAAGTTCTCATTAATCACAAATGTTGGATCCACGGGCCACACAAGAAGCGAATTTTGTGGGTGAGGAGAGGCGTGGAGGTGATGCTCTAGCTTTTGCTTTCCAAGGGCTGCTCATGTAAACAGTGAGCAAGGAACTCTAAGGGAAAAGCAGGACACCAATTCCTACACAAGTACAAAGCCTGTACACAAACTGATCATTCTGATGCTGTGATGTGAAATTTAGGAAAGACATTGAAAGACTTGAATATGAATATTCATTTGTCATCCTCAAATCAGAATGCTAACTCAACAGTCCCAGCATCCATCCAATTTGCTACCATGGAAAGGAAGGACTTACCAGGCTCTGTCTGAGATACAGGGTTTGGAGTGTATGAGAACACGCATACACTGATAGGGTCTCTATTTCCTCCAATTTTTTCAGAGTTCAAAGAGAAAGGCCAGAGCTTTGAATACACCCCTCCACCTAGGTATGCTCTTATTTTGAGAACGTGTGAGCTACAATACTTTTCCATTTATTCATGGACTTTCACTGGTCATAAAATTGGACTTTGTTAAGGACATTTGTTGCATGGGAGTAAATGATGCAATGGTACTACCATCACTACCTTGCAGTGAAAAGAATGTGAAGTCGCTCAGTCGTGTCCGACTCTTTGCAATACCATGGACTGTAGCCCACCAGGATCTTCTGTCCATGGGATTTTCCAGGCAAGAGTACTGGAGTGGGTTGCCATTTCCTTCTCCAGAGGATCTTCTCGACCCAGGGATTGAACCCAGGTATCCCACATTGTAGGCAGACACTTTACCACCTGAGCCACCAGGAAAGTCAAACTCTTACCTTGCAGGAAGAGCAGTCAAAACCCTTAGTCAGCATAACTGGGAACCCAGCAGTCCCAGGCAATAAGTGGAGAATAGATCACTCTATACTCCCAAGCTGTCTTTCTCCTGTATGCAAGCACATGTTTTAAAAGACTTAGACATTATATGGAGAAACTTTCTTTATGTTGATCACAGACTAAAGTTTTGGTATAGTTTTAGGCAACTAGGTAACTATGGTATGTTATCTGACACCTATGAGGAGGGAATTACATATGCACAGGATACTATGTGAGATTGGTAATATATTTACAAAAGCATAGATAAATTCACAAGTCAGAACATCAGATTATTAAGGGGAGAGCAGAAATTTAACTCAGAACAAAAGCATATGAGGAATAAAGAATGAATAAAAGGAATTAAAGACTTCATACTCTTTTGATGTCCATTATGGACTGAATAGTTATGCTCCTCAAAATTCATATGTTGAAATCCTGACCCCCAAGGTGATGATATTAGCAGGTGGGATCTTTGGGAGGTGTTTAGGTCATGAGGGTGAAGGCCTCATGAGTGGGATTAGTGCTCTTGTAAGAAGAGATAAGAGAAAGCTTTCTGCTGTCTCTTCTCTTTCTCCTTTCTGCCATGTGAGGATACAATGAGATGAGGACTACCTGTAAACCAGGAAGAGGGCCCTAATCAAATAGCAGATCTTAGACCGCCTAGCTTCCAGAACTATGAGAAATAAATATTTGTTGCTTGCATCATCCAGTCTATGATATTCTATTATGATAGCTGGAACTAAGACAATGCTTTTATTTAAACTTCTGATTTGAGTATGAATATTATTCTGCATTTTCTATAGATTTATCCAACAAGTAAATTCAGAAAATCACTAGGGGTAAGTTAACATACTTATGAGGCCTTTTTTATAGTATGTAACACACATATGAATTTGCTTGTAAGATCAAGATTCACTTAATTGAATGCTCGGTAATGAGTTAATTGATTACTTATTATAACCAAAAGGTACTTAAAGAGCACACTGTATGTGTTAAGTATACTAGGTGTTTGGGTTCCAAAGATGAATAGGCCCTCAATGATCTTTTAATTTGTTTACATAAAGAGGCCTTCTTGAAAGACAAATGGATTCTCTATTAAATGAATTAAATTTAAATTCCAGTAAATACCACATCTTTCAACCAAGACAGTTATTTGAGTCTGAAAAGAACTTAGTATTGCAATTTAAAAGGAGTTAGTTATCCAACATCTTCTTTGAATGTTGTTAAATATTTTCTTTTTAAAGTGTTTTTTATTGAAGTGATTACTTATATATATATATATTCTTTTTCATACCATCTTCCATTATGATTTATTACAGGATAGTAAATACAGTTCCCTGTGCTATACAGTACAACTTTGTTGTTTATCAATTCTATATATAATATAATAGTTTGAAACTATTTTCATAATGATGTTATAGGCATATAAGAAATTACTGAAGGAAGTACTCTGTTTTCTGACTTAAATTGTTGCTATACAGACTAGTACACCAAGTAAGAGCTTGGACTATAGCTTCATATTCCAGCTGCACCATGTATTTCATTCAAGTTGCTTAGCTTCTCTGTGTCTCAATTTTTTAATCTGTAAAATGGGCATAATGATATGACCTCATAGGATTTTTGAGAAGATTAAATGAGATGATACTTATAAAGCACTTATTTGACATATTTTATGAATATAATAAATGTTCACTAATAAAGTGCACCCTGAGAGAACCTAGAAAAAAATCCTATTCAAAATTCAAATATTAAAGAATTATAAGTTTTTTTATGTTTTACATAATCAAACATTATGAGTATTAACTTACTTTGAAGATGTTCCATGTTGATATCTCATGTTGTGCAGACACTAAATTGTGATAAACTTGAAACAGTGTTTTTGGATGGATCTGTTTAAGATCTGTCCTTGAAGCAACTTGAACTTTGAACTATCACAAAATATCATATTGCTCATGGGAGTCAGCAGATTTCAAAGTATATATGCATCAACATGCACTGAAATTATTTTCACTATAGGCAAGCAAGAATCTTTTCTCATCCTATAGATTTAAGCAAGGTGTTTTATATTTTGTCATAGATGAACGCAGACTTGCTCATTCATTCTTATATTCTCTGCCTACCGATTTTACTATTTATTTTTTGTTTCTTCACTATTCCTTAATTTTATATTTACATCTAACAATTCACTCCTGGTTGTGTAAAATAATGATATTGTATTAAAACAGGAAGGATTTTGTTATATGGTTGCTTTGTTGTTGTCATTCAGTTGCTCAGTTGTGTCAGCCTCTATGCAGTCCTATGGAACGCAGCATGTCAGGCTTCCGTGTGTGAGAAGTCCTTCTCCCTGTGAGATAATGCTAGTGAGATAGTCCTTCACTATCTCCCAGAGTATATCTCCCACATGTATTTAAATGAAAAAGTTTACTTTTGGGATGGGAGATTGCTGGCAAGAAAATAAAAACTAGGGTGGTTTCATGCTCTTTGACAACATTTAAATGCATTTTCCATTGATCATTCATGTAATAATCTAATTTTATAAAACTCATCATTTTATACTGCTTTTCAGGGGACCTGCTTGAGTGAAAGAGATATGGTCACAGATTCCCTTGATCCAGCAAATATTCATACTAGAATTTGATAATTATGCTCATAATATTACTCTTAGTTTTAGTAGTTTATATACCCCTTTTTACTACTCCTTAGCATCCAAAAATCTCTTTTAAGTCATTCATCTATTTTTATAAACTACAGACAAAATATAGTACTATTATCATAATTATAATTATCATTAGCTAACACTTACTGAGAGAATATATGTGCCAGGCACCATTCTTAGCTCCTTAGATGCTTGATTTAATTTATCCTTCATAACAACTGTGGGACTGGTACTATTATTCATTATTTTCAATTGAGGAAACTGAGGCTCAGAAAGATTAAGTAACTTGCCAGAATTATGTTCTAAATATTAGAAAATATTCTAATTGGAATTCCTGTCTGAGTTTTCTGAGTGTGTCAACAATAGTAACAATGAGAAATTGGAAAGTCAAGGCTTATGCTCCTTGCTGTAACTTCAGCCTCACCTCCTCTGCTGCCTTTTTGCCCCCGTGTGGGGTGGGCTGCTCTGAAGTCTCTTCTCCTGACCCCAAGGAGCAGATTTCTGGGCTTGGTTCCCTGCTTTCCTGATGACTATTTTTTGGTGTTTGGCTGACCTCTCCAGGGAAGGTTCCAGGTTCATTTGGGCACACTATCTTAAACCCTGTATCTCCATTGCTAATTATCTAGCTGCGTTCTGCAGATATTATATATTTATGGAAAAGCTGGATCTGAACATCCTAAGGAGAATTTGTAAATTGTATAAATATGTCACCTAATTAAAATACCTGAATATGGGCTTCCCAGGTGGCTCAGAAGGTAAAGAATCTGCCTGCAAGGCAGGAGACCAGAGTCTTCCCTGGGTCAGGAAGATCCCCTAGAGAAGGGATTGGCTACCCACTCCAGTATTCTTGCCTGGAGATTGCCATGGACAGAGCAGCCTGTCGCTAGAGTCCGTGGGGTCACCAAGTGTTGGATACAGTTGAAACGACTAAGCACACATACACAAACGTGTCCAAGCGGGGAATGAATTTGGATTTGAAACTATCCAAAGGATTGATATGTTTTCATTTCTTTCATACAAGAACACTGAAAGCAACCTTCGTTTACTATGAAAGAAGGCAGGAAAGAGTCAGGAGAACATTACAGTATCAAACTCAAAGGAGGGTGAGAAAGAAAGATACCTCAATTTTGCAGAGTTATAGTCCCAGCTCTTCACTGTATCACTCAGGATCCACTGAGCCCTGTTCCTGGGATGTGTACTCAACAGAAATCAGAACAAACAAGGATATTTTAATAATCAAGTATACTGTACAGACTGTAGGTTAGACGAAGGGAGAACAGTCTGACAAGGAGAATAGTTGACCATGATACAAAAGTCCCTAATAAGATTAGATCAAATTTCAGCTAATTGGATTAAGAAGAAGAAGATCCAACCAAGACATATATATGGCAGTATGAGAGCTATAAAATCTATTAATGATGGACTGAATTCTTTATTGGCCTGATTAAATTTATCACATAGTTTGCTATCAACACAGGTGTCATTAGGTACTAAAGATAATCTATAATTTCATTTCTTGGAGATGTTGAAAAACAAAACTGCTTTCTTGTGCCAAAGAGGCTAACTCTTTCTAAAGAGAAAAGAGTAATAGGTCATGCTTTCAGAATTTTTCTTAGTTCTCTTCAGTAACTAAGCACATATAGATGTAAAAATCATATAAATTTCAAGTTAAGGAAAGCAGATACATTGAGGTTTTTTTCTCATTCAATGTAACAATTAAAAAATGCAGCACAAATTTATTGCTATGGGTCTAGTGTTGTAAATAAGAACTTCAATGTCCTCTATCTTATTTAACATTGCTATTAAACAGCCATTTTCATTTTCCTTGCAAAAAAGAAATTCTAATCCTTCAGTAGCCTGAGAAAAATCACTTAACCTTTATTCTTCAATTTTGTCTAAAATTGAGATGATAATATTTACCTCCTTATGTTCTATGAATGCTAATTAATTAGTATTGTCAAAAGATCTTGAAGACCAAAAAATATGAAAATTCTAAACCTAATATTATTGTGTTTTTATTATTATGTTTTATTCTTCATGGTGCCCTCAATATTAGTTTCCCTTTTTTACTCCTTTCCACATCAGTAAGTAACACTTAACTTGAAATAATTTGACACAAGCTAGAAGCTACCAGCTGTTATCAAGCTCTCTTGGCAAAAGATAGTATTTAAACAAATCTTTGTAGTATTAAGGCATACCAAAATAAGTATAGCAAGCAATAGTGCTTATTCACTAAATATGGGAAAATTTGGGTGGAAATAATATGATGAAATTCTTTTAACATTGGCTCCCATATGATTTCAAAGAGAAATGAATACATAAGATACAAGGACTTCTATATAAATGGCAGATATTATTGTAATTCTATAAACTAACATGAACACAGAGAAAAACACGTATGTTGAACTACTTCATGTTTTGAAAGGATGGGATATAGGAAATAATACCATTCTATTCCAAGTGGACAAGTTTGCATAAAGTGACATTACAATGCTTTAGACCTAGTAAATTGCATGCTTAATGCTCATGCTTAGGAATATCTCATGTTTTCAAGGCAAGGTCTCCAAGATGGGAATGGAGGGACCAACTACAGAGGAAACTGGGATCTTGGAAATGAAGGAAGTCATGTTTAAGAATGAGAGATGGTAGTCTGTTACTCAAGTTATTGCTGGCTTATTTCTCCAGTTTCTGGGTACACCTTGGCTATGACTTCAAAACAAACAAAAACTTGAACAATGATGCTTAGTCAATGAAGCTGTAGACTAGAATACAGTCAAACTCTTAAGAGCAGAGAGTAAAATGGTGGTTACCAGGGGATAAAGGGAGGGAGAAATGGGGAGGCAAAGGTCAAAGGGTATGAAGTTTCAGTTACACAATAAAGAAGTTCTGGAGATCTACTATACAGCCAGAGCCTATACATCTAACAATACTGTAGTCTATGTTTACATTTTGCTAAGAGGGTAAATCTTGCATTACGTGTTCTTAGCACACATGCACACACACAAACACACACACCATACACTAATAATAAAGGACAGGAGGAAACTTTAGGAGATGATGGATGTCTATGGCCTTGATGGTGATGAAGGATTCTTGGGTGTAACCATAAAGTTTAGATGTTAAGTATATATAGATTTTTATGTCAGTCATACCTCTAAAAAAATGATACTTTTAAAAAACAAATGCATACTTGCATTGGGTTGTTTGGAATGATTGTCATTTAATATAACCTGATTATTATATCTAAGTGCTAAAACACTTTTAGCAATAATTATTTTTATCCTTGTAACTAAATTTCCTGTAATAGGCCTGTATAATTTTTATGAAAAATCATTATTCTGCAGAACAACTTGGGAAACAAAGTACACAGTAAAAGGAAGCTTCATTAGTAATAAAATGAGTGAAAACTTCTAAAATAAGCATTCATGCTTCACTTGTATAGTTGAAAATAGTAAAATCCAATATTGCTAAATGTATGGAAAATCCAGTGAGACAGGCATCTCCATGCACTGCCAGTAAGAGCGTACTTTGATATAACTCATCTGAAAAGCAAGTGGGCAATATGAATTTCAGAAAAGGGCACAGCTTTTGACCCAGAAATATGACTTCTGCTATCCTATCCCACAGGAGAAAAGAAAAAAAGACATGTTATTTATAACAGCAAAATTTGGGAAACAGCCAAAAATTCAATAATAAGGAAATAAGTAATGAATAATGGTGGGGCTTCCCACCAGGTGGCTCAGTGATAAAAAAAAAAAAAAAAAAATCTGCCTGCCAAGCAGGAAACATGGGTTCTATCCATGGGTTGGGAAGATTACACTCTGGTATTCTTGCCTGGACAGAGAAGACTGGTATGTTATAGTCCATGGGGTTGCAAAGAGTAAGAAACAACTTAGCGCCTAAACAACAATGAAGAGTAGCATGTCCATTAAAATCATATTTAGGAAATTATTGACCTGAAAAACATGCTTATTACTCAAAATGTGAAATGAGGAAAAGTAGTTTTCGAATCTTATCCACAATAAGGTCTTAATTTCACAAATCACGTATGGGAGGGAGAGGGCTCACATAGAAAAAGACCATTAGAGTAAACATGCTATTGATACGATGCTTGCAGAATTGTGCATAGTTATTATTTTCATCTTCATACTTAACTGTATTTTCAAGTTTTTCTACAACTAGAATAAAGCAAAAACCTCTCTTAAAGATTAATATTTGTTTTATCATTTAGGAAAAAAGCATCTTGTCTCAAAGTAGGCTCAATTCGGGGGAAAATTTATGCATGAAGAAATTTATCATGGTTATTCATAATCTTAAAAATTGAAAAAAGAAGCCTATAATACCAATTAATAGAAAGAATAACTAACTTCTGCAGCACCTCTCCAAGAGAGAATAAGAACATGAATTTAACTAGTGGCTAGGATTATTATGTAAAAACAAGGAGAATTCTTAAATGCAAAAACAAACTCATCAAATGGTATGCAAAATTTGGTTTAAATTGTTAAACAAAAATGAATCTCATTCACTTGTGTTCAGTTGTGTCCAACTCTTTGCTACCCCATGAACCATAGTCCACTAAGTTCTTCTGTCTGGAGTTTTCCAGGCAAGAATACTTGAGTTGATTGCCATCTGCTGCTCCAGGGGATCTTCCTGACCGTCTCTTGCATCTCCTGCATTGACAAGCAAATTCTTAATCACTGAACCACCTGGGAAGCTCAGAAAAACAAATATATGTGCACATAAGTTACCAGAAAAAAACTTGCAGACTCTACTAGTTGTTATGCTATTTCTGGGTTTCCTGGTGAATGAATATTTTATTTTTTTAATGATGCAACTGCCTTTAATGATACCTGTGTATTGCCCCCTGTCTTTTTTTTAATTAATTTATTTATTTTAATTGGAGGCTAATTACTTTACAATATTGTAGTGGTTTTTGCCATACTTTGACATGAATCAGCCAGATGGGGGACACATGTACATCCATGGCTGAACATTTTATTTAATTACCTTTGTTTTCAAGCAGTTCTGTAATGTACCTATTTCCTCCTTTATGATAAAACTTATTTAGAAGACAAGTGACAATGTCCGAATCTGTGAAGAACTAGTACAGCCATTCATTTCAATTCTATTTATTCTTCTTTCTTAATTTCTAACCATTTATATGAACTCCCATCTTTTAGCCTCATTTTAAGCCTTAGTGTTTGTCAGTAAAGCTTTATGGCCTTTAACACTGATTTCAAAAGGCATTGAGTTAATGTGACTCATTTACTTCACATTTCAGGGTGTATGCACAAGGGTCAGCCTTCTAATGTTTCCTTGTCCTTTTGGGTCAAGGATGCAGGTACTCCAATTGTCTGTGATGCTTTGAAGGCATCCTTAGAATCAGAGGCCTGCATAGACAGAGAAGCCTGGTGGGTTACAGTCCATGCAGTCACAAAGAGCCGAACACAGTTAACTAACACTTAAGTAGACTAAAAAATAAGAGGTGGGGTGGGAAGAAAAAATAGGAGTTGAGGACACAAGTGTCTAGGATGACTCTCAGTGTCCTTTTCAACAGTTTTTCTTTAAAAATGTGATTTCTTCTCTACTCTGTGTTGCCTGAGAACCACTATGATTTTGTAAAGTCTGTAACAATAATGACATTTAATCACTCACAGATACTTTTGTTTCAAGCCCAAAGTATTATATTAGTAATACTAGACTATCTCCATTTGTTTATTTGTAAAAATAAAAAATAAAAAATATATTTTTATAAAATAAACACCAAAGGCAGAGCAAACAGAATAAGAAGCAGTTTTAATCACAATTTCTCTGGACACAAAAACCAGATTGGGGTCTTACTCTGGCCACTTGGTAAAGCAGTGTCTGAGGAATGGTCATAGGAAGCAGAGATGATGAAATTTCCTCTTTTAAGGATGGCACATATTTGATTATGTGGGATCATACAGATTTGCTTTAGAATATGTATACCTGATTCACTTTGCTGTACACCTGAAACTAACACAACATTGTAAATCAACCATACTCCAATTAAAAAAAACTCAATTTTTTATAACAACACTTCATATATGTTAACGTGATCAGATGAAGATTCAATATTTTATGAGACAGTTTTCTACTTTGGATAGGTTCTCATTTAAGTTATTAAACCATCAACCTTCATGATAATGGTAAGTATATGTACTAACAATTTTTCTCTGCTATAAAATTCAAGTTGTATAGAATAAGTAGGAAAGATTTTCTCTGACACTAAGTTTTATTTCTTCACTTGAGATAATAAAGTTGTTTTGAAATTGTTTGTTCCATTGGTGGGGGATAAGTGGGTAGGTCTAGGCTGAAAGTAAAGAGAGAACACACATTCTGGGAATTTTCCCCAGGAAGTGAACAAAGGGTTCATAAGGTGGGGGAGTTCTCTACCCTGGTCTTTGGACTGTACCCTTTCTTTGCCAAAGTGGATGTGCCTTCTCCATTTCACTTCATCCAGTGTCAAAAAATGGGGGAAGGAGATAAGGGAACCCAAAGAATGACAAATTGAAAATGAAATATACATATATAGGTAATCTCATTGGATGAAATATATAAATAGTTGGAAACGTCATTTTAATTACTACCTTGTGAATATAAGAATATTTGACTCCACACTAATGATCTTGATACTGGCATTGAACCATATCTAATGTCAAAAATTTGCAGAATCTCAAAAAAGAATATCACCTATAATATCAATGCGTCCTAATATCAAGGTCATTCTCTAATGATGAAGATTTTACCCATATACATAATTTATGTGTAAATGAAGAATATGGATATTTTATGTTTCTAAAGGAAAAAAAAAAACTTCTACTAATTCCAAGTTTCTGATCCCAGGCAGTGAATACTCTTATTAACATAATTCCAAATTATATCGTATTTCCCCAAAAATCTCTTGAGAGGGACTTAAAAGCTGTACCACTCTGTCTAAGAATTACCAATTACTGTCTTTCACAATTCCTCCTGAGCAGGATAAAAATTATCCATCTCCAATTTATCAGCAAATACATGATAGGTCTGGGGCCAAGAAAGAAGAAACTTTTCCTTAAACTGGCAGCTCTCAGAAGACTGATCTTTTCTAAAGGTTGGAAAATTGAGCCCCCATTATCATGGCCTTTATCAGTTTGAAGACTTTATCAGAAGAAGCAGTCCATCTGCTATCATCTTTACCTTGGGCTCCAGGGTCAGTTAACAGTTTTCAATCCAGGGAAAATATGTCTTTCAAACTGGTGTCAAGATACCCAGATGGGATCATGGGAGAGCGTTCAGTGGACTCTCCTAGACTCTACACACTGCAGACATCTTCTCATTGAAGATGAAGATGGCCTGAATGTGAATGAGGCTTGTGAATTTCACCAGCACGCCTTCTTGGCATCGGTCTTCATTCCATCTGAATTTTTAGGATCTGCCACAAAGCTGTCAAAACCCTAAATGACAATAACTCCAAGGACAAGGGGGAAATGCCCACCTGTTAAATTACCAGGGTAAAGGAAGTATAGTAAGTTCCATGTGCTGTTTAGTCGCTCAGTCATGTCTGACACTTTAGCGGGCCAATGGGCTGTAGCCCGCCAGGCTCCTCTGGCCATGAGGAGCAAGAACACTGGAGTTGGTTGCCATTTTCTCCTCCAGGAGATCTTCCCAACCCAGGAACCGAACCTGTGTCTCCTGCTTGGCAGGCGGATTCTTTAGCACTGAGATGCCTCCTATAGGGTAGGTGCACACTGTCTCACTTGTTAATTTACACCATGATCCTAGAAAGAAAAACGTACCCCTATTATGAAGATGAGAAAACTGAAATTCAGAAAGGTTGAATAACTTACTGCAGGTCACAAAGCTTCTGAGCGGCAGAGACAGGATTAAAACCTTGGTTGATTTGTGACCAAGACCCTAGCTTTTCCTTTTTTTTTACCACCTCCCAAAGAAGGAGTGATGTCCCAGCATGTGAAGCTGTGTGTTCTCCCTGGGAGGTCAGAGAATAAAGAAATCACTGAACCCCTGAATTCAAAGGCTCCAGCAGGGTCATTATTGTGAAGAACGGAGGAAGTTATACCCTGCAATGAATAGTTCTGTGCATTGTGGTTTTCTAATGGAAGGCACACAGGCAGAACAGAGAAGAGATGCAGGGGCTTGGGATGGGAATAAAGATCAGAGCCCCAAAGAAGCAGCAGATAAGTAATACAGTCACACAGTGGCAAAGAGAGCAGCCTTGAATGGACTCTACTCAGATCAACGCAGAACAGCTCAGCTCCGAACTGTGTTTTCAGTGCTTTTTTAAAGCAGCTGGTTTCAGGCTGCAGGTAGTAATGGCCAAGTTTTCACCTTCACATTTACACCCAGCTCTTCCCCCAGAAGATCATTCTTTGAGCTGAAAGAAATAGGAGTCAGGCGCTGTGCAGCGGTGCATGCCTGCTCAGCTTATTAAAACATGGGAAGAAGGCAATATTTCACCCCCCAGAAATAAAAAAAAGATAGACAAGTGAGAGTAGCTAATCCATCGGAAGAAATTAGCAGGCAGAGTATGTAGCTGTTTGAAATGATGAACGAGGCTGAAATAGCTACACAGGCTAACATCCAGTGGGATAATTACTCCAAGCTCTCAGGCTAAAATCTGTCTTGGAGGAACTGGGAGGCTTGATGACTCAATTTCAATGGGCATGCTTATGAAATACATAGTAAAAGCTATTAAAATCAAAATTGTTCTTGGTAGGTAGTCTATGACTAGGCTGCTGACCCTGTCAAGGCAGCTTTTAATAAGGTACACACTATTTTTATTCTCAAAGGTGGCATGTACTTTAGCTGCCCACATACTCAGTTTTAACCCTATAGTCACTTGCCCTATGATTTTTCCATAGACGTGTGTTGTGTGTACATGGATTCTTCTTATATAAAGTAGTAATTTTCCAAATCAAAGTAGACATTGTTGATTTTTGCTTAAACAGAAGCTGCTTCCTTTTATTCTGTTAACCAGCTTTCCAGCTTCAGATACAAAGGTTTGTTGAGAGGACTGATCAGATTGGAAAGGTTTTCATGATACATATTAATACCTGCTGATCTAAAGCAACTTTGCTTTCTTGCCTGTGTTGACTGTATTAGGCCATGACCTTTATTAGGCTATTCCTGCAAAATATATCCAAGTAGAATCTAAAATAATCTCCACATTTCAAAATGAATTAAAACTAAGTAAATAAAAACAACAACAACAAAAACTAAGTAGATCCAACAATCTGCAATGCCTGAGCATAACCGTTTTAAGAAAATCCTCAAAGGTAGGAAAGAAGCTAGAGGATGACTAAGGTCATACTAAGCCAAGTGTGTTCTTCAGGGTAACAAGATAGGCATTGGGGGGCTTTTTAGAACTGTGAAATCTCAGATTTCCCCCCAGACCTACAGAATTAGTATCTGCATTTTAACAGGATTCCCCAGGTAATATGTGTGTACAGTAAAGTTTGAGAAGCTCTGTTCTCTTATACAACTGGTCTTCAATTCTTTTCATCATTGGCCATCTAAGCAACTTTGCACCCAGCCAGATCTTTATGGAAACATATCTGGAGGGAAAACAACTCCAAAGAATCAGAGGAAATCCACTCAAACTCCCTTTGTTTATAGAGCCACTCCTTCAAAAGTACTAAGAGTCAAAACAACTCCTGGCAGCCTGAATGGGAGAGGAGTTTGAGGAAGAATGGGTACACATATATGAATGACTGAGTCCCTTTGCTGTTCACCTGAAACTATCTCAACATTGTTAATCACTATACTCCAATACAAAATAAAAAGCTTTTTAAAAGCCTCAATGGTTTGAGGAAATCTAACAGCATAAATAGATGCTAAAGGAAACATGGAATTCAGGGAATAGAAGAGAGTGTTTACAAATTTCCAGTTAGCATCTTCAAAGGGAGCTAATACCAAGATTTGTAAAAGAGCAAGCTTCTTTGAGAAAGGCCTGTTGAAAGAAAGTGAATGAGCTCTTGTGAATTAAAAATATGATGACTGACATAAAAATACAATTAAAAAACTGGAGGTTGAGGCTAAAAAAAGAATTCCAGAATATAAAGCATAAAGATAAGGGAGGAAAAAATTCTTTCATTTACTCATGCACAGGACAAGTATTTATCCTGCAACTGCTCTGAATCAAGCATGGGTTGTGGATGTTGCTGTGAACACAACAAAATATCTGTGCTCTGGGAGCTGATGAGGTGAAAATGATATAAATAAAAGCTAAAATCAGGGTCTTCCTTAGCGGTTCAGTGGTTAAGACTGAGCTTCCACCACAGGGGACGTTCGTTCAATACTTGGTCTGGGAATTAAGATCCCTCATGCCCCGTATGTGTGGGGGAAGGAGAGATGGAGGTGGGAGTTGGGAAGGGTGGCATGGCCAAAAAAAAAAGTTAATAGCTATGGAGAAGTGGAGAAGCAACCAAGGAAGTCTGTGATTCATTCAAAAGGAGGCTCAAAAAAGAAAACAGAAAATTGGATGGATTAAAAAAAACTAAATAACAAACAAGTGAATAAATAACTCCAGGAGTTGAAGAAAAGTATGCTTTTCACATTGAAGAAGTTCATCAAATACCTAACAGGAGATAACTATATATATGTATGCACATATCACATATATAAGTAGTTATATATATGTGTGTGTGTTTATGCACATGTATGAAATTTCAAAATACCCACCCAAAAGTGGATTATCTACAAAAAAAAAACACAAAAATTAATTAGCACCAAAGTTTTTATTAGCAATATTGTATTTAGAAAACATTGGAGAAATACTTCAAATTCTAAGGAAAATGATTTTTCAGTCCGGAATTCTGTTCTCAACCAAAGTTAACTGAAGGTAAGAATCACCTGAGAGAGCTGAAATAGATTTCTCAGGAAAATTTCTGTAAAGTAAACTTGGAGACCATAAACGTCAAGGTCAGCTGGGAGAGGCTGAAATGTGGGAATGGGAAAGTTAGATGAAGGATCGTGCAGGAGTAGGATTTATTTCACCTTTATTCATAAAAAGTAAAAAGATATTATATAAAGCTGACACAATATTTTAAAAAGGAATTTAAGTGTATTATTTAAAGTAGAAAGAATAACACATAGAAGTACCAAAAAGAACTGGCTAAAATCAGAAGAAAGGAAAAATGAAAGTTATAAGAGAATTAAATTTTTTATCCGATAGGATGAAGTGTTAGAAGATGCTGTTGCCAGTTGTTAAATCAAGAATCAAGACCACATACTATACAACTCTTAGAGGAAGACATAGGCAGAACACAGAACACTCTGACATAAATCGCTGCAAGATCCCTTTCAATCCATCTCCCAGGGTAATAGAAATAAAAACAAAAAACAAATGGGACCTAATTAAACCCAAAAGCTTTTGCATAGCGAAAGTGAAAGTGAAGTCTCTCAGTCATGTCCGACTTTCTGCGACCCCATGGACTATAGCCTACCATGCTCCTCCATCCATGGGATTCTCCAGGCAAGAGTACTGGAGTGGGTTGCCATTTCTTTCTCCAGAGGATCTTCTTAACCCAGGGATCAAACCCAGGTCTCCTGCATTGTAGGCAGATGCTTTACCGTCCTGGTTTCCACAAGGAAACCACAAACCAAAGGAAAACACAGCACATAGAATGGAAGAAAATATTCACAAATGAAGCGACAAACAAGGGATTAGTTTCCAAAATTCACAAACAGCTCATGTAACTCTATCCAAAAAACAAACAACCCCCCCAAAAATGGGCAGAAGACCAAATAGACATTTCTCCAAAGAAGACATACAAATAGCCAAGAAGTCCATGAAAAGATGCTCAACACTGCTAATTATCAGAGAAATGCACATCCAAACTATCCATACAATAAGATAGCACCTCACAGCAATCAGAATGCCCATCGTCAAAAAGTCTGCAAACAATAATGCTGGAGAAGGTGTGGAGAAAAGGGAACCCTCCTACACTGTTGACAGCAGCATAGAGTTTCCTTAAAAAACTAAAACTAGAGCTACTATATGATCCAGAAATCCCACTCCTGGGCATATATCCAGAGGAAAACATGGTTTGAAAGGATACTTGCATGCTAGTGTTCATTGCAGCACTGTTTACCATAACCAGGATATGGAAGCAACCTAAATGTGCATCCACAGATGAATTAATTAAGAATATCTGGTACATATATACAATGGACTATTACTCAGCCTTAAAAACAATGAAATGGAATGGACCTGGAGATTATCATGCTAAGTGAAGTAAGATATCAAATATCATATGATATTGCTCATATGTTAAATCTAAGGAAAAAATGATACAAATAAACTTATTTACAAAATAGAAACAGACTCACAGACTTAAAGAGTGAACTTATGGTTACCCAGGGGAGGGGAACATTGGGGAAGAGTGGTGAGGGGGACGGATGGATTGGGAGTTTTGGATTGATATGTACACACTGCTGTTTTTAAAACCCATAACCAGCAAGGACCAATGCGGGGAGCGGGGGGGAAGGAATCAAAGCTCATGCAGTTAAAAGTGGCTGCCTTTGAAGAATCAGGGTGAGGTGAGGCAAGGCAGATAATTTCTGCTCCAGCGATGACTATGGCTTCTATCAAAGACCAGCTCCCAATCCTCTCCTTCCTCCTCTCACCCCATTCACCAGCCCAGCCTTTTTCCTCTGTTGGTCCTCAGTCTTCTCCCACCGTGACATTTCAGCGCCCTTCACCCCCACGCCATTTCACTAATTTCTTTGTTTGTTCTTTCTCCTGTGATCTAGCCTGCAGTTTATACTCTGAACAATAAGCTCACTGAGAATGCAGGCTTCTTACTCATCGTCATACCCAGAAGACAGTGTATTTTGACTCTGTTATTGCTGTGCAGTTGCTAAGTTATTTTCAACTCTCTGCAACCCCATGGACTGCAGCGAACCAGACTTCCCTGTCCTTTACCATCTCCCGGAATTTGTTCAAACTGATGTCCATTGAGTCCATGATACCATCCAACCATCTCATCCTCTGCTGTCCCCTTCTCTTCCTTCCTTGAATCTTTCCCAGCGACAGGGTCTTTTCCAATCAGTTGGCTCTTTGCATCAGGTGACTAAAGTACTGGAGCTTCAGCTTCAGCATTAGTCCTTCCAATGAATATTCAGGGTTGATTTCCTTTAGGATTGACTGGTTTGACCTCCTTGCAGTCCAAGAAATTCTCAAGAGTCTTCTTCAGCACCGCAGTTCGAAAGCATCAATTCTTCAGCACTTAGCCTTTATTATGGCCTATTTAAAAGTAAAAACAAAAGAATTCCATTTAGAACCCTGGGTTGTTGCATATAAAGGAAGCCTGCTGGTACTACCCAGAAACTATCCATACTTCTAAGTAGTGAGAGATGGACTTGAGTCAGGTCACGCACAATAAGAAGCTGCTCTTTTCCAATTAAAAAAGAGTGATATGCAAATCAGAAGCAGAAATTTAGATAGTCATAGATACAGAAAACAGACTAGTGGTTACCACTGTGGGGGGGGGGGGGGTTGGGAACATAGGGGGTGATGAGAGGTACAAACTATTGGGTGTAAGATAGGCTCAAGGATGTACTATACAGCAAGAGAATGTAGCTGATATTTTGTAATAACTGTGAATAGAAGATAGCATGTAAAATTGTATAAAAGTTTAAGACTTTTATAAATAATAAAAAAATAATAATTTTTTAAAAGAGTTACATAGAAGCCTTCCCCTGAAGAACTTCAGATCAGTATGTGATGGTTCTAGGTCATTTTGGTTTGCACTGAATTTTACGAGGGCTGGAGAAAGTCAGGGGCTCTCCAGTTGGTAAAATGCACAGATACAACTTTGCATGTAACTTCATGGATTCCCAGAGTTCTGGATTCCCTAGGGTTCACAGAACCCCAAGTTAAGAAGCCTGATTAGAGAATCAGAAAGATAGCTATTCTACTGATTGTAGAATAGCGAGGCCAGTCTTGACCTAATAAAAACTGCAGTCAACCGTGTATAGAAGTCTCCCCACTCAGGTCTGTGTCATTAAAGACCCAAGAGATAAGTTATTGGAAGACTCTTCACAGTCTCTGTTTAAACAATGTTACACAAAGAGAGCAAGAATTCTCTAAACCATTCGTAAAATTCCTGATGCAAGAAAACGCATGTCCCACTACAGGTTACAGAGGAGAACAATCAATGGAAAATACAGAATCAAGAAGGTGAAAGAGAGAGAGAAAAAGGAAGAAAGTTCATGTAACATCAGACCAGACATGTTTTCTTTCATCCACTTCTAGGTTAGGGTCACACCAATTTTTGACCTTTGATGCAAAGGCTGGGGTTATGGCTGGGTCTGTCATTCAGGGTGTTTGTAGTTTTGAGGAGAGGGTAGAGGAGAAGGAGGTTCCCTCTCTGGAGCACACAGCAGTGTGAATACTTACTATTGTATTTCTCTGAACCCACAGTAAGAGTCCCTTCAGGCATCCGTCCTTCAGGATGTACATCTGAGACCTTCCTTCTCTAAACTACTGTCATCCTGTGAACTCCACACCCACCCGATCATCCTTGTCTCAACCTACCTCCAAGTCACTGCCCCTCATTCTGCAACCTGATTTACCCACTGTTACTTCTAAATGCCAACGACTTTCCCCTCACCTCTTCTTTAACTACACGTTCTTTTGGCCGTGCCATGGAGTTGTTTTGTCTTGCTTTGTTTTTCCTTCAGATCCATGATCCTGGAAATCTTAAATTCCCTCAACAAACCACGGGGCACTCCAGCTCTGTCTACAGCCAGCTTTACCCCATAGAGATCTCCAATGCCATGAATTCTTCTGGGCTTCTTTTCCTTTTGAAGCCAACTTGAACCCTGTGGTTGATCACAGAAACTCCTTTGCACCTACCCTCTCCCTCATTTTTCAATGCCTTTGACATATGTATCTCCTATATCTATCCACCCAAACCCCAACTCTGGATCCAGGTAACTGCACAGCTGTGGAGAAAAGTCAAGCAGTCATGAAACTTGTAATTTCAGATCTCTGCTGATTTACAATGTTGCATTAGTTTCAGGTATACAGCAAAGTGATTCAGTTACATATATATACATATATATATATATTCTTTTCCATTGTAGGTTATTATAAGATATTGAGTATAGTTCCCTGTGCTATTCTCCCAACTCGCTATCTTGTAATAACCTAGTTATCCTTACTGGTTATCTGTTTTATATATAATAGTATGTATGCTGGGCTTCCTTGGTGGCTCAGTTGGTAAAGAATCCGCCTACACTGCAGAAGACCTCTTGCACTACAGAAGACCGCCTGACCTGCAGGAGAGCAGGAGACTCGGGTTCTATCCCGGAGTCGAGAAGATCCCCTGAAGAAGAAAATGGCAACCTACTCCAGTACTCTTGCCTGGGAAATCCCATGGACGGAGGAGCCTGGCGCGTTACAGTCCATAGCATTTCAAGAGTCGGACACAACTTAGCAATTAAACCACAAAAACCACCAGTATCTATGTTTTAGTCCCAAACTCCTAATTTATCCATCCCTCACCCTTTCCCTTTGGGAGCCATAAGCTTGTTTTCTATGTTTGTGAGTCTCTTTCTGTTCTGTAAATAAGATCATTTGCATATTTTTTTTAGATTCCACATATAAGAAGTAGCATAGGATATTTACCTTTCTCTGTCTGACTTCACCTAGTATGATAATCTCCAGATCCAACCATGTTGCTGGCAAATGACATATTTCATTCTTTTTAATGGTTGAGTAATATTCCATTACATATATATATATGTAAAATCCACGTTATTATTCATATCTGTCATCTCATCTGTCAATGAGCACTTAGGTTCCTTCAATGTTTTGGCTGTTGAAAATAGTGCTGCTGTGAACATTGGGGCCTAATCTGTTTCTTGTCCACAGTCTGCTCCCATTTCCCTCAACATATTTTCAAACCTTCAACACCATCCTCTCTCTTTTCAGCTCCAGCCTCCTTCCAGTCTTCAAAAGATAATTACCTTTTATACATAAAATTAAGGCATTCTCTCTCAATTGCTATTATCTGTTTACTAGTTTCTTCTTATTCATGCTCATTCCTAATTTTCCTTCTTGTTGGAGAAAAGTTGACCTCCCCCTGTTTAAACCCAATGTGTCCTTAATTCCTCCTTCTACCAACACCGTGACTTTGCTCGCTCACCTCCTTTCTTGCATCTTTCTTTCCTCTTCCCCTCTCTTTTCTAGCTCATTGTCCTCGAGGTCTAAGCATAGACAAGCCTCTCACAGACAAGAAAGAATTGACCTTCACCTCACAGTTCTCTATCTTCAGTCCAACCCTCCTTTCACATCAAAATTTCTCTAAAGTGTAGTTTTAATTTCATATTTTCAGTGTCTACCAACCCACTGCATACATGACTTCTATCCCCAGATTGCTAAAATGCCAATCATCTTATTCTCACATCCAGGTGAGCATCTTACTGTATTTCTCTATGGTATTTGATACCTACATCCATCTTCTCACCATCCAAACTCTCCATTCTCCTGACTGTCCTCCCATCTCTGGCCATTTCGTCCCTCTTACTCATGATCGCCTAGTCTTTCTCCTACATTTAAATACTTGTGTTTCTACATTTATACCAAGGCTTAACTGACTTGTTATATTTTATCCTGAGCAATCAGATTTACCCACTTCTATTGGGTTCAGCAATTACTGTATGTAAATGACTAACAAATTCATGCTTTTATTTATTTATTTTTTTTGTGACAATCTTTTTATTGTTTACTGAAAAATACAGGTCTGGAAAGAGTCTATTGCATTGTGTACTGAACGTAAGGTCTGAGACTGCAAGTATACATGACAGAACAGTATAACTTATATAAAATGATACATATTGTACACAGAACAATGCCCAGCCCTCTAAACACTAAAATTTAATGGGATGAAGCAAAGTCTTTTATTAAATGAGAAATGTAAACACTGCAATCATATACCAAGTGCTCTAAGAGAGGAACTCTGAAACTGTTTTATTACGATTATCTGTCTACCTGGAGTTAGGCATGGCTGGGCTTTGGGAAAACTAAGTCAACAAAAAGCTGACACTCTCACTGAGTTCTTCCCAGGGAGCTGGCCGCTGACGGCTGAGACAGGCTGCCATCCTGGCTTCTCCGGAGCCCTCAGGCCCACTCTGACCAGCAACCCATGTCTTAGGGCTAGTGTGAGGCCAGAGGGAAGAGGATCAGGTAAGAAGACACTTCTGTCCTGACTGCTTGTCCTGCACCAAGTCTATGCAATAAAAATACCTAGCATTTTTGACCCGTAACTGCCACAGCAAAAAATGAAATGTGCTTAAGAAAAATATTAACGTTGGGAACAAAAGCCATCTTCTATACAATCTGCAGATACCATTCATTCCTTGCAGTTTTTACTAAGCTGGCAAAGAGGCTGCCATTCACACAGGCCACAGTCAAGGGTAACAAAACGTCTCCAGCTACAACCACTACCCCAAATGAGTTAAAATAAAATTTATTAGAGAACCATAATCGATCTCAGTGGTTCACACAGCAACAGAGTCAAGCGCTGCAACAACATTCACATTCCACGGTCAACTTTAACTACAGCCTCACTTCCCTCCAAATTGAGAAAGCCCCTGTGGAGGAGAACATACAAGATTTCCACCATCACCTCCTCTCCAAACACTATTAAGGCTCAGAAAGCTCCTTAGAGGTAACAAATGCAAAAAAAGAGAAAAGATAAAAAGAAAGCACATCTCGATATATACGCACAACAGAGGAAGACTACTCTCCCTCTGGGCTCCCTTGGCATCAGGCAAAGCAAGGCTATTTGCAATAATAGTGCCTAAGCTGACTATGGCGACACTCACAAGAGAAATAAGGAGTTGCAAAGTTCCTTTATTCATAAGTAATCACAGATTACTAAATATTTACTAAATAATTTCCTAAATTAAAGTGACAGGCTCACCATCTAAGAAAATTTTCTTCCTGCCTGAGATGCTTTTATAAATGAGATTTCACAATATCCCAGATTCTTAATATTGAACTATTAATGCACAGAAGACATCCCCAGAGCTCATGTATGAGTAATATCAATATTCTCAAATATTTCTACACTTTAAAGATCAGCAAATATTCTACCAGATTATCCATTCAAATTCATGCTTTTAGAGGTAGGTCTGGATCATTTATTCAAATCCCCTTCTAGGATATTTCATCTAGATATAACTCGAGCACCTACAATTCTGTGTGTCCAATTTGGTTCCAATTCTTCCCCAGAACTCCTCCTTTCCTGGGTTCCTAATCTTCATGGCGTGTGAATGCTCACTCAGTCGTGTCCAACTCTTTGCGACCCCATGGACTGCAGCCCACCAGGCTCCTCTGCCCATGGGATTCTCCAGACAAGAATACTGGAGTGGGTTGCCACTGCCCCCTCCAGGGGATCTTCCTGACCCGCGGATCGAGCCCACATCTCCTCAGTTTCCTGCATTACAACTGAATTCTTTACCACTGAGTTACCAGTGAAGCCCCTATAAGACACCAAAGTTAGAACTTATCTCTGATTTCTTTCCAAACAACTAATTATAAAGGACCAATGATATAAACTTCCTAAATATTTCTGGGCTCTAATCCTTATTTGTTCTTCCTACTAGTTCAGGCCATTATTATGTCTGATGAGGATTACTACAAAAACCTCCTATTTTTAGTATTAACCTCTCAAATTCAATTTCCACACAGATGGCAGAGTCCAATATTCATTAGTTAATTTCACAATTGTTTTTTACAGTAAAGAGGGAAAGACGATTATCTGAGTGACTAGGTGAAGATAAGAGCAATGCAGAATTCCACATGATGTGGCAGGGATTAACCACTTGTTTTTGTACAGTCCATGACCTGGGAATGAATTTTATACTTTTACATGGTTAAAAAGAGAAGAAAAGTATTTCATGATATGAGAAATGCTACATGAAGCTCAAATTTAGTATGCCAAAATGAAGTTTTGTTGGGACATAGCTATGCTCATTCATTTATGTGTTTTCTGTGACTGCTTTCAAGCTGCAGAAGAGTTGATTAGTTGTGATAAGGATTATCTGGACACATCATCTGAAAATTCAGACGTCTGAAAATATTTACTTATCTGGTTCTTTACAGAAAATGTTTAGTGACATCTGCTATACAGTATAGATAGTGGTAGTTGCTCAGTCATGGCTGACTCTTTGCGACACCATGAGCTGTAGCCCACAAGGCTCCTCTGTCCATGTAATTCTCCAGGCAAGAGTACTGGAGTAGGAAGTCATTCTTTTCTCCAGGGGATTGTCTCAACCCAGAGATCGAACCAGGGTCTCCATCATTGCAGGCAAATTCTTTTTTTTTTTTTTCCTTTTTTGTTATTGTTTTTGCCATACAATGTCATGATATCACCATGGGTTTACATATGCTCCCCCTCCAGAACCCCCCCTCCTCCCTCCCGACTCCCTACCCCCGGGAAATCTCGCTGCACCAGCCCCGAGCATCAATCCTGGGCTGGCGATTGATTAGACATATGATAATTAACATGCTTCAATGCCCTTCTCCCATATCATCCCACCCTTACCCTCATCCACAGAGTCCACGAGTCTATTCTATATATCTGTGTTCCTTTTGCTGTCTTGCATGCTGGGTTCTTGTTACTGTCTTTCTAAATTCCATATATATGCGTTAGTATACGGTATTGTTGTTTTTGCTTCTGGCTTACTTCACTCTGGATAATGGGCTCCAGTTTCGTCCATCTGAGTAGAATTGCTTCAAATGAATTTCTTTTTTAATGCTGAGTAATATTCCATTGTGTATATGTACCACAGCTTTCTTATCCATTTGTCAGTTGATGGGCATCTAGGTTGCTTCCATGTCCTGGCTATTGTAAACAATGCAGTGATGAACATTGGGGTACACATGGCTCTTTCAATTCTGGTTTCCTTGGTGTATATGCCCAGCAGTGGGATTGCTGGGTCATATGGCAGGACTATTTGCAGATTTTTAAGGAACCTCCACACTGTTTTCCATAGTGGCTGTACTAGTTTGCATTCCCACCAACAGTGTAAGAGAGTTCCCTTTTCTCCACATCCTCTCCAGCATTTATTGCTTGTAGATTTTTGGATGGCTGCCATTCTGACTGGTGTAAAGTGATACCTCATTGTGGTTTTGATTTGCATTTCTCTGATAATGAGTGATGTTGAACATCTTTTCATGTGTTTGTTAGCCATTTTTATGTCTTCTTTGGAGAAATGTCTGTTAAGTTCTTTGGCCCACTTTTTGATTGGGTTGTTTATTTTTCTAGCATGGAGCTGCAGGAGTTGTTTGTATATTTTTGAGATTAATTGTTTGTCTGTTGCTTCATTGGCTATTATTTTCTCCCATTCTGAAGGCTGCCTTTTCACCTTGCTTATAGTTTCCTTTGTTGTGCAGAAGCTTTTAATTTTAATTAGGTCCCATTTGTTTATTCATGTTTTTATTTCCAATATTCTGGGAGGTGGGTCATGGAGTATCCTGCTTTGATTTATGTCAGAGAGTGTTTTGCCTATGTTATCCTCCAGGAGTTTTATGTTTCTGGTCTTATGCTTAGATCTTTGATCCATTTTGAGTTTATCTTTGTGTATGGTGTTAGAAAGTGTTCTAGTTTCATTCTTTTACAAGTGGCTGTCCAGTTTTCCCAGCACCACTTGTTAAAGAGGTTGTCTTTTCTCCATTGTATATTCTTGCCTCCTTTGTCAAAGATAAGGTGTCCATAGATGCTTGGATTTATCTCTGGGCTTTCTATTTTGTTCCATTGATCTATATTTCTGTCTTTGTGCCAGTACCATACTGTCTTAATGACTGTGGATTTGTAGTATAGCCTAAAGTCAGGTAGGTTGATTCCTCCAGTTCCATTCTTCTTTCTCAAGATTGCTTTGGCTATATGAGGTTTTTTGTATTTCCACACAAATTGAGAAATTATTTGTTCTAATTCTTTGAAAAAGACCTCTGGTAGCTTGATAGGAATTGCATTGAATCTATAGATTGCTTTAGGTAGTATACTCATTTTCACTATATTGATTCTTCCAATCCACGAACACGGCACATTTCTCCATCTGTTTGTGTCCTCTTTGATTTCTTTCATCAGTGTTTTATAGTTTTATATATACAAGTCTTTTGTTTCTTTAGGTAGAAATACTCCTAAGTATTTTATTCTTTTTGTTTCGATGGTGAATGGAATTGTTTCCTTAATTTCTCTTTCTGATTTCTCACTGTTAGTGTATAGGAATGCCAGGGATTTCTCATTGCAGGCAAATTCTATACCACCTGAGCCACCAGGGAAGCCATATTTTATATGAATTCATATATAACAAAGTCATATTATGTAGACTCCAAAAAGCTTATTTATATTCATATATCTTCAAGTAATATTTAGTTTAATAGACATTATGTATAAAAATTACCCCTCTGGGTAATTTATTTAGTTTAATAAATATTTGTTGAGTACCTACCTATGCATCAAGTATTTTTTCAGGTACTGGACAAAGATAATAAATATAGGCCAGTAGGTTAGAAAAATAGATAACTTTCATGAAATTAATCAGAGCTATGAAAATGTTTACAAAGGGTAATAGGTTATGAAAGACATGAGGAGGACCGTCAGCCAAGCAAGGCTATTCAGGAAGGTCTTCCTTCCTGGTAGAAAGGACTACTCAGCTAGAACTGAAAGCAGCCTGTTCACTCAACCCCTTTCCACTGATAGAAATAATTCATCTGTTACATTAATTTGCCCTTATATTCTAAACAATGAGTTGTTCATGTGTTTTTTTTAAGTGACAAATAATAATTTTAATTCTTTGTTAATACTATGTTGCAACCAGATGAATGTAAAAGCTTTCATTTCCACACAACTGCTTGCATGCTAGTATCTTCACCAGTTTAATGACCATGCTATTTGAACCTACAATCATAACGAACATGGAAAATAACATAAAGCTGATGGATGGTGCCTAATGCAAATATTTTATACTTGTTAGCTATGTATATATGTCAGATAATTGTACATTTACTACTCTCGGATCTCAATTAATTCACTCAAGATGATTGGATATTTGTGAAAATAAAAAGATGCAAACATCGTAACATTACCTGATAGGATATTTCATTACCTGTAGAATGTAGGAGACATTTCTCTCATTAGCAGGGTCTACTAAATTAGGCTTTTATGTTGTTAGAGTATTTGTGGCTCAGTCAGAGCTCATAAAATAGATAGTAGCCAATAATGCAGAGGAATGATTTATTGGCAAAGAGCTAAGTCTCTAAGTCCTTTTGTTTTTCTTACAGTCATGTAAACTGAAATTACTTAGACGTATCTTTTCAAATTTCTTTCAGGAAAGAAAGAGACAATAGATTTTTTTTGAAGTCAGAGACTGTTTTTAAAAGAATAGATGAAAATTTAAAGACCTTCAACATTTTATACTGGCCACTAAAGCTTCATTTATATTGATCCAAGTATCAGCTGGAAATACAGATGCAATATGATTTTTTAAAGTCATTTTCCATGTGTTCCTTCTGTTATATTTGCCAGCTCTACCATCTAGATAAGGACAAAATTTAAGATGGGCTGGGTTATTGACTTGAGTGCATAATAGCAAACAAGATCTGAACTGGGAGTTAGTGTTCATAGTTCAACCAAGACACTGTGCTGTTATGCCCCTGTATCCCTACAGGGGGACAATAGCTGCATGTGTATCTGAGCATGTGAGTGTTTCTGCAGGTCTCATTGACTTCCTCCAGTCTCACCAGCCTCAAACACTGGAGCATTGCCTTTGCTATACAGATGTGCAGTACAACTGAAATGATATAGTTTCAGTTTGTAATAGATAAAATAGTTGATGAGGAGTAAGTGATCAAGAATGAGTGTGAAAGATTTAGAGAACAAGCTAGCAGTTATCAGTGGGGGAAAGATAGGGGAGGAACATATAGAGGTAGGGAAGGAAAGAGTGGGACACTATGGAATTATATGAAATCATACGTGTGGAACTTTTGGAAATTGTAAAGCACTACAGAATTTAAGGAATCTTCAATTTTGTATGAAATAGAATGACTGTGAAAGTCCGAGATCATTTGAACTCAGTAAACATACATTTTATGACTTCTATAGTTTGGAAGGATTTGTCTAAAGCCAGAATGTTTAATGGCTCTTAGGACTGAAAAACCCTTTTCTTAGGGCTTTCTTTATTTTTACAGACTGGTTCATTTAAATTTTATTATAAAAAAGATACTTTTATTTAAAATATAATGTAGAATATAATGAGGTACAAAAGTATTATATTCTTATTCAAATATACATTTTTAAAACACTTCGTGTCTTAGAAATAATATTAAGTATTAATTGTCTTTGAAATAATAGTAGCCAGCATATGTACCATTTAGTAAAGAATTTCATAGAATGAGATAACATTTGCTACAATGTATTTTTGACAAAAGTACATGGCCAATATTGGCCTCCATTCATGTGACTTAAGTGGCAGACTAGGTTTTTTAGTTTAATTTTATTTTTTTCCCCTAGCATGTGGGATCCCAGTTCCCTGGTCAGGGATCAAATCTGTGCCCCCTGAATTGACAGCACAGTCTTAACCACTGGACCCCCAGGGAAGTCTCCTAGATTTTTAATTTTGAAATGTCTAAGATCTTGGAAGTATCCAGTGGAAGTTTAATTCTTTGAATCAAAAAATATTTATTCACTGCCTATTATACATAAAATGCTATGAATCAGTTCTTCACACCAAGTGGCCAAAGTATTAGAGTTTCAGCTTTAGCTTCAGTCCCTCCAATGAATATTCAAGGTTGATTTCCTTTAGGATGGACTGATTGGATCTCCTTGCAGTCCAAGGGACTCTGAAGAGTCTTTTCAGCATCAAAATTCAAATGCATCAATTCTTTGGCTCTCAGCCTTCCTTATAGTCCAATTCTCACATCCATTCATGACTACTGGAAAAACCGCAGCTTTGACTAGACAGACCTTTGTTGGCAAAATAATGTTTCTGCTTTTTAATATGCTGTCTAGGTTTGTCATAGCTTTTCTTCCAAGGAGCAAGTGTCTTTTAATTTCATGGCTGCAACCACCATACACAATGATTTTGGAGCCCAAGAAAATAAAATCTCACTGCTTCTACTTTTTCCTCTTCTATTTACCATGAAGTGATGGGACTGGATGCCATGATCTCAGTTTTTTGAATGCTCTGTTTTAAGCCAACATTAGCTTTTTCAAGCTCCTCTTTCACCCTCACCAGATATCCTTTCCAATAACTCCTATGGCTTTTTCCATCTATTCTTTTAGTAAGATTTTCTTTGCTTCATAAAGGGTTTGGCATTCAAATTCTTTCCTGCTTTCCTCCTTTTTCCCTTAAAGTTTGCTCAGTTCTTTGGAAATTGCCAGCAGAAATGCAATAACCCTTATCTTTCTATGTGCAAACAAAAGATTGCTTGATTCCACCACCTGTGTACACAATCCCAAATCTTAAAATTTTACAACTTAGATATCCAGTGGATGCTTCACTGATAATTTATAGACAAAGCTTATAAGAATAAACATTATTTGTATTGTTTGTTGATGATCAGTCGTAATTAGGCTTAATAAGGTCGCCAAAGAAGGAAGTTTTCCAAAGAGAGCTATGTTGGAAATTCCAACTTAGTTTGTTGGCAAAGTAATGTTTAGAATGATTGTATCAATAATATAGAAAAAATGAAGATCAGTTTTTCTCTTAGCTAATATAAATGTTATATTTTCAGCTTAAATGAATTTTCCTTTCTACTTACAGATTTTTTTTTCAACATTTAGGGAACAAGTTTAACATTCCTGCCATTAACCTGTTACAAACCCGATTGTTTCATAGATCAGCCTTATTTCTTGGTACAAATAAGTGAGTGCCATTAAATGAATCCTGTGTTGAGACTTCAAAGCAATCAAACTTGACAAGTGCTTTAGCTGCTCACTGTCCATAGCTGACCTTACAATAGTAGGTAATAATGGATATCATTTAATGGACTTTTAATTTTCCTGTATTTTAAGGGGTTATAGGACTAAAACAAGAAAGGTAAAAAAGTATAGTATTCCAGAATTTAGAAAAATGCATAATTAAGTGTGAACTACTCAGTTATAAATAGAATTAAATTTTCTGCTGAATATGTTAGCAATAAATTTTTCATTCAGTAATTTAATATAAATTCTTGAGTCTTTTTAGAGTAGGATGTATCTTTGCCTTTATTTTTTAAAACTATATACATTGGAGAAATTTGACAGCACTTGAGGCAACAATCCATGATCATTACAAACATAAGTTCAGATCTTTCTTAGAAAATTGTTGTGCAAAATCCAGTTGATCATCATATAAGATCCACTGAAAGACTGTTAGATGTAACAAGATAATTTAGAAAGGAGACTTGTTCCAAAATAAATATCAAAATCAGTGATATTTCCAAAGAAGAGTACTAATCAAAAAACTAATGGAAAAAATATTCTTCCATTGATATTAACAACAAATACATATAAAAGAGTCGGAAATGAATACAACAAGCAAGATATAGGCATTTATGAAGAAAAGCAGAAAACTTCCCCAAGGGATATGAAAGAAGACTAGAAAACAATTGACTTATTTCTGGCTGGTGATATCTAATAGTCAGTATTTCCTGATTTAATTTGTGGATTGATATAATTTTTATCACACTTAAATGGAATTTTATATGTGTCTTTACAAAGTGATTCTAAATTCACCAAAAAGAACAATGAACTTGCAAAACCTCTGTATGTGTATGCTCATGAGTGCACGTGTGTGTGTATGCTGCTGCTGCTGCTAAGTCATTTCAGTCGTGTCCGACTCTGTGTGACCCCATAGATGGCAGCCCCATCAGGCGCCCCCATCCCTGGGATTCTCCAGGCAAGAACACTGGAGTGGGTTGCCATTTCCTTCTCCAATGCATGACAGTGAAAAGTGAAAGTGAATTTGCTCAGTCATGCCCAACTCAGCAACCCCATGGACTGCAGCCCACCAGGCTCCTCCATCCATGGGATTCTCCAAATAAGAATACTAGACTAGGTTGCCATTCATTTCCTTCTCCAGGAGCAAATATTCTAGGTCAGTGTTATAGAGACTAAACAATGAATAAATAAGAAAGTCACCAATCTACGTACTTTATGTAAGAATTTAATATATGGTAAAGATAGTATTTTAAATCAGGAAATAGCAAACTACTTATTAAATTGTCCTGGCACAATTCAAGAAGGTTACCATTATCCTCATTTGAAAATGAGGAAACTGAAGCACAGAAAAGTTAGGTAACCTGCTTAAAGTCACACAGCTAGCATACAGTAGATTTAGGACTCAAACTCAAGCAGATTGACTCCAGAGCCCAAGGTTTTACTATTACACTGTTTCTTCCTAATACTCGACTTTTCCAACAACCTTATTTTAGAAATAAGAAAACTTAAGAACAGAAAAATTAAAAAAAAAAACCCTAAAATCATGTATCTGAAGTACTCCAGAAATAGTTCTGGAATTTGAATTCAGGCCATCAGGATAGCTGTATAACTTTTCAGAATATTTTTTACTCATTAAATCTGAGTTTTTAAAAAGTCTAGGTCTTTTAAAGTGGTCATATCATTTTTCTAAAATAGTTTCATCAATTATCATAAGCTATCAAATATAGTGTTATTTCTAGCGTTTGGATAAGAAACTGTGAGAAAGAAGAGGTGTCTCTCATCAAATATTACCTTCCAAAAATAATTCTATTTGTCTGTGTATCTGTGTAGGCGTCTGTCTATCTATATATCTATCTACCTACTTACCTATCTGGGGCATCCCTGGTGGCTCAATGGTAAAGAATCCTCTTGCCAAGCAAGAAACACTGGTCCAATTCGGGAAGATTCCCTAGAGAAGGAAATGATTACCCACTCCAGCATTCTTGTCTGGGAAATCCCGTGGGTAGAGGAGCCCGGCAGGCTACAATCCATGGGGTCACAACAAGTCAGACGCAACTTGGCAACTAAACAGCAACACCTTACCTATCTACCCTCCTACCCATCTTTATCAGTAAATTGTGCACAAAACTAACATCTAATCAATTTAAAGAGAATTAATTCTTTGACTATGGGCAAAGTGTTCTGTTTTTCATTATCTAGTTGTAGTTAATATATGGTAAGCCATTTCAGTCGTTCAAATAAATATCCCAAACTTCTACCCAAAGGCTGGTTAATTTTTAATACTGAATAACTTTTTAAGTACAAATGACATATTTTGGCAAAATATGTTTCTCTCATTTCAGTCCTTTCTCAATTTAAACATAGCATTTCCTTCTCAATTACTATAGAATTTTTGTGTGACTACATGAAAAAATATTCCTTACTGCAACCTTTTGTTTTGCCTTCTCCAAAGGGTTAAACACCTTGAATTCAAATTCTTGGCTAGAAGTTAATTTTTTAAGAAACTAAGTACATGTATTTATGTCTATCTAATAGAAAGATTTTGAGGACATGTTATGCACCGGACATGTTGCTGGATCCTAAGGATAAGAAAAGACATATAATGAGATCTCTGATCATTAGAAGCCTGCAGAGCACAAAGACTGATGATATTCACATTCAATGAGAGACCAGGTGAGAATATTTAGTTCAGTGTTTGCTGCATACAAGGCACTCAGTGTGTTATAAGAAATAATCAGAGTATAATACAGTAATGACTACCTTATAGACTTATACAGAAATTACATTCAGCATCCTCTTGGTAGCTGAAATTATTTTCCGGAACACAAAATTTCAAGAGCTTAACTAAAGATGTTTTGATTTCAAGAAATAATATCTCTTACATCTACATGCATCTGACATATACATTTTAATACACTGTAACACATTTAGGGGAGAAAAACAATTAATGCCATATTCAGTGAAAGGGCAGCTGATTGTTAGAAGCAAACTCACAACCAGAGTAACCTCAATTATTTTAGCTACTTCGTTTTTATCCTAATGCTAATATGTGAACTGAATTGTTTTAAATGGTTTGAAAGCAGAGAGAGGTGATTGTTTTGCCACGGATTCAGGGAATCGTGGTTTATTGGCCAAGTCACTGACCTTCCAAGATCCTGAGCTAAAATCCCATTAGCACTAGTTGTTTTAATGTGAACTTGATACAGCAACTCCAAACCTGAGAGAGAAGATGTGAAAGGCACCTTTCTAAAAAACAATTGATTTGCTTCATTTCATTGAAATGGCTAATGCTTTGATGGTTCATATTTACAATGGCTTGTCTTGCTCTTCAAAGGAGTTGATATGTTGGAGTCTTTAACACCATAAACTTGATCAGAACTTCCTCAGTAATAAACAGACGGAATGGAAGGGAAGTGCCCCTCCTCACCCAGCCTCTGGAGCCCATTTGCTTACCAATTTGTAGCTAAAGACATTGAGAATGGTGTTCTTCATGCTCAACTGCTCCAGGTAGTTGAAAAGAGTTCTGGGAAACTCAATATGCAAACTGGTTTGAAAGCCTGAAAGATTTCAAAGAGAAGAACATTTGACCTTCCTTAGTAAAAGGCTGTTGCTCAGTTATAGTCATTCTTAAGTATGGAATTTTGGTAGTGTTCCATACTAACCCACAAAGAAAGTCTATTTCCCTGTAAGTTGCCTCCTAAACAACTCAGAAAACCAACAAGCTGGGATGCTAGTTTGTACATTTTTTCTTTAAATGCCAGAGATGAGTCAAACTTCACAGTGACTTGTGTTGAATCCTATAGTTGTTAAGGACAAGAGACACAGAGAACAAGGAGGCTGAAACTTGTGTGTGTGTGTGTGTGTGTGTGTGTGTGTGTGTGTGTGTGTGTGT